>BGKB01000074.1:0-151884 GCA_003116975.1 Aurantiochytrium sp. KH105
AAAAAAAAAGAGAGGAAGAAAAAAGGAAGGAAGGAAGGAAGGAAGGAAGGAATGAGATCGATGAATGAACGAGGAACAGATGAAGGAAGAGCTAAATCGAAATCGATATACGATCGATCGATGGATGCATGCATGCTTGCTTGCTTGCTTGCTTGCTTGCTTGCTTGCTTGATCGATTGATTGGCTGAAAGGAACAGGAAAGGACTCTGCTGTCCTCGAAGCATTTTGCGGCAGAGCAGCTTGAGGAGCAAGTGCAAATGGAGCGTCGCATGGATCTGCGGCTGATCGTTGAGCTTCTGATGGAGCGAAAGGGACGCAAGGTGAACGGGTACTCGTTGGTGATCATAAAGGAGAGAGAGGAGGCGGATGAAAAGGAGGAAGATTGCAAGCAGAAATGCAGTCGGCCGCGGCGGCGCTGGAAAAAGAAAAGAAGAAAAAGAGTGAGAAATGAAGTGATTCTTTCATTTTGTTGTTGGTGTATCCTTTGTCGGATTGGTCGGCGTGCGGCTCGGATTTTAGGCCAGGCTCGGTTTTGAGGCTGCGGCTCGAAGAAGAGGACGTTGAAAAAGATTTTCCAGGCACCTTTGTCAGTCAGGCGCGCAAGTGCCGCTTTCATGACCTCGTCGCAGCGCTCGAGGACCATTTTGGCCAAGACGCCGACGCTGCCTTTGTCTGGCTTGACCTCTTTTGCGCGACCCAGCCTCTGCTGACCAGCGCAGACAAAGATCTGCCTCCCAAAGTGGTTTCCGCACGGAACCAGTATCTACGCACGGTCTGCGTCGGGCAATCGGGCGATTCGGAAGCGCTGTCATCTTCTCTGACCGCTGGGACGTGCCCGCGCCTCTGCAACGGGCCTGGTGCGTATGGAAGGTCATGGGCGCCATTTCGCAGGCGCAGAGTTTTCAGGTCGCCTTTGCACCGGGACAGAAGCAGGCTTTTGTCCAGGCGCTGCTTGAAGATGTTCATGGATCGGCCTAGATCATGGCAGATAACAACGAGTGCTGGAAGAAAGAAGACAAGGCAATCAAAGCAACCTTGGAAGGAGGCTTTGTGAGACTGATCAAAGAGGTCAATCGGCGCGTGCGCGCATGGCGGCTGAAATTGGCGCGAGACTCAGTGTTGGAAGCTTGGAATGGTGATGGTGATACACGCAGGCTTGCTGATATTCTTGTTTGTACTGGTAAGCTATTGAAAAGCCAGGGCGAGTACATTGCAGATGCTCGAGGAAGCGCTGTCGATTCGCAAGGAAACTTGGCGACCGACATCCCGATGTGACTCAAGCGCTTGACAACATCGCCGGCGTGTATGACTCACAAGGCCGCTACGAGGAGGCCTTGGCGTACTACGAGGAAGCGCTGTCGATTCGCAAAGAAAGTCTTGGCGACCGGCATCCCGATGTGGCTCAAAGGCTCAACAACATCAGAAGATTCCGCAACTTGATGCAATAAACGGACTGGATTACCGAGTCAAATAACATTTCTGAATTACTAGGTTAGGTCAGATTAGGGAAGCATACACTGATGCGTTACGGTTTGGTCGGTTCGGTTTTGTCAGTGCTGCGCGGCGTCCCAGTCTTGCGCGCGAGAGCAAAGGCAAACCCATTACGTAGCATTCTTTGACAAGGATAAACACGATGGTTCGTTCGGTTCCTTCGGTTGCCACCGCAGCCAAAGTAAAGCTCTCCAATGTCAGACTTCGACGCCGTGTCAAGAAGACCACTCTGCGGAAGCCTACGAAGCGTCGCGCGAGTAGGCGTACTAAACGAGTGAGTCATGGTCCAAAAGTGAAAAGACCGTCAAGCGCCGTGTTAGCGCAAAAAAGAGCGCTTCCTCCGCCCGAAGCACGCGTCATGTACGACTCCTTCGACGACGAGTGTGCTTCCGATGGTGGCGCAAGCTCGGCCACGGACTTGAGTGATTTTGATTTGGATTAGTGCTTGGTCGACTGTGCCAAGCGTAATAATGACGACGTGGGCGTCGGCAAGTAGCAAGCAGCGCGCAGCAAGTAGCCTACATTGGATGAGCAAGTAGAGGCGAGCGTCCGCGACGCAGAGCGAGCAGAGCCAGGACCCGGGATCCCGCGCGGCGGCAGCCCGAGGCCCGCTGCGGCCGCGGCGGCGGCGCGAGGATGATGGAGGCGTCGCGGGGCGCGCAGAGCGGGCTCGCCGGCGTCGGCGCCGCGATCCGGGCCGGGTCGCAGCGGAAAGCTGTGCCTCACGGCGGGGATGACGAGCGCGAGAACGGCAGGGCCGGCGCCAACGCCCCCGCGGGGCGCGCGGGCAAGGGGTCTTCGGGGGGCCTGAAACGCAGGCAGCAGCAGCAGCACAAAGAGACGCACAAGCAGACGCAGCAGCAGCAGCAGCAGCAGCAGCAACAACAACAGCAACAGCAGTTCAGACCGGCGTATGAGACATTTGGGCCCATGCGAAACGCGGACAATCAAGTCCGATACAGACCACCTTCCTCGCGGCAGGGCACGCGCGAAAACCTCGCGTCAGAAAAGGGATCCGTATTCAATCTCAACTGCGACGATACCCTTCGCCGGGTGAGTGTCCTCATTCACAGACATATCATGATGTGCGAGCGAAGACGCCTCTCGAGCTTCAGGACGCCTCGGAGCTTTGGGGCGTCGCCCGCGACGTCGACAACCGGTGGTCGGACGCAACGATATGAATCCGTGTCCGATATGCGCGACATTGCGCGCAATCGAGGCTTCTCCAACGACGTCGATGCCGGCGTTGCCTCCCCGCACCTTCGCAGGAGCAGCATCCAGTCGACATCAAGGCCCGGCAGCGTGCACAGTCGGCTCTCGCGCTTCGAGTCAGATCGCACCGGGGAACTCTCCGTCGTCGACGACGACGACGACGGCGAAGCGGGAAATGTGCAGTCGCAAAGAATTGCTCGGGCTCCTGCTGCTGTCAATGCCAGTGCCAACGCCAACGACGATAACGCCAGCGCAGTTTCCAGCAGTCCCGGAAGTCCCACCCAGGGCGGCGCGCGAAACGAAGCAAATCGTTATCGCGGTGCTCTGGGCCAGGATGTGCGCACCCTCGGCAACGGCAGCGAGATGCTTTCTGAAGATCGTTATCTCAAGTCACAGTGGAAGTACGAATTTCTCCGCCTTCCGCGCTTGCCGCTCTGGGTACCATACCTCATGGAACGCGTGGAGCGGACGCCCGAGGTCCCTAGTGTGGAGCGCATTTATTCCTTTGCGCGTCACCTTTTCGTCGAAGCCGAGCTGAGCAGCGAGTGCAGTGTTGTGTGCCTCATTTATGTCGAGCGGCTCATGGAGCGCGCTCACGTGGAGCTGCTCGCCTCGAATTGGCGGCCCATCGTTCTTGCAGGTATGCTGCTCGCTTCCAAGGTCTGGCAGGATCTCAGTAGCTGGAACATTGAGTTTGCTCGCATCTACCCGCACTTTTCCCTTCAAAGCATCAACTTTCTCGAACGCAATGTGCTCATGCTGCTACAATGGAATCTTTTCATCTCTGGCGCGACTTACGCCAAGTACTACTTTGCTCTTCGCTCGCTGAATGAGAGTCGTAATTTTCGCCGTCGCTACAATTACATTATGCGCGTAAATGCCCCGGGGGCAAAGCAGCTCGAAAAACGCAGTGCCGCAGCAAGTAACACTCTCTATTCTCGAAGCATGTAGTATGTAGTCAGCCTGCTGAAAGACGCTTCCTCTTTCTCTCTCTCTCTTTCTCTCTCTCTTTCAACCCGCCACTAAATTTTTTTTGGAAAGTTCTGATTTTCTCGTTGCCTCGAAACATTTTTGGTTTGTTAAATGTCTTGTCTCGAGCTTCACACCATCACAAAAGCTGCTCGAGAGAGCTTTCCACCTCGGGGCCGAAAAATTGATGCCGCCGCGGACGCAAATCATAAGAGGCAGCCAAGCAGATTACATAAGATTGCTTACGTTTCCTGTACTCTTCTACATTTGTTGAGCAAGCTTCGACGCCAGCAATCGGACCTCTGCGTCAAGGTCCATATTTGCAAGTCCTAACAATTTTTTCATCAATCCGGCCATGGCTCCGTCCGGAAACCTTAAAGACGCTTCGGGAAGTGTGAGCAGGGCACCAGCAAGCTTCACCATTGCACCACGGACCTGAGAGCGCGCGTCGTCCAGGCCACCAAGTACGAGGCTGCAAAGCTGTTGAGCCTGTGTTGCCGAGAGATGATCGTCACTTCCCCCTTCGTCGCTATTTGCTTTTGAGCGCAATAGGCATGCTGTAAAGAGTACCTGGATAAGTGCAGCGCTTGCTTGCCCTTGCTCATCGATGGAAACAGACCCCAAAAGTCGCTGCAAGGCACTACAGATCGGCTGCAAGAGTCGAGACTCTGACGTCATTTCCAAGATGGCATGCGTAAAGTCAAATGGAGATGAGTCCTCTGTAGCTCGTCGTAGGCACGTCAAGATGACGTTGGCGCCACATATGATGCTGGCGAGCGCCGCGTGACGACCCCTGCACACATGTTCGACAACGGCATCAAAAACCTCTGGCCCGAGATTTAATAGACGAACACGCCCGCCTTGAGGTGATGGCATTGGCTCCGGCTGATTTTGCGAATGGGATGCAGTTACGCCATGGCCGGGATCAACTTCCTGCACCAATGCTTTGGTCTTGCTCGAAGGCTTCCAAGCATCGGGCGTCCCCACGGCACAAGAGCTCAGCAGAATGATGCAGCCCTCTTGGAGATTTGCGAGCGGGCTCTGCGGATCTCTGCAAGGCTTTGCAAAGACTTGAAAAATCTGATCCACTAGCTTCTGAGGACATTTACCAGATGGGTCCTGAGCAAAGGCATACTGAGCTGTCACGACCAAAGCCTTGGCCACGGATACGTCCACTGGAATAATCGCGTCATTGTTCGGATTCGATTCGAGTCTTTGTAGCGCCTTGGTCCAGACCAGAAATGCTGTGTGCCGTTCTCTTTTGGAATGATTCTCTTCTGCCGCCTCGAGGGCAGGATTTGCAGTTTGATCCACGAACCATTTCAGACCGCACAAAACGACAGGAATGGCGACGCACGCACGATGCAATTGTGCCAAAGCCTGCGCGGCCACTTGGCGCACTTCTTTAAATTCGTAGACTGCGATGCATCGCAAGAGAAGTGCTTCGGCAATCTCAGTGCTCTCCGTGGATGTTGGGGCAAACATCGTACTCAAAGGAAGCATTGTCAGAAAAAGAAGAGGTGAAAGACGCGCAAAGAGCAAATCGCGAACAGCCGTGTCTTGCGCATTGTTGCCCAAAAGATCTTCGGTCAGTTCCTGTTGCGTTTGCATGAAAGGAAGGACCTCCTCTGAGATGCACTTGGCTGCATTCATCGCAAAGTACGGTGACGCAAGACGACGAGCCACGCCGATAGGTCCTGAAGATTCCGGCTCGGTACAGGCTGCGCGCCAAATGACGCGAAAGATCGCAGGCCAAACGTGGGACGGGACGCTCCGGGCCCACATCTTTGCGGTGTCGCGAACTCGATCCAATGCTGCATCTGCCTCTGCCTCTGCATCTGTACTCTCCTTTTTCGGAGAATTTACCATGGCCTTGGTTGCTATCTTTGTCGCACATGCAAACCATGCTTCGAAAACCGCAATCGTGTTTTCATGATATTCAAATACCTTTTCAAGCGCCGCACTTGCAGCGGAACGAGCTGTTGCATTGCTTTGCATTCGCGCGGCCAGACCGCAAAGAAAAGGTACAATGCTTGCAGGATCTGTCTGACCGAGGACCTTGCCTGAAGCAAGACGGAGCTTGAGCTGTTCGCTTCCTACAAGCTCGAGCAGTCTCGTTCGCAAAACATCTGTGAAAGGCTCGAGACTTCCACTGTTGCGCGCCACATAAAACTGCAAGGCCAAAAGCGCTTTTTCTCGCTCTGCGAGAGAGGAAGATGTTGACGCGGCAATACCAATCAAGTCTGGAAGTAATTGGTGCGGAAAGCGTCTTGCACCGCTTGCAATAATGTCAGCCGCACAGTTTGCGATGGTGTCCTCTGACTTGAGCAATGCAAAGAGCGACGCATATCCTTTTCCGACACGCTCATCTACGTCGTCTTGCGCCCAATTGTTCGAATGCGCGGGAGGTTCGCAAAGCGTTTCCAGCACTGTGCTGACGAGCGTGCTGGCAAGGCCCGCACAGGTCCCGGAGGACCGTCCGAGTTGGCGCGCTGCCAGCTGCAAGAGGTCAGATCCACACTGACTAGCGACTTCGGCACGGACTTGAGGCCTCATTCGGCCCACAAGAAGGCACAGACGCCGTACTTGCACCTTGGCAATGTGATCGAGCTCGAAACGGCGGTCTTCAGCCATGGTCTCGTTCACGGATTCAGCGGCGAGCGCCTGCGTTCTTTGCGTTGTGACGTCGAGTTCTGCAAGACACGTACTGACTTCTTGTGCTGCGATGTCAGCATCCTCCCAAGCCGGGTCTGCATGCACAAGAGCCGATCCCGAGGCCAAGAGGTGCGCGGCGAGCGCGGCCGACAAAGGTCCAGGTTCTCTTCCATCCGCGTTGCGCCCCGCCACTAATGCGATGTCGTCGCGCAGATCTTGAAGTCCCATGAGAAAGAGTGTGCTGCTCGGGGCGCTTTCCCGGCTGATAATTTGATGGAGCAACTCGAGTTGCACGCAAATCTGCGCTCGTTGTGCCCATAGTCCAAGAATGGCTGCATTGCGAACACTCTTTTCCTTTTCGCGGGCATGAATCTGTCTACACAATTGCAAAACACAGAGCATGAAGATGTCAGAGGCCGCTGCTGCGAGTGGCGTTCTGCCGGCGAAGCGGGATCGCTCATCACGGTGCACCGAGTCCCTCATGATCCGAGCGACGGCTTTTAGCAAGAGTGCATCAGCGGCGCAGGCATCAACAAACGACTGCTGTGCCAAGTCTTTGAATGTGACCGTCTCGCTTCCAAAGGCGCCGCGCACAATAAGCAGGCCTTCAAGCTGCGCATCTTGGCCAATGTCCTCCGCCTCGAGGGCTTCGGCGAGTGCGTGCGCCCACGAAATTGGCAAACTTTGCGCGAGCCAGCGGAATATCCTGAGGAGAAATTTGCGGTGCGGCCCATTCTGGGTGCCTTCAAGAGCTTGCAGGATAGCGCAGGCTGTTCTCGTCGCGGTTTCCCCGCCGCGCGCGACGTCGGCTCTCGTCGCGGCAAGGGCCTCGACGAGGTCGCCGCCACGTTTGCCTGCTCTTGTCCCAGTGACCTGATGCCTGCCAACAACCGCAGCAGCCCTCGCTGCCGCCTCGAAGCGCGCTCTGCCGGCGTCAAGCGCGCCCGAGACTAGCGCTGCCACCGCCGCGGCTCCACGTTGTGACATCGTTTTCTGCGCTTTCGTGGCGGCAAGTTGCTTTTCTGTATGGACACCATTTTGCGCAAGTTGATTCGTCTTTTGAGAGCGCGCGCGCGATGAGACTCGGTGCGACAAAGCGCAGAAAACAAGGGCCGGTGACAAACGAAGGAGCTGCATCAAGGTAGTTGATGTTGCAAGAGGAACGAACAAGAGACTCATGGAGCGCGGACGGGCATCGTTTATGGAAACAAATAAGTGATCGATCTTCAAGATTGAGTTTTACTTATCGCTTTACGCCGGAGCTATACTCGGACAGATCGTGAAGAGGCTCGTCTGTAGCAAGAACGCGCTCAGAAGCGTCTATTTCAACGTCGTTGATCGAGGCGTTGCGCGTCTGCATATAGCCGAGGTCGTCAAATGTCCAGTGCTCATTGCCATAGGCACGGTGCCACTGGCCATCCTCCGTGCGATATTCGTACTGAAAATGCACGGCGATCTTGTTGTCTGTAAAGGCAAAAAGATGCTTCTTTAGCTTGTAGTCAAGCTCGCGATCCCACTTGCCTTGCAAAAATTCCCGAACCTCATCACGGCCACGCAAGAAGCTTGATCGGTTCCTCCACTCGGTGTCCTTCGAGTACGCCATGCTCACTTTCGCGGGGTCTCTCGAGTTCCACGCGTCCTCCGCCGCCTGCACTTTGATTCGCGCCGTCTCCTCCGTGAACGGCGGAAGAGGCGCTCGTGGCGCTTCCTCTGCACCTTGACCTTGTTCCGCGGCCGACATCGTTGTCGTCTTCGTCGTCGTTGTTGTTGTTTCGGATCCGAGACGGAATTCGAGGCCTGCTTCGCTTGCTTGCTTGCTTGCTTGCTTGCTTTGCTTGTTTGCTTGAAGAGCAACACTTGTGGATTTGCTTCGCCACGCCCGCGTGCCTCGCCTTGCAGTCGACGCTGAACTTTGGAAAAAGCCGCTGCTTGGCGTACGTTCCCCGACCGCGGGCTCTTGCTTTCTCCGGCGTTGGTCTTCCTCATCTCTGAGCGAAGTGTCGAGGGCGATGACGTTTGTGAGCAGCGACACTTGGTCGCGGCGGTAACTTGTGACCCGACACTGACGGCACTTGGCCTATGCACGAACAGAGAAAGAATGCACGCGGCGCTGTCCTTGCGAGCTGCGGCTGCTGCTGCTGCTGCTGCTGCGGCTGCTGCTGCCCCGCCAGTGAGCAGAGAATGGACGAGCTGCTCCTGCCGGGAGCTACGAGTCTTCGGCCCGAACTGGAAAAAGAGCGAGCGCGGAGCAAGAGAAGATCATCCCGATCATGGCGTTGTATTTCTATTGACCCGAGGGGACGAAGGATGATGATGTAGGTGGGGGGAGAATAAACCTGGACTGTCCCCGACGTAGCTTAATTTGAGTGACCTCTTTCTTTTCCCCTCCTTCATCTCAAGAAAAGGCGGTGGAGCAATAATATGCATGCAAGGTGGTGTGCGTATGCGAGCGAGTCTCAAAGCAGTCAGTTTGACAGCAGTCAGCCAGTCCAAATTAATTAGACAGTCAGCCAGCCCAGGGTCACTTGAAGCGTCTCAAGACAAAAGAGAGGAGATTGTAAATTTTAGGAAAAAAGTCTGGGTTGCAAAAAGAAGGCAAGCGGTATGCCCCTAGCCCATGCCCAAAGCCTAGGTCTTGGTCGGATACAAACCATTGGTACCGCCAGAGTTGAAACCAAAGCACCTTGCAATGGCCGCACGAGCGCCCGTAGCGCCGGTATCACCACCAAGATCTTGAAGCTCTTGCTCACGGGTGACCTGCGCGCTGCTGCGAAAGTAGCGGCGATAGACGAGGAATCCAGCAGCACCGAGCACGACAACAACCGGGATAACAACGCCAGCAATGAGTCCAGCGTTGGACGAGCTTTCGACGGTAGTTGAGCCAGAACTTGCGATACCAAAGCACTTGCTGAGAAGATTATCATCACTGCGCAGCTCCGCACTGTCATCGTTGTAAATGCAGGAGCAAAAGTCCGGGCTCGTGCCAGAGATGGAGGCACAGATCGCCGAGAGCATGTTGCCCCAGCTATTGCTAAAAGGGATCGTCACATCGTTAACGCGGTACGAAGGCGCTTTGATAATGTCAAGGTCTTCAATGTACTCCTGTGGCGTGCGCATAATATTTTCGAGAATCGTGTTCTCGCCAGTGGTGCCGCTGTTGGTGACACAGGTAGCGGTGACGGAAGCGTCAAATCCATTGCTCGTTTGGCGGGCCTCGGAGCATGACTCTGTAAGCGAAGTGCTGCTCGTGAGACAGTTGAGCTCCATTTCACGCAGATAAGTGAAGAAGTTCTTGACAAGTCCTGCGTCAGCCGAAACTTGCTGCATAAGGCAGATCTGACGCAGCGACTCTTGGACCAGAAGAGCACCAGAGACTGTGTACGTAGAATCAGTGGCACTGAGCGTAATCGAAGGTTGGCAGTAGCGTCCCTCGTTGATGCAGATACCATCGCAGAGGGTTTGCAGGTCAGTGGGCGGTGCCGTGCAGTTAATGATCTCATGCTGCTCCGTGCAAGAGCTGCAGTCGCGTTCGATGGCTGTGCCATCGAGAACGGGTGGGCGCATGGTCCAAGTACCAATTGAGTCGCCAATAACGTCGAGAACGCCATTGAGAAACGCGAGACTTTTGAAGGGGCTGACGCTGATGTCTGCGCCGATTTGGGACACAACTTCGACCTCGAGGTCGCCACTGTTGGCTGTCTGAAAGTCCCAGCTCAGCCGAATCGTGGGGATGTCCGACGTGCACGAATCCTGCAAGGTATCGTCAGCAACAAAGTCGGTGTCGCCAAGGCAGTCAGTGATGGTACCAAAGTCCTCGTTTGACATGGTAATGAGAGGGATCGAGAGGGTGTCGGCCTCTGGTTCTCCTCTGGGCTGCATGTAGTCGAGACAGCTCGTCTCTGCGCACCACGTAGAGCTTGACTTGACAGCGTTGGAGCTAAGAGCCTCGCAGAGGCACGAGTGCGAGTTCAAGACCACGGCCACGGCGCCTCGATCTGCGAGCGAGCGCGCCATGCTGGCAATCACAGAAGTGCACGATTCCTCAAGCAAGAGCATGGCCACCTTGCCAGTGAGGGACTCCGACCCGAGGTCCAAACACGTGCTGCCTTCGCGCTCGACATAGGCGGCCTCGCCGCCCACGCTGCTCACCTTGTGGAAGGCGACCTTGCCGATGTCCTCTTCGAGCACGCCCGTGAAACTGTGTCCGGTCAGCGATCCCGTCGTCACCGCCACCTCTACGTCCTCTCGCCCGCGAGCGGCAGCACAGCAGCGCAGCGCGCCTCGGGGTCTTCGTCAGTCTCCTCCCTCCCGCGCACACGCGCTCGCCGTCTTTGTCCTACGGCGCCGGACCGGGCCTGCCGGCACCATTCGTCCGGGCCCGGCGCGCGTCTGTCTCCTCCATCGCCCCGCCGCTAAACAAACTCACGCGTCGCGCGCCCGTCCGCGCCCGCCGCCGCCAGCACCGCCGCGGCCGCCGCCGCCGCCCACGCGCTCCGCGCCATGCTCGCCGCTGCTCTCGTCGCTGCCGGCGTCGCCGCGCGCCAGCTTCTCGCGCTGCAGCTTTGGGTTTTGTTGGCTTGCTGTTTGGCTTTGCTTATTTCTCTCGACTGGTTTATTATGCAGCATCATCAGCCTGGCAGCAGCATATTGCAGAAACAAGCTCTGTTTGCAATGATCGCTTTTGCAGCAAGCGCCGGGGCAAGCAAGCAAGTCTCTTGCCCGCGTCCACACTGGCCTTCCGCGGCACCGACCCCCGCTCCGGTCCGCAAGGTGCTCTCTGGCGCCGCTCGCTCGCGGCCGCGCTTTCGCGGAGTCTCGAAGCGGCGGCCACGGAGCCGCGGGCGAAAGGACGGCCCCGGCCAGGCCGGCCAGCCAGTGCGCACTCGCTTTCGGCCGCGGCGCGTGCACGAGCAGACACTCGGGGCTTTAGTCTGCGATGATCTCGAGATCGCGTTCTCTTTCCGTCTTGCAGTGCTACTACGTGTGCAGCCCCGGCGATCTTCTGTCGAACTTCAACTTTTGGGTGGGGACAAGCTCTGTCATCAGGATCGTCGCGCTCGTCGTGCTCGTCGTCGTGGACACCATTGGTCAGTCATTCTTCATGGTCATGGCTTGCATGCTCTGCTCGTCCCGTCTTGGCTCGTCTCGGCACGTGTGCGCTCCGCCATGGCCACCCACCATCCAATTATCGGGTCGGCGACTGCGACAGTGGCTGCGAGCACGCGCGGGACGGCAACGAGTCGAGCTCCTTCGAGTTGTTGTTGTACTATGCAGATACTGGCTGGTGCTGGTGCTGGTGCTGGTGCTGCAGCTGGTCCTTGTGCACCGCGGAGGGAGGACAGAAGACGAATATCATTTTATGCACAGAAATTAGAGTCGTGGCGGAAGGATGGCTGGGTGAAAGTGAGCGAACAGGACTCGCGGAATGTTGGCAACTTCAGCCAGGTCGTCTCGCGTAGTGGGTGAACAATTTGCCGTGCTGTGAGGGAAAAGTCACTCCGTCATCCCAGAGTGGGGCCGCAATCACTTTGTGTCGTGCTTGCTTGCTCGCTTGCGCGCTTGCTGACTTGCTTACTTGCTTTGTTGATCGCTCGCTCGAGCAAGCTCAGAAGAGGCTTGGCCTCGAGCTTGCTTGGACTCGAGCTTGCTTGGCCTAGCCTTGGCGCATAAATGCCTGCTGTTGGAGACACCCAGCCCCGCCCACTCCGTTTGGTTGTTGTCGCGACGGATGAAGCATCTTCCGTAGGAAACCAGTTCGCTCTCGACCGCCAGCTGCTCGCCGTGGGTGGCGAGGCGCGACGCACCTGCTCTCCAGCGGCCGCGCTCGTCGTCGGCAGGCAAACTTTCGTGCGGCCGCCATGACGGCCAAGCTTTCGGACCTCGAGACCATGGCGTGCTCGGGGCTGGGCGCGGCAACAAGCGTGCTCTTTACCAACCCGTTCGAGGTGGCCAAGAACCGCCTGCAAATGGACAGCGAATTGAGCGCCGGGAAACGCGCCTACAGAGGTATGCTCGACTGCATGACCAAAACCTGGGAGGTCGAGGGTCTTCGAGGCGTACAACGAGGCCTCGAGCTGTCCGTGCTCCGCGACGGTAGCAAATGCTTTTTCAGACTTGGGCTCTTTGAACCCATCCTGCGAAGGATGCATCCTGACGAAGAAAATCTTCGCAAGGCGCCGCTTTGGAAGCAGCTCATTGCGGGCGGGACGTCTGGTCTTGTAGCCGCAGTGCTGTGCAACTCGCTTGACCTTGCCAAAGTTCGCATCCAAAGCGCTGGCGCGCTTTCGGCAAGTCATCATGAGATCGCAGGCCTTTCAACGCCCGCTGTCCTTCGCAAGATCTTCGCCGAGGAGGGAGCTTCTGCCCTTGTCAAGGGTTTGCCTGTGAATGCTGCGCGCTCCATCACATTCACCTCAGTTGTGATGACGACTAATGCGCGTGCCAAACAGGCGCTGGCTGGCGCTGGCGTTCGCGATGGTTTTGTGCGGGATGCTGCGGGCTCCTTCATGGCTTCGTGCATTGGGATTATTGTGCTGAACCCTCTCGATGTCCTTCGCACGCGTATCTATAATCAACCTTCTGCGCCGGGTCGCGAGCTCTACGCGGGCACTTTGGATGCAGCTGCAAAAATCGCTCGCGCAGAGGGCATCAGTGGTTTCTATAAAGGTCTCTTTGCGCACTTTTGCCGTGTTGGGCCTCACACTGTTTTGACGTTTGTGTTTATGGGCGAGTTCAAGCGTGCTCTGCTCGCGTCGAAGCGTTCGAGTACAGTGTGAATGCGATGGTGATATTTTGCCTTGCAAATGCAAGATCTCACTTTCTCACGGGGATTCGGACTTTTGCCATGACTACTTTGTAATTTTTAGTCTCTTTTTCAGTTCACAGAAAAAAAAAAATTAGGGGGCGGCCAGGAAGAACAATACGCGCTTCAGGTCGCTGACCAGTTTCAGGAAAGAAAGAACAAAGAAAAATTTTAAAGAACAAAATACTGATTTTTTTTTTAAACTTCCGTCGTATTGATCGTACGCAGCGAGTCTTGAAGTTTTGCAGCATATCGTGTCAACGTCTCGGCAATTTCATCGTCCTCTTGCTCGCGAACCACGGCCTCTTCTTGGATGGCATTCTTGAGCTTGGCGATTTCCTTTTCAATCTTAATGTGAAAGCGCTCCGTGCGCGCTTTGCGCAAGGTAATACTCTCTTCCAAAACGGCACGCAATTCCTGGTACTTTTGCTCTCGCTCTCCGCGCTCCGCATCAAGTTCCTCGCTGACCTGATTTTCATGATCTGCAAGCCTTCCAGTAATGACCTTTTCGCGCTCAAGTCTCGAGAGTCGCTCGGTCTCGAAGCGGTCCTGAAACGCAGTGAGACGTTCCGTGAGCTCTGCGCCACGTCGCTCAATGTCGGCCGGGATAGCAACCTTTTCGTGCTCGAGCTGAGCGTGCAGGTCATCAACTCTCTCATTCAAGAGGTCAATGTTTTCCTGCAAGACTTCCATTTTGTCTTGAATCTTCTGCAAGAGGATCTCCTTGACGTGTTCCACCTGTTCGCCAGCCCATGTCTGCAATGATTGGTTCATTTCCACACGCTGTTTCATTTCTGTTTGCAAGACCTGTTCCAAGCTGGCCATTTCTCGCTGCAGCTGGACAAGAACATGTTCATCTTTCTCTCGCCTCGTTCGGGTGCCCTCGATCATCTCCGATTCGAAGGCATCGAAATTCGACATGAGTGCGCGCAGACGCGCCTTGGTTCCTTCAGACGCCGCGGACAGCTCGCCTCGCTTGGCCGCGAGCACGGACTCGGAGCTCTCCGTCGTCTCGAGTCGCGCATCGTCATTGTACTTGGACTCCATCTTGTCTGCGCTTGCGCGCGCGAAAATATTTTTTGGGGGCGTTCACGACGACGCCCGCGTCGATCGAATCACACTCAGCTCACACGAGCGGGCGTGAGCGCCGTTTTAGCTCTAGCGTACTCGCGCGTGGAGCTAAACTTACAAGCCGCAAACTCGCAAGCACATCATCCGGTCCATGCCCCTAATACGCAGTATATCGATGTATAAAAAACCAACTCCTAGGTCACCGGATCTATACGTAGAAAGAAAATAATTATCATCAAAGAAG
Source organism: Aurantiochytrium sp. KH105 (assembly GCA_003116975.1). Taxonomy (NCBI): domain Eukaryota; class Bigyra; order Thraustochytrida; family Thraustochytriidae; genus Aurantiochytrium; species Aurantiochytrium sp. KH105. The sequence continues at coordinate 14,445 of BGKB01000074.1, forward strand.
ATGTAGTACGTAGGCCTACAACTGAGACTGACGGAGAAGGAAACAGAGACAAAGAGATAGGCTAAGCAAAAATGAGTAAGCGTATTATACCCTGTCGAGAACACTGCCCGCTGCAGCATCGGCATCATCCTCGGCGTCGAGAGCTCTCAGGTCTCCTTCTGTGACAGTGGCTGCAGATGATGAAACAGCTTTCTTAGCGGCCGCAGGAGACGCGGGCTCATTTGCTTCTTTGGTATCGTCTTTGCTCGTGTCGAGCGAGTCCACGCGAATCTTGATGCGACGCGAAGATCCGCGAGTGTCAGGCTCGCCAATGGTCGCCATAGACGAGGACATGCGGGACTCGTCGTGACGACGACTTGTGCTACGAAGCGAGGAGGAGGTGGAAATTTGAGAACTCACACGTCGGGCAAGACCCTTGAGATCCTGATCCTTGTAGATGGAAAAATCAAGATTGCTCGAAAAAGGTCGGATGCTCGGGGGCGGCTCGATAGGTGGAGGTTTGAGGTCTGGGCGATTTGGCAGGGCAATGTCATAGCCGAAATAATAAAAATCCTCGGCGTAATTTGTTGCAACCAAATCAACGAGCTCCTGGTCGTAGTAGTCCCACCATGGCTTGCTTCGCTTGCGGGAATTGGCATGCGGCATGCTCCGCAATGCGTCCGCCACTTTGGGGGGAATTTCCTTGAGGCGTTTCTTGTGTCGCCGTGATTGAATCTTGAGCCCAGGCATCCACAACGTCTTGAGCTCTTCTTGTTTGATGATGCACTTGACAATTTGTTCTCCATCAAGATGCGTGTATTCGAACATTGGTAACGCGTGGCAGTACGTATCCCATTCCTCAGTGCTTCCTGTTTGCCGGTAGAGCGCCAGTTTTGAGGTGCACCAGCGCTTTACAAAGCCTTTGAACGACTCGAGCGGTCCAAATCGGTTGTACATGTACACGGAGACCATGCGGCTATACGGGTTGCGTACGATGGCAAACGAGTTCTCGAGGTCTTTCTCTTCAATCGACTCATACTTGAGCATTTTCGCAGCTGTAAAATGCACAAACCAGCCCTTGATGTTGCAGCCAACAAGCCACTTTTCCCGTCCCATCCAGTTGCACAAGACATACGTGAAAAAGACGGCGTAAATGCGTCGAAGGATCGTTTGCCGGCCGATGAATGGTGCCGTGCCGAGAAAGGTTGAGACCAGAAACATCGTGGCGCCCGTGGCGAAAAGTGAGTAGGCTGTGACGCCATAGCCGCAAAACGTATCCTCGGCATCACAGTCGTTTCCGGGGCGATACGCTGGCACTGTCAGGTAGAGGATGACGGCTACCGTGTACTGACACACGAAAATGACGTTCTCGATGGTGATGAATGGAAAATTTGCCGTTTCCAGCAGCCGATACCGGTAAAACCAGTACAGCATACCGAATCTGCGCCACGGCCAAAGACCTTTGCGGCACTTTTTCGCCACATTGTAGTGCTTGGTGAGCGAGGTTCCGCCGCACCGCGGCACGTGCACAAAGAGCAGGTCATCCTCGGGCTTCTCCTCATCGTGGACGAGCCAAGGCATCTTATTCTCTTCTTGACGGACGCCAAGCCGAGGGCTCTCTCGCAGCCCCGCGCGCTTGGAGCTGCGTTTATGTATATACCGGTTTTGTTTCTTCGCCGCCACGTGCCGGTCGCGGTCCCTACGCAGGCAGCAGGCACGCACGCAGGCACGCACGCACGCAGACACGCAGGCAGGCAGGCAGGCTGGCAAGCTAGTTCCCACCCACGCACACCCGCCCTGCCAGTCGGCCTGCCGCCCGACGCGACTTCGACGTCCGGCTCTCGCTCGCCGCGTCCGCAGACTCGGCTCTGCTCCGCTGCCCTCGCTCGCTCTGCAGCCCGTGCAGCCGGCCGGGGCGGCCTCCGTCTGCGCGTCGTCCTCCGTCCGCCGGGGTCTGGCTGCCTGCCCTCGCCGCGCGCTCTGCGCTCAATCGAGTCAAGCCGATCCGATCGGTCGCGCGAATCCACTTCGCCTCGCGCGCGCAGAGCCGGCGTCCGCGGTTCGGCCGCGCGCCCGGCCCCGGCCCCGCGCCCGCGCCCGCGCGCCGCCCGCGCCCCGCTGCCGCGCCGCCGCGAGGGATGGCCGGCGCGTTGCGGCTTTGCTCGCGCGGGCTGCCGGCTTGGTCTGCTCGCTCGCGTGGCTTGGGCGGCCTGGCGAGGGGGCGCAGGGGGGAAAGAGGGGCCGAAGAAGACAAGGGACGGGAAAGAAGAGAGCAGCTGCACGCCGAGGAGGGCGGGATGCGCGACGCGGAGGGCGCGCACGCGGAGCCGGGCGGCGCGGAGCGGAGGCTGCGCGGGACGTTGGCTTTGGGGGGCGAAGGCAGCGAGCGGGTCGAAGAAGAGGCCCGGCGGCCGGAGGCCGATGGAGGGCGTTGAGTTGGGCGGGTGACAGAAATGGGGACGAATTCGTCAGCAAGTATGGATTCTGTGTCAAGCGCAGTCAGGCTGCCCCCGCCCCTGCGAATCGACCGTCAGCTTGGTGGTGTCAGAATCAGAGTAGCGCAGTCAGATTGGCGCGGTCTTTGGAGCCGTGGAGAGCACGGACGCCTCGTGGTCGCTGAGGGTTCCGGATGAAGCGTTGGTGCTCGGCGCAACGGCGACGGTAGAGCCACGAGGCGGCAAGTGGGTGTGAGCCGCTCGAGACTGAGTCGCACGCGTGTCGAGGACTTTAAAGAGAATCGTCTCGGTGGAAACGGTCCCAATGGGAACCGAGGCAACCATCATGGGCACGAGGCTACGCGCCCAGGGCCACACGAGTATCAAAGTGATACCAAACTGAAACCCGAAATTGAGCAGAAACCCCACACGACGGATGGTAAGGATCCTCGCGCGGAGGACGTGCGTCACAGGCGACGCAGCAGATTGACTTTGCAAAAGCGACAGAAACCTGGCACTGCTCACATGTAATAAAACAAAAATGTAGGCTCCAAGAAGCTGCGCACCACAAAGATGCATATATAGCCACGCGTGAGTCTGGGTCTTCCAAAGCCCACCCAAAGGCGCAATGACGAATGTGCAGAGACACAAAATCATATATGGTGGCTTGGAAAGCCGAACGAAACGGCGGATCGACGGAATCGTGAGATGAAGCAATGTCGTCAGTTGTGCTGTCGTTTTGGCAAAGTACGCGCACGTTTCAAAAATACAATAATAGCAAAGCATCCCACAAGCTGCAAGGAGAACTGACTTGGCCACATCTTCGCCCACGATAGCGCTTGGCGAGGCAACAAACGCAATGCACATGGAAACCTGGAGTGCACATTGCAATAAACTGAGCGTGTGAAGACGCATAACGGTGTCATGCCCTGATCCAGCATGTGGTTTTGCTGCCTTGACCTTTCGCTGGCGCGTGAGTCTCCGTATTGCGGAGAGCCTTCGCAAGAGATTAAAGAGAGCGAGCACCAGCGCGATCGCATAGAGCACGAGCACGACATATTTCGGGACAACACAATCGTAGCCAGGCCATGGAAACATGTCTCCACGCTCGAGAAACGCTGGCTTGCAAATGCATCGCCCTAGCGTCGTATCGCATTCGCCTCCGTAGCTGCACGCGGAAAAGGGCCAATGCGATGCGCACGAGGGCATGCTCGCGCGTGCGCGGGATTCTCCACGTCTGGTCCCGAATCAAGTCTGCTGTGCTTCGGATAAAGTCTTGACTTTCGCGATGAGGCCGATTTCTGTGTGCATGCATGGCTCGCAAGCACAGTCTCCCTTTTCTAATGTACAATCCTCGTCGCGGCTTGAGCAAATAAGTGACCGAGTCCGAGGCCGAGTCCGAGGCCGACTCCGGCCCGATGCGTAACGGCCAAGGACTCCTGAGATTAATTTGACCTTACGCACAGCAGCCGGGGAGGGAGGGGGACGAGGGGGAGAGGGGGAGAGGGGCAGAGAAGGACTGACACCGCGTATGCTCACGGCAACGCACATTTTCAACATGCCTGCGGCGCGTCAGCGTGTCTCACGATGAACATCCGACGAGGTCGCAGGGACATACGCAAAGACAACTTTCCCCAATGTTAGGCTTATAAAAAGTAGTGTCCTTGCGCTTCAGGTTCGTCAGGTCGTCGCGATCGCCGTCACGTCGTCACGTGGGTCCACAAGCTTTCCATAACAGCGAGCGACGGTTTCTTCTACGGGTTTCCTGCCTGCCAAAATCACCCTTTTCTGCGTCTGCGCGGACACAGTTGTATAGAACAGCCTGGCTGCTGGAGCACAACGATCGCGAGGCTGGCCCGAGATGGTAGCGGCGCAGACTTATTTTTCCTTCCAAAAGTCTACCCAACGCCCCTTCTTTTTTCCTCTGTCGCGTCCTTGCAAGCCATCTTGCGACCTTTGCGAGCGGGATTTGGTCTTCGAGGATAGTCTTGTAACTGCTCGAAGACTCTTCCTTCCAACAGAAATGAATGAATCGACGGGTGGGTGGGTGGGTGGGTGGGTGGATGGACGGTCAACGGAAGGACAGATAGATAAAGCAACGAATTGCACGCAAGATAGACTCGTGATGACAACGATTCTATGATCAGCAAACACGACATTGGCACGTAGACGAAGAAGAAGAAGAAGAAGAAGAAGAAGAAGAAGATAAATAGAACAAAGAGATGTTCTATTGTCCTCTAGACAGGTACATTGTGCCTGCCTCAAACATTAGAGGAAGACTGGAATAAGTGAGCAGACAGATTGTCCGTATTCTCGATTCAAAGCTCTGGCAACTTGTCGCTCGCGTATAGAAATGAGGTCAACTGGGAGTTCCTACACGATACGTAACTTACACGACGAGGTAGATTGCGAGGTCTGGCTACTATGCCCAATGCTTGGACTCGATTATATAGCAAACATGTCGATTCAGAGCTCTGGCGACTTGCCGCTCGCGTATAGAAATGAGGTCAACTGGGAGTTCCAACATGATACATAAGTTACATGACTATTTAGTTTGAGAGGTCTGGCTACTTTTGGGTGGAAATCCATCACTCGCATCTGGAGACGTACTCAAACCAAGCATCTTGTCAGGATCGTCGCTAGTTGCATGCGTACTTGGCGCGATTGCCCGCAAGGAGCGATGATTCCAGTGACTCGCTCGAGATCGAGTTGGTCTCTTGTCGAGTACATGAAATAAAAGTGTCTCCACTGCAACAGAACCCAATAGAAGCGTTGCCACCTGAAGAGGGACAAATGCACGCGCCCAGGGCCAGAAAATCATGAATCCAATGCCGCCCTGACAGCTGAGATTCACCATGAATCCTATTCGGCGAATAACGAGTATTCTATTTCGCAAGGCCTGCGTTGTTTTCACGAAATTTGCGTCGCGACACGCTGTGCTCGATGTAAATTCTAGCAAAGCCGTGAATTTACTTGTGCTAGCATAGATGAGGGCGAGAAGATACGCACAAAGAGTCTGTGTTCCCCCTAGATGCACGTATGTCCAAATCATTGATGATGGTTGAACAAGCATTCCAACAGGAGCAACAATACAAGCGAGAATGCAAATGGCGAGATATGGAGGCCTGGTGAGAGTAACAAAACGACGCACCCATGGTATGTTGAGACGCAACGATGCTGTGACTTGTGCTGTTGCTTCCGCGAAAAAGGCGCACATCTCAAATATACAATAGTAGCACATGAATGCAGAGAGAATGTGCAAGATGGTCTTGGTGAGGTTTTCCCCAATAAAGGCGTCCTCAAGGACTAAAAAGACAATACTTGAGATCATCTGAAGAACACAGAGCACCAGACTGAGGCCATGCAAGCGTGTGATGACCATGGACTGTTTCGCTGAGGACTGGTTGGTACCTCTAGATCTTTGCTCTATAAATACCCGGCGAATCGCGAGAACTCTTCGCGTTAAATTGAAGGCTGCGAGGATGACCGAGACAACGTAGATGGCAGAGATTGCGGCTCTTGGCACGACGCAATCATAGCCGTCCTGCAAAAAGAAATCTCCTCGCGAGAGAAAGCCTGCATCACACTCACATGTGCCGAGGCTGGTGTTGCACGTGCCACCGTAGCTGCAAGCAGCAGATGGCCAGTGGGCCGTGCACAATGGCATTGTGCCTGCTGCTCCCCCAGCTTAGGGCGTTCGTGTTTGGTCGACCCTGTCTGAGCATCAAGGGCTGTGCGACAACTTCCTTGAGGAACGGCTCAAGCACGGCGACTCTTTTCACATTCTGGATTTGGCCAATCATTACGAAAATGCTCTTGTCCGGACAGTTTCAGGCGCATCCACTCAGGCACGGGCACTCTTTTTTTTTTAATAATCTCTAGTGACAATGACAGGGGTCACCAACATCGTTGCAGTGGCACTTGTATACATCCATCCATGGGGCCTAGCCTACGTCCAACGAACAAAAAACTTTTTTTTGTATTTATTTTCATGTGGGATCAAGAATGAGACCGGTGATCGGAAGTCAATACAACGTTTGGCATGATCGGCACGGAAGGAAGGAGGGAAAGAGGAAGAGGAAGGAATAAAGGAAGGAAAGAAGAGGATGAAAGTAGAATGGGTGGGAGTAGGCCCCAGTCGTTCCCTTTCACTCCACCACTAAAGTTCCTTTCCATGCGCGTGTTTGTTTGGAATGTGCAACATAATTTCTGGTGTTCTTCGCTATTGCTGCACCATTTCGATGGATTGGCTGCCATTGGCCGCGCCCGATGCAGCGTGGTCGTCTGCCTCTTGTTGTTGATAACTACTGCTACGATGCATTTGCAGGCCCCGACGCGAAGAGGTTCCACGAAGCATCTTCCTGGCGATTTCCGGGCGAACACCCATCTCGGCAAGGACAAGCTGTCGGTGACGCTGCACACGCAGTCGTACGGACGATTTGCCCAGAATTCGGCCGACCTTGTTGGGATCGACGCCCATGTCCAGTAAGACCTCGACGGCAGCGGTACGCGGATTCGCCATGAGGTAGTCATTCATGACATGGCGATCGTGCAGATGCGTCGGATCCCCGAATTCATACTCGTCGGTATCGTTTTCAACAAGACCGGTCGAGGGACTTACTGGAGCCTGACGCTCCTTGCCGGCAAGATGCGCCAGGAAGGTGACACCGCCGAAAGTGACAAGGAGGCCAAACGAAAAGAGTCCCAGTTGAAGAGGGGTGAAGCCGGTGATCTCGTCAAAGTAAACGAGACCGCCAATCACTCCAGAAAGAATCCAGTATGCTTGGTACACGGGCACGATGGACAGCGAGTCGTGGTGCAGCAGGCCGCCATTGAGATACGTAATCTGCACAAGCATGCACAGAATCATGCCCGAAATGATAAAGTATGTTTCGGCGTTGGCTCCGATGCCTTTTGCCCCACTAATAGCGGACTTGAAGATCTCCACCGTGGACTTTGCAAAAATGATGGACTGGCCACCAACAATGCCCGCAGCCCCGGCATAGCCAATGAGGTGGGCACGCTTAAGAAAACCTCGCGCTCGCCACTGTGCGGGCAATGCCTCGACGATTTCAATCGTGATCATGTGCAACATAACCAAGACAGGGACAACGCACGTGTACACGATCATGGCTTGGCGTCTGTAGAGATTTTTTAGGTCTTCGAGTGTGTACGTCGGCGAGGAATGATTGCTAAAGACCACAGCCAAGATACATCCCGCAAAAATGATCATGGTCGCGATGATCTGGTCGCGCGCGGGTTTCTCCTCGCGAAGGATGAGAGGCGTTGAAACCATATTCCACACCAGAGAAAGCGCCGCAAGCGGCGCCAAAAGACTGGCAGGCGCGAGACCAAAGGCAATGAAATCCATCACCGACCCGAGAAGAAGCATGAAGAACCCGCAAATCCACAACGGTTGTCGAATTACCGGCACACCTTCCCCATGCTTGTTGAGACTAAGCTTTTGCAGATTCAAAGCTACCGCATTAAGAAACGAAAAGAGAACTGCCATGCCAAGTCCGATCGCCCAAAGATAATAAGAGGGTCCCGTGTAGTCGAGTTCGAAGCATGTCTCTTCCTCAGACCGCGTTCCCGTATCGCAAATGAGGCCGTACGCGCGAGAGTCGAGCTGGATGACTTCGGGAAGGTCCGAGTCGTCCGAGGTGTCGCGCGTGCCGTCCGTGCTACAAGTCTCGCGTACGGCCTCGCATTCGGACGAGCACACCAAATCAGCCTTATCTTCAAAGCCTTCGCAGGCGGAAAACACGGCGGCACACTGGAACTTGCGAATCACATCGACGCACTCTTCGCTCCGGTTCACAATGGGACCGTAGAGATCCATAATTCTCTCAAGACGAGCCAAGGCCAAAGCCTCTTGTGCGGCCCACGTTTCCTCTGTCTGGCATGCTTCATATGTGATGTCATCGCACAAATCCAGGCCTTCGGGTTTGGCGCACGTGAGTCCATCGCCGGCACATACGAATCCTGCGCATTTTGTACTGCATGTTGCCAGCGCAAGCAACGCGACCAGCTGTGCAGTCCTCGATGTCCGGCACTTGCTGCTCTTGCTCTTGCCCGTTCTCGTCCTTTTCCGTATCCTAAGCGAGGTTAACGAGACGTCGCCGTCCTGCATCTTGTTTCGTACAGCCGGCCCCCTCTTGTTTTCTCTCAGCCTACGCCGAGTGATCAACGGACGTTTTCGCGTGGAGGAAACCACGAGCAGTTCCTCGTACATGCAGGCTCGTCGCACTTTTACAAACCCTTGGCGTCGCGAGCGCTCGCTGCACGCCCGCACGCACGCCCGCCGCACCCGCGTTGATTCTTTAGAGTTGAAGATCATCATCATTGATGATCAATGATTTTGGGTTTCGCCAAATGCCGTGTTATCCTCTATTATCTGTTTGGGGGGTACAAAAGAACTATATATGTATGGAAGCATCTTGATAGTATGTAGAGTATGCGAGGTTGAGGATTCTAAAAAGGTGAAAAGAAAGCTTTCCACCCCCGGTACCTTCGCGGATTGGGCGGGTAGGGCCAGAGATTGGTACAGTAAAGGGTATAGTATATAGTAGCAAATACCATAGTGATTGTGCAGGAGGGGGGGGTGTTTTCCGGAAGCTCGAAGAAGAAGAAGAAGGAGAAGATTGGCGTCTCGGAGGAGGAGTAGTTCACGAACAAGGAGGAGGGGACGAGCGAGCGCGCGGGCAGAGCAGACACAAGAAGGAGATAGCGGCGGTCAAGAAGGCGCGGCGCAGCAGAAGGAGCAGTCTTACTTGCGACGAGCGGAAAGGAAGCGCAGCAAGATGGCGGAGAGCGGCGATAAAAAGCTGACGGCGCCGGTGACGTGGGCCCAGCGCAACAACACGCTGTACGTGACCGTGGACCTCCCGGATGTGGAGAAGGACTCGGCCAAGATCGACCTGAGTGACGACAAGCTCGTCTTCTCGGGCAAGTCCCAGGGCAAGGAATACGAGGTGGAGCTCGAGTTTTACAAGGAGGCCAAGGGTATCGACGCTGCCTCCGAGGAGTCCAAGTACGCGATCAAGCCTCGCGGCGTCGCTTTTCTCCTGCAAAAGAAGGAAGAGGGCTTCTGGCCCCGTCTTCTTGAGAACAAGCAGTTGCAAAAGACCAACGTCAAGGTGGACTTTGACAAGTGGCAGGACAGTGATGACGAAGAGGAGGACTTCAACACGGACGGCATGTCTGGTCTCGGAGACATGATGGGCGGCATGGGCGGTATGGGTGGTATGCCCGGCATGGGCGGTATGCCCGGCATGGGCGGCATGCCCGGCATGGGCGGCATGCCTGGTGGCATGCCTGGCGGCATGCCCGGCGGCATGGGCGGCATGGACATGGAAGCGCTCATGAAGCAGATGGAGGCCATGAAGGGCATGGAGGGCATGGGCGGCGACGATGATGGCGAGGGCGACTCCGATGATGGCGACGATCTTCCCGATCTTGAGGAAGAAGAGGCCCCCGCTGAGGCTGACAAGTGAACCTAAAAAAGTTTATTCTCTTTTCTTGATGATCCTGCTCGACAGCTGCAGCTGCGGGCGGCTGTTGCTCCTGCTGCTTCGATTCAAAGTGTATAAATGTTCGAAAAATCCTGGTTAGAAAAAAGACAAAAGGACCGCAGCTGGGGAGTAAAGCGCAGAGTATTCGCGCCTTCTTGATCGACTGCGTCCTTTTTTAACGTGTTACATCGTCCACGATACGCTGCACAATTCTTTACCTTCCCCTTCACCCAAAAATATACTTGGCAGGATCTCGACGGTGGCATGTTGCAATGTAAGATCTTTGGGGCGTTTCGCAACGGTGTCATCCAAAGAAGTAGCTTGCTGTAAAAAGTAGAATGTAGTAGCTTTTGTTGATTATGTAGAAGCATTCCTTTCCGTTACAAGTTTGACACACAACGAGAGGTCAAGTCCAATAGATTATGCAACCTCGGCATCGCTAAAACCAAGACTCTTGGCAAACTCGGAGCCAATGTCAATGAGACTCTGATCAGGAGCGGGACCGGGGGAAGTGAGTCGCTGAAAGTCGACCTGGCGTCGACCTGCCTGCATCATCGGGTTTCCAGATATAAAGAGCGCCGGATCAGAGGGCTCCCAGCTCTGGACGAGCTTGAGTGTCTCGGCGACAAGATTCGGCAAAAAGGCAGCCCATGCCTCGTTGCTTTCCAGAAAGGTCTCGAGTTCCTTGGACGGGGCGGGCGCGTCCACCTGAAGTCGCAGCGCGTTGCACATCATGAGGATGTGCCCCGAGGTGCTTGCGCGACAGCGGCGTTCGGCGTCGGAAAAGGCATCAATCATGCGCTGCAAAAAGTTGCAATCCTTGAGCACAAAGAGCAGCGTCTCTTCAGTCTCCTCGGAACGAATAAGCGTGAGAAAGAGCTGCTTGAATTCTGCATGGTAGAGATTGCAGTGTTCATACTCAAAGAACCAGTTGCAGAGCGAGTGCCAGTGGCCAGGCGCCACCTTTTTCAAAAGCACCTTGGGCTTGTGGACAATGCAAGCGACAATGAGCTTGATCAGCTCGAGGCGGTAGCTTGAGAACGGGTGTTTAACCGTGTAGCTCGTGTGACGCACGTTCACGCCGAGGTCCGAGGATCGAAAGCTTGTCGGGTCTGTGAAGGCACGGCAGAGTTCGTCAAAGTTGGTGTCCAATAGATTGTGGATTTTGTCCGAAATGGTGGCCAGCTGGCAGTCCACGACATTGTTTTGCGTCTCTGCAAACGACTTATACTCCTTGACCTCGGACGAAGGCACCTTGTCCTTGGTTGAGAGCTCCACGATGCAGTGCAAGGCCTCGAGCGCAGCGTCGCGCTGTGCTGTATGCTTGCTCGACGAGCTTGCGTCACCGTGCGACTCGTCGTCAACGGTGTTGCCAGCATGAGGCTCGTCGTCCTCCTCGTCGTCGTCATCTTCGGCGCCGTTTCCGTCTCCGGCACCGTCCGCGCCGGTCTCTGCTGAGGTGCGTTGCTTCTTCTTGGCCTTGCCGCCGCCCTTTTTACCCTTTTTGCCGCCTCCCTTTTTACCCTTTTTCTTGGTCTGCTTGTGCGCGCGCGCACGAGCCTTTTCTTCTTTGCGCTGGCGATTGAGCGCAGCCTCGCGCGCCGCACGCTCTTCTGGGTGCGAAAGGAGACGCTCGTCCCCGCATGCGACAGTGATCAGTCCATAAATGACTTCGCTGCCGCGCACCAGGGACTCGAGGATTTCCGCGCCGTGCTCGACGCCCGAAAGCCGCTGGACTAGGTTCTTGAGAAGCTCTGCAGCGGCGCTCTTGTGGCGCTGCAGATCCGTCTCGCTTTCCGTGGGAAGCCAGACATGCTGGGCAATGGCAGGAAGAATGTTGGCGTTGGCCAGCATTCGAAAGTACTTGATGCGTGTCTTTGGCAGGACGCGGTAAAAACCGCATCGGTGATCCTCTTGCGAGCCGCTGAGCGGACACAGGATGCTCAAGATGATGTCGGCCACACAGGGTCTGTCAATGTAGTTGAGCGCAGCTTCGAGTGCAGGTTTAAAGGCACGCTTGTTTACGACAAAGGACTCGACCAAGTTCTCAGCATTGTACCGCAGCATGACATCCATGAGTTTGCACACGTGATAGAGACTACCTTTGGCCTCGGGGTGAAAGGCCTGAAAGAGGTGTGCGAAAAAGGTTGGCCCGTGCGATTGGATGAACTCTACGGCCGCCGGACTTGGGCTTTCCAAGACGCGTTGCGAGGCGTGGAAGCTTTCCTGCTGCATCATACCTCCCATGCGCGTCGAAGGATCAACAAAGCCACAGAGAAGCGCCATGAGCTGATACGAGCGCTTGATGGCGGGAGGAACATCGTCGGATTCCAGCGCGGATGGTTCGAGGGCGTCCGAGCCATGGACAAGCTTGCGCTCCGTAGACATGGTCTTGTCGCTTTCGAGCGGGCACCACTTCCACCGGAACACGCCGTCTGAATCCACCTCAAAGTCCTGCGCCATGACGCTCTGCGACTCTGTGCGCTGCGAGACTATTTGGCTCAGCGCCTGAATGGAAGAGGTGTGGCCCAGGAACGCAAGCATTTCCTTGGAAAGGTACACGTGCTGAAGGTCCAACATCGAGTTCAAGAGCTCTTGCTTTTGTTGCGTCCATTCGCTCTCGTTGTCAATCTCCCCTAGCCGACTAAAGATGAGTTCTTGTCGTGGAGTATCTCCCGCGGCGCTGGCGCCGCTCTTTGCGCCCGAAGCGCCGGCGCCTCCCTCGGCCGTCGACGGGCTTGTCGTCGGTGTGGTCGCGGCCGATGCCAAGCTCGAGGTCGACGTCGAGCTCGAGGTCGACGCAGCGCTCGCAGGCGAGCTCGGCGACGTCGTCGCGGGCGAGGCCGCCCCTGCTGTCTCCTCGGCCCCCGCGCCGGGCGGCGTCGGCGGCTCCTCCATCCTCGCTGGCGCGGACGCGGCGCGCGGGCTCGCTTGGGGTCTGTCTACGTGCCCAAAAGATAGCTCGATTCGAGCAATCAGCCACGCAGACAGACCACTCGCGCACCTCGGTCCGCGCGGCTCGCGCGGGCGCCCGCTCGGGCGGCGGCCGCTCGCTGCCCTGTCTCCGCCGAGCCCTCCCTCCCGCGGCCTCCGTCCAGGTCGGGTCGAGTCTGCTCTGGCCCGCGGGCTGGCTGGGCGGCGCTGGCGGCGGGCAGCGGCGGCGGGCGCAGCGGCGCAAGTGCGCTATGGCGCCTCCGCAAGTGGGCTAAACGGCCGCGCGCAAGTGCAGAAAGCGCCGCAAGTGGGCCAAACTCGAGCCTCGAGCGGGCGGTAGATAGAAGCGAGCGTCCAAGGCGAGCAAGCTGAGCAAAGCGAGCAACAACCGTCGCGACGGGGAGCGGGCGGGCGACGCGAGCGCACGGGAGCGAGGGAGCGCGAGAGGGGCTCGCGGCGGGGGCCCCAGGGGCGGGGGACGATGTCTGGCGCGGACGCCGAGGAGGCGCCGCGGATGTGGCATGAACACGAGGTCCGCGCGTCGCTGCGCATGGCGATCCGGGCGACGTCCACGCGCGGCCTGAAGAAGAGCAGCCTCTGGCTCGCGGAGTTGCTCAATGGGATCGCGGAGGGCTTTGTGGTCCCGGCCGCGCGGCCCTGGGCGCAAGCTGTCGACCCGGCCATGGATGAGCATCCTTCGCACATGGGCGTGAAGCAGATGCCGATCTCGGGAACAGCTTCGTCGTCGTCGTCGTCGTCGTTATCGTCGTCGACGTCCTCGTCTGCGGCTTCGGGCAGCAGCAGGCAGCGCCGTAAATCGAGAGGAAGCTTGGGCGGAGAATTGTGGGCTGCAGCCGCTGCTGACACGGCTGACACGGACAGTCTTCTCATTGCCAGGTCCATGTTTGACCTGGACGAACTTGACCGATGTGCGCAGCATCTCAGCAGCGATGGTTTGCTGCCCAAGAGTCAGAATGCCAAGGAAATCTTCCTTTGGGCCTATTCGCTGTACATGGTGGGCGAAAAACGCAAGGAGGAGGAAATTTGCGAGGTCGCAGACCCGCTCGAACAGTGCCAAATTCGAAATGGCAATTTGCGCCTCTTGCGCACGGAGTTGGCGCCGCTGCACACGGAAGGTGCCATGGACGGCTACATTTTGTACATATATGGCGTCGTCCTGAAAGAGATGCAGGCCAAGGGCCCCGCCCGGCGTGCGCTGGCCGAGGCCGTCTCCAAGGAACCCCTGCTCTGGTCGGCCTGGCTCGATCTCGCTTCGCTATGCAGCGAAAAGGAAGATCTTGACCAGCTGCGGCTCCCTGAGCATTGGATGACAGGATTCTTTCGCGCTCACTTGGCGCTCGAACTGCAACAGAACCAAGAGGCCATGGAGATTCTCACCGATCTTGCCGACATGTTTCCGCGTTCTTCGTATCTGCTCGCGCAACAAGCCTTGGCACAGTACAATTTGCGGAACTTTGACGAAGCGCAAGAACACTTTGAACTTCTCATTGCGCGCGACCCGCACCGTCTGCAGAATATGGACACGTATTCCAACATTCTCTACGTTAAAGAGTGCAAGGCAGAGCTCAGCTACCTGGCTCACATGGCTGTACGCAGCAACAAGTACAGGCCCGAAACCTGTTGTATCGTGGGTAACTACTATAGTCTCAAGGCGCAGCATGAGCGTGCCGTCCTGTACTTTAAGCGTGCGCTTCGACTGAATCGTCGTTACCTGTCCGCATGGACCCTGGCTGGACATGAACATGTCGAGATGAAAAACACGGAAGCCGCTATCGAGGCGTACCGTAGCGCCGTGGACATTAACCCGCGCGATTACAGGGCATGGTACGGTTTGGGTCAGACCTATGAGATTTTGCTCATGTACTTTTACGCGCTCCATTACTACCGAAAAGCCACGACGTTGCGGCCGTATGATGCACGCATGTGGGCAGCGTTGGCGGGTTGCTACGAGAAATTACATCGTACCAAGGAAGCCATCAAGTGTTATAAGCGAGCGGAATGTCACAACGACCGCGAAGGTATCGCGGCGCAGCGCCTTGCTTCGCTGTATGCCGAAAATCTCCAGGATCGTGAGCAGGCGGCGTACTACTACAAGAAGCACTTGGCCCGTCGTGAAGCCGAGGATGCCATGGGTGGTCAAGACGCTGTGGAGGCCCTCCGATTTCTTGCAGGGTACTACCTCAAGGATGAAATTGATCTTCCTCAGGCGGAGCGATTTTGCGAGCAGCTTCTCGATTACGCGGGTCGTCCCGAGAAGAAGGAAGCCGAAGCGATGCTTCGTGAGATTCGACAGCTGCGCGCTGCTGCAGCCGGGGCCTCGGGAACGACATCCTCGTAGATGGATCATACACACTATACGTGCAAAAGAATAAGAAGAGGACAAAACATTTCTGGTGGATGAAGTAAAATTGATCACAGGTTCATTTCTTTCAGTGTGGTTGGAATTTTTTTTTGAACGTTGACGGTGAATAGGTGGGAGGTCATGCAAAGAAGAAGGGGAAGGGGCAGGAGTCCATGCGTGTCAAATTGTTGTGGCCATTGGCCTTTGTCTGTCTGTTTGTCTGTCTGTCTGTCTGTCTGTTTGATCAGGCTTTGCGCGCGCGCTTCTTGGGCTGCGTGAAAACAGGGTAGTCAAAGTCGTCCTTCATTTCGAGCCATTGCATGACCTCCTTCTTTTGTTTTCCATACTTTTTGCGCACATAGTCCATCAATGTCCAGGTGTTGTCGGTCCAGCGATTGGCAGCTTCCTTGCAGACGTCGATCTTGCGAACAAGCTCGACCATTTGTGCTGGATCGTTCTCGCGGAGCTTGCCAAGATCTTCGGCCGTGGCAGCGGCCTTTTGCCGGAGCTCGGCGAGTTCGGCCAGCTTGGCCTGACGCGACTCGCTCGGAACGCGAGCGGCGAGCAGGGCCTCTTTCTCGGCGCGCGCCTTGGTGACGCTCTCCTTGGCGGCCTGAAGCTCCTCGGTCGTGCGCTTGAGCTTTGCCTGCAGGCCGGCCTTTTGTTCGCTTGGAAAAGACCAGAACCAGTTCGTCGACCCGATCTTGTCCATGCAGACCAAGTTGTCGCTGACCATCTCCTCGAGCACGCCCTTGATAGACATCTGCGCCACGCCGGCCTTGGCCCCAACTTTTTCAATCTGCTTCAGCGTGAAGGGCTCCTTTTTCTCCTGCAGGATACCCTTGATCCGCTCCTTCTTCTCCTCTAGCGAGAGCCCGCGCTTCCCCATCTTGCCTTCCTCCTGCCGCGCCGCCGCGCCGCCGCGTCGCCCTCCGCGCGCGTGCGCTCCGCCTCGGGATCGATGAGCTGGATCCGCGCGATGGTCGTTGGGTTGACTGACTGACTGACGAGGGCTCGACCGCGCTCGCTCGCCCGAACTCCCTGCAAGAAAGCCGCGGGGCCGCCTGCGGACGGACGCGCCGACGTGCGCCGCGCCGAGCTCGCCCCCGCGCAGCTCGCGTCCGCGCTCGCGCTCCTGCTCGCTCGTCTGCTTGCGCCCGCTCGCGCTCTCGTGCGCGCTCTTCTCGTCGTTCCGCGCCGGCGATTCGAGTTTGAAAATGCAAGTGGAGAAAAAGCAGGGCCCAACTCGCCGCGGGCTGGCTCCACTTGCGCGGGGGGCGCGCAACACGGCCAAATGGCATGTTTCAGTTGCGAGGGCCCAATACTCTACTTGCGAGACCCTCCAGGCGCGCTGTAGCGATCGGGCTGGCGCGGCCGCGGCGCCGCGCGCACGGCCCGTTCTCTCGAGAGAACCGCAGCGACCACATGCGCGCTCCGAGCCTTGCGCGAACAGACAGTGGCTGCTTGAGCGGCGGAGATTGGGTAAGATGGGGGAACAAGATGGTCAGTTTAAAGGCTTGTACGTCGCTGGCCGACTCTTCTTGCGACAATTCACTTCTTTTCGCCCGGAGAATCGGAAGACTCCTTTCCGATATGCCAACTCGATGAGACGCGCTCATAACGGCCAGTCAGCTCATGATCTATTCGTTTCCGAAGCAAACCAAAGCACCTGTAAATGACCAGCACTTTAGAAGACTACAAAGGCAGAGACTGCAAGTTCAAAGATGTTTTTTTTTACAAGAGTCACAAGAGCTTATGGCCCACTGGCATCAATGCGGCGAATGAGCTCCTCATAAAAGCCTTCTGCCAAGTACAGACGACGTTGAAAGGGCATCGACTCTCGGTCATCGAAAATGTGTTTCGCTGTGTCTGGGACCGTGGCAATATAAGTAGAAAAGTTGGCAAACCCCACACGATTCGGATCGCTCTCGTGCACGAGAAGAATTGGCTTTTCTGCCTCCAAGGCAGCGGCAAGCTCCATGCAAACTGCTTCGGAACAGAATACAGTCTTTGTCAGAAAGAGAAGGTAACATTTTGACGCACGGATTCCGGCGCGCATCTCTCCCGCCGAGAGATTGCCTTCCGTTCGCTGGTCAACCCAAACCTTGAGTCCGCGATTCACGAACTTTTCGGCCATGAGATTGCATGCATCGCCAGCCTCGGCCTGCTTGTGGCTCAAGAAAACGTGATACATCAAACCGGGCGCCAGAGGCACAGCGATTCTTTCCATCGCCACAGTGTCTCTCTCGTCTTCTTTTGACGAACCGTCTTCGAAAAACGCTGCAAAGTCAGCAACCTTGGCGATCTTTGTGCCCACAGACATGACGGCCTCTACACCCGATATGCGAGCCTGAAGCACGGTATCATACGCAACCAGAACGGACGCGTTTCGGGGTGACTGGAGCAGGAGCTCATAAGGCAAATCTCGAAAAACCGCGTCGCACGCGCCTTGAAACATGCTCAAGAACGTCTTGAGCGTGCTAGCTGGCTTGTCGGAGTCGCGCTCCACGCGGATCGAGATCTTGTCTTTGGTCTGCTCAAGCGCAAGCACAGAAAGACCAAAGTAAACGATAGCTCGATCCCCTGCAAGATGGGGCGCGCGCGCCAATGCTCCCAACTCCCCGCTGTACTGGGCACAGAGCGAGAGCAGACGCGCAAAGACACCATCTGGGAGAAAGAACTCGGAAAAATCCAAGACGCAAACCAGACCAATGTCCATGCCCGCAATCTTGGCTTCGAGGCTACCATTGATTGCGTTCTTGAGCAGACTGCTCACTAGGTAGAGCGGTTCGTCTTGATTGCCCTTCGAGAGGGATTTCTCGGGAAAATTCCAGCTTAATAACAGCATCGTATCGAATGAGACTGATGAGGGAACTTGTCTGACTTACTGATTTAGGCCACGTAACAGAGGCCTGCATCTCTTTCGTACAAGGTAAACAAAGACGACGTTGTGTGCGAAGGGTCGCAAATTTTCAAGCTCAGAATATTCACGGGGAGTGACGAGAGCAAAACAATTAATTAAAAAATTCTAAAGGCCAAGACAGAAACGCTGCTTGCCGGTTGCGACCGTTTCCACCCCCCGCTGACTCCTATTTATTATAAAAAAAAATGTAGCAGAAGGTCTTCTTTCATTGACTTGGCTGTGTTGTAACAACGTGCATCTACTGCTACTACGAAGAGAACAAACTGCAAAAATAATTTTCAAGAATTTAGCTGGCATCAATGCGACTGATGAGCTCATTGTAAAAGCTTTCAGTCAGATACAAGCGACGCTGAAAGGGCATAGACTCGCTGAGACCGAAAATGTGCCTGGCCGACTCGGGGACTGTGTCAATGTACGTTTTGAACGCAGCGAACCCCACGCGATTGGGATCGCTCTCGTGCACAAGCAAAATGGGCTTTTCGGCTCGCAAGGCCGTGTCAAGCTCCATGCAAACCATCTCGGATTCGAAGACAGTCTTGCTCAAAAAGAGCAGGTAGCATTTCGACGCCTGAATTCCAGCTCGCATCTTCTCCGGGGAGAGGTTGCCCTCTGTTCGCTGGTCGACCCAGACCTTGAGTCCGCGATTGACGAGCTTCTCGGCCATGAGATTGCATGCGTCACCGGCCTCGAGCTGCTTGTGGCTCAAAAAGACGTGATACTCCAAGCCGGGAGCCAACGGCAAATCTGCCTCTTCAATCTCGCCCGTGTCTCTCTCATCCTCCGTCAACGAGCCATCTTTGAAGAACGGCTCAAAGTCGGCAACTCTGGCATTTTTGGTGCCAACGGACTCGACGAAAGCTACGCTCGAAGTGCGTGCTCGGACAACTGTGTCATACGCGACCATGACGGATGCATTCTTCGGCGACTGAAGAAGAAGCTCCCAAGGCAAATCTCGAAAGACGGCGTCGCGCGCTCCCCGAAACATGCTCACCAGCGTCTTCAAGGTGCTTGCTGGCTTTTCGGAGTCGCGCTCCACGCGGATCCATATCTTGTCCTTGATCTGCTCGAGCGCAAATACGGAAAGGCCAAAGCGGACTATGGCCTGATTTCCTGCAAGCTGAGGTGCGCGTGCAATGGTCCCGACATCTCCACTGTACTGAGCGCAAAGCGAGAGCAGGCGCGCAAAGACGCCGTCCGGAAGAAAAAACTCGGAAAAGTCCAGGACGCATGTCAGACCGAGGTCCATGTCCGCAATCTCTGCGTCGAGGTCAGCGTCGGTCGAGTTCTTGAGCAGACTGCTCACAAGATAGAGTGGCTCGCCTTGGCGGCCTTTGGGGAGAGTCTTTACGGAAAAATTCCAGTTTGACAGTAGCATGACGCCGCGCATGAACTCCACAAGATATTCGACTTCTTCATCGTCCCAGAGGAACCTCAGCAGACTGAGCGTGGCAATGCCGCGTTTGCGCAGCACCGCAAAGTCTACTTTGAGACCAGCCTTTTGAAGCTCGCGATTGTAACGCATCTGCTTGACATGGATCTCGTCCGCAATCACGCGCGAAAGCTTGTCCAGAAGCCACTGCGGGTTCAGGATGACCTTGTCATGCAAGGTGTCTGTTGCGCGGAGATGGACGAGCATGCCAAGCTCGTGGAAAAAACTCAAGAGCTCATCGGTCTGATCACCGGCGTGGTACTTGGTCGCGAGTTCTTGCGCCGTATCAAAAGGCACATAATCGCAGTCAAGCTTCAGTAGATCGTCCAACACCTTGAGCCAGCGCAGAGAGATCTTTCGCGAGACGGTCTCGAGCGACGACGCGCTTGCTTCGACAGCATCGCGCAATTCCGAGGCACGATTTGGCTCAGGGCTCATGTTGTCGATGGGGAAGAAGCTCAGGTTCTCCTCAGAGTTCGTGACAATGTTGGCATTCTCGTCAACGTGCAGCTTTGTATTGAGAGTATCCTCCACGTCGTTGACGTCAACTGACGCTTGGTCGTAGTGCGTGCCCACGAGAATGATGGGTCCAGTTGGTGCGTGCAGCTTGATCGAGTTGAGCCAAAAGGAAAGGTACTCCACGGCTTGGTCTTGCTTGATGAGGAGTTCCTGCATGTCGAAGACGACCATGAAGACGCCGCCCTCGCGCGTGAGGAAGATGTGGTGCAGCGCGTAAAAGACCTCCTGACCCGCATAGTCCCAGATCGTAAAGAAGATCTTCTCGCCCGACTGCGTCTGGCCGGCCATTTCCTTGATCTCCGCCATGTCGAATCGTCGCGCCACCTCGGCCTCGGGCACCAGTTCCACCTGCTCCTCTGCCGCGAAGGGTCGCGCCGCGGCAGAAGAACGTCGGCGTCCAAAGACGACATTCGAAATGCCTTGGGAGACGCGTTTGGGCAGCGATTGCCGCTTCTTGCTCGCCGCTTGCTCCTGCGCGGCCATGCGCAGCGCCGCCACGCGGTACGCCTGGCGTTCAAACCCGCTGTCGAGGTCCTTGCTCTTTTTCCAGGACTCTGCGTCCGTGCGCGTGAGCTCGACGCCCACCGTTGACTTGTGCGATGGCTCGGGCTCCATGCCCAGCAGCGAGCGCACCGTGGACGTCTTGCCGGCGGCGCCCTGGCCGACGACCATGAGCTTGCAGCGGCCCAGCTCCGCGGGGTCCCCGTTCGCCAGCGCCGCCTGGAGCGCCTCCTTCGCCGCCGCAGTCGTCGCGGGGCCGCCGAGCACGTCCTCGATGGGCCGCACGGCCTCCGTGCCGTCCAGCACGCGCGTCGAGGCGCCCGTCTCCGCGTCCCAGATGCGCACGCTGTAGTCCGAAGATCCGCTCACGATCTCCGACCCCAAGAGAGAGACCGACAGCACCCCGTTCGAGTGTCCTTGCAAGACGTGCAGCGCGTCTCCGCTGCGCGCGTCCCAGAGTCTGACCGTGTTGTAGGACGCGCTCACAATGCGGTCTCCCTCGAAAGCGACAGAGCGCACCCCGCTGCTGTGTCCTTCGAGGACGCGGACGAGCTGGAAGGAAGGCACGGCGTAGACCCTCACCTTCCTGTCGTCGGACCCGCTCACCAAGCGCTGCGCGTCGATGGCGACCGCGTTGACCTCGCCTGTCGCCTCCGTGAGGACGTGGCGTGGGCCGCCGCTGGCCCGGTCGAAGACGCGCACGGTGTTGTTGCGCAACCCGGCCACGAGCAGGTTCTCGTGGGCGGCAACGCTGTAGACCCCCGCCCCGGCGTCGATCCTCAAGGTCTCTCGGCCGCTGATCTTGTCCCAGACGCGGACGGTCTGGTCGCCTGACCCGCCGCTGGAGATGATCTCGTTGCCGTCGAAGATGACGCTCAAAACATGGCCGGTGTGGCCCTGGAGGGCGTGCAGGACGGAGGCGGTGGCCAGGTCGATCAGGAAGAGGCCGCCTTCTTCAGTCCCCACGGCGGCGAGGTTGCCCTGCACGGCCACTGTGTTGGCCGACTTGTTGTGGGGCGTCTTCATCTCCAAGACGAGGGCGCCGTCCTTCTTGCTCCATGCTCGTAAGTACGCGTCGAAGCTGGCGGCCAGCACGAGGTCGGCGGACTGCGCGACGCCGGACACGACGCCTTGGATGCGGCCCATGGCGGCAATGGCGGCGAGGGGAGCGAGGGCGGGCGCGCGGATGGGCAAGCGACACGAAGAAGAAGCGGCGCGAGCGAGCGGCTGTGGCGCAGATGGGGCAAGAAAGCAGAGAGAGAGAGACTCGGGCGAGGGGAGGGAAAGAAGGGCGCGCTGGGAGAAAGAGCCTGGCTGGGCTGGCTGCTGATGCGATGATGCGGCCTTGGCGCGTTCTCCGCGGAGGCGCGCGCGAACGGAGCGTGTCGCGCGGAGAACGAGGGGGGGAGGGGGGGGAGGGGAGCTAGGGGGTTGCTGGCTTGAGCCTTGCGCGCCTGCCTGCCTGCCTGCCGGGCGCGCGAGGGCGAGAGCGAAGGGGAGAGGTGTTAGGTGTTTGGGCGAAGGCCGAGCGTGTGCACGCGCTGGCACGCGCGGACGGTGCACGCGCACGCCAAATAAAAAGAAATAGGCTTTCTTACTTCTTTAGTCAGTCAGCACTTCTTCGCGCTATTCGTGGGCTTGAAAGTGCCATTCATCGACGGAAAGAGAAGTTTGCGAAACATCATTAAAGCTGCTAAACGTATTGATGAGCTCATCGCTCAATCCGCCTACAAGATCCATGTACTACGGGGGATAAACTCCGTGTTGCCCTCGTTGTACGATGTTGCTCGCGTGGTCACCGAGAGAAGCGACATAAACATCATGGTCGATAGAATGGGGATGGCCGAGAGCACGAGGTTTTCACGCGCAAGCTTGCGCAAGGTGTTCGTTCGACTGCTCTGGCCGATAGTCGCTCTCTACGTGGCCTCTCATGACGGGCCTCACAAAGAGAAAAAGCAAAGTAACGAGAGAGCACAGTCGGCGATTGCCCCCAAAATGGGTAGGAAATTGTGCAGACGAACAATGCAGAACTCCTCGGCATACATGAGTTTTCCAGAAAAGGCAATGATCGTAAGAAGAGCAATCCCAAACAAAGAGTAAATGACGTACCACACGAGATTGAGTAGAGTCACATACCAGTTTGGCATGATGTTTTGAACAGCCATGGCGCGAACAGCGAGCACTCTGCAGCAGAAAAAGTGCTGCACAACGTACAAAGCAGCTCCGCAAGAACAGACAATGGCGCACCCCTGCCAGTTTCCTATCGAGACTGAGGAATACCAAGCCCCATGCCCCCGTTGCGAGACTCTCGACGACTTGGCCCAGCATCTCACGTAGCGCTTCTCCCGCTTTGGCTTTCGCTTTTCGCGTCGCTCGCAATACGATTGCAATGCATACAATGAAAATATTGGTCGATCTTATGCTCAGTGTGAATGCAAGGACACGGAGCGAGCGCACGTTCGATGGCGCACTAAAGTTCGGAAAGAGTCGCGTGCCTGCCTCGGTTCGACTCGCGACGAGACCCATGGTGCGTGCTTGCGAAATTAATTGATGGATTGCGGAGCCAATGGTAGGATCAAAGGTGCCTTTTGACTCTTCCGTTGAGGACACCCGCATTGGTCGCGGATTGCATTTTTTGAGGATGGGTACCCTTTCCACCCGCTTGTTGGTAATGCGCAAGAAACGTAACCTCATCGTTCATGACGCACCAAGTAAGCAAAGGTAGGAGATGTGCGCATATACTTTAGTCTGAACAGAGCACTTGTTTTCTCCCATGGGCATTGAAACCTAAATTTGAGCCGTTTCTAGCGATGAAGACACCGGTTTTCGACTCTTGCCTTGACTTCCAGCTGTATAGAACTGAATGTGACGCTTTGCCAGACTAGCAGAAGATCTCCGCGTCGGACACAGAATCGATGCGACTTGAAATTTGCTCCTACGCCAACGCTCGCACACGTTCACTCACCCAGCATACTATACAATTTTTCTGGTCAAAGTGTGACAAGTCAGGGCTGAACGTAGAGTCAAAGCGTGCACAGCAGGCAACAAGGTATATACACATTCGTCACAGAGAGAGGCCCAATCACTACCACGCCCGCAGAATAACGCTATTTCTCATTCACTACCTTTCGAATGGAGAAGGCGTGGGAAAGAGTGTGTTGAGCACGCGAAAGAGCTCGTCTTCGAGGTCTTGCGAAGGCTCAGTGACAAGATCATTGATACAGATCCATAGAGGCTGGCGCTTTTGAATGCGTGTCAACGCAGCGTCCAACGCATTGTCCTCGGCCGAAAAGTCGTTGAGCCGAATATAGACCGAACTGCCTTTTTGTGCTCGTGTGGCATAAGCATGAGCATAGTAATTAGCATATACAAACGGCACCCAAAGAGAAAAAGGCGTTCTCCATCGTTCGCGTGCTGTTCGGTCGAATTCAGCTTGCATGAGGGTCTCGACTTCCCTGACGACGTTCTTGACAAAGAAAAAGCCTTGATGGCCCACCGTGAACATGTGTTCCCAGCGTAGCGCTAGATCGCGGTGCATCATCTTGCCAACGTTTGCAATCTTTTGCTGCCAGGGATCCCGCCCCACACGTGGAGCGCGTTCGACGCCAAAATCTACCCTTGGCACCGGTTCGTCTAAAGGCCAAAGATCTTCGAATGAGAGCGAACGCCCGAGCAGAAAATCGTCGTTAAGGTACATGTAACACGCAGCAAGACCTGGGATGCGATGAAGTTGCGACTCGATAGCACACGAATTGAAGGTGGGCAAAGCATCGGCGGCAAGTGGATGACCGGGTGCAGCTCCATCATGTTGCGCAAATAGCGTCTCATGTGAGATAAAGTGAATGTTTGTATCATCAGCAGCAGCAGCCTCGAGGTTCATCCAAGCTGGCCTTTGTTTGCCTGCAACGACAATATAGATGCGGCGGACCCAGGACGCGTGCGCGCGAATGCTACGAAGAGAAAAAAGTAGTGTGCTCGCGCGTCCATAGTCTCGAAAGCGGTGCGCGAGGTCTTTCACCGAGACACTTCGCCCTTCACCCACATCCATTGAGCCTTGAAACGCTTCTTGAGGAATGACCTGGAGACGCGCTGCCACATGATCTGGATCGGAGCCATTCACCCACGTATATACCACGTCAACCACGGGATTCCCAAGGTCATCACGGCACGAAATGCCGTCTGGAAGTTGTCGCTTTCGAACTTTGGAGTCAAGACCATCCAAAAAGACTTTCCAATACAGGTCCCCATGCGATGCTGACTTTGGCACTTTGGTCGTAGGGCCGCGTGAACGACGTGAAGAACTGTCGTTATCCTTGGAGCCAACGCGGAGCTGGGCATGAGGTAAATCAAGCTTGCTCGGAGGTTGCTGCTGCGGTGTCAAGACTTCCTGAGCGTTGGGCCGTTCGTCTGAGCTCGGACCTGCTGCGCGCTTCTTTGATTGACAAACACGGTGACATCCTACCCCGCGACGATCGCAACGAGCCCAGTCTTCTTCGTGGCAATCGAGATTCGCTTCCCGTGCAATCCGATCTCGAAACGCATGCCAAACAGCTTTGTTGTCTTGTAGGGTCCGAGAGCTGGTCGTCCAGCTTGCATCGTCATGTGGCAAGTCAAGCACAAAGGTGCGACCCATTACAGCGTATGTGAAACCTCGGGCAAAGAGCTCAAAATGATGCGCCTGCTTATTGAAGCCTCGTCCCTTGAACTCTTGCGGAAACTTTGGCCATTCTGTTGTGGACGGATTTGTTAGCCGGATAAAGTACGGCTCAAACATGACCTCGTAAGCAAGCTTGTACGCATCGCGTCGCAATAGCCACTCGGCATGATTGAATGGACCGCTATATGACCGGTGCCCGGGGTGCATCGGACGAACGGCACCGGCATTGACCATGGCTCGCAACTCTGTATAGTCACGCGGAAGATGACGAGACGTGAGCGCTCCTGCACTTGCCTTTACAGCCAACTCAAAGGCAGCGACACACAGAACCGTTGATTCAGTTGCGACTGCTTCTCGTGCGTCTGGGCCGTACAGCGTTTCCAGGCCGCGCTTGACATCTTGGCTCACCTCGATCGCCTGGCTTCCGGTTCGAGCATCGACATCGACTACGAAACTGAAATCTGTACCAACGGTCCCTTTCACTTGAGATGCAGCCACACCCTCTTGGGCTAGATTGCGCATGACATTGATGGGATACGGATCGGCCGGGGCGAGGACCAGATGAAGACTTAGAAAACGCTCAGCGAGGCGATCGCGCTGCGTCGAGCGCATGCGTTCAAACCAAATGGCGACTGCATCCATGTCCTGTTGCGAGCAGACTTGTACAGCTGCAGAAATGGGGCCTTGCCAGGCTTCGATCATGTTTTCAAGTCTTGCAAGTCGATTCACCCCAAGTTGCGTCACTACGCTTATGGACCATGGAGCCGTATTGCGTCGATGGGAGTCTACATCAGAGGCCGTTTTCCAATGCATGGCGGCGCCATGAAAACTAGTGTCGCCAGGTACAAACCATTGCCCAGAGCCAGACAGGTCAGCATTACATGCAGACTCCATGTCCTCGCTTGATGTCGGCGCATGGTGCTTGTCAATTTCTTGCTCAATTTCTTTTGCAACGCTTGCGAGAGAAGCATCCTTTGGCTTGTCATCTGCAGGTCTCGATTTATGAGAGTCTGTCAGATGATGAGGAAAAATGATGGCATTGTTCCACTCCTCGTCCTCTTGAGTGCTGACTGTGGCGCCAGGTCCTTGACGCTCTTCCAGGTTGAGCGAGCATACCTGGCGTGCTGCTGTAGGCGTCACGTCGACGCCGTAGTACAGCGTGAGCCCGGCCGCGAGCGAGAAGACGACCCAGAAGACTACAAGTTCTCCGCACGACTGCCGTCGCGGCATGTCGCCCGAGTTCTGCCTCAGCTCGCGCCGTCTCGGCCTCGGGTGAGTCTTTGCAGCGCTGTCGCCGCCACCGGCAAGCGCGGTGGCACCAGCGCCGTTGCCCATCTTGGCCGCCTCGCCGCCTCGCCACCTTGCCTCGCGGCCTGCGTCTTCGCGCATCGGCCACGATTGTCTTTGCGAGTTTGGATCTCAATGCGGAAAAAGCAGGCTTGATTCGAGGAAAGAAAAGAATCGTCAAGCTTGATTCGGCCGATGAAGAGTAAGGTGAGAGGCTTCGAGCTCAAAAAAGGCTCTCCTTCTTTATAACCGAATGAGGACTGCGACTGGTGATGGACAAGACAGCGACCGCTTATCATACGACTCGACATTGACTAACTGAAAGCGAAGAATCGTCGCGACAATTCCTTCTTCTCGTGCAAAGTGCTCATCCTGTCTACATCGTTTTGTATTCGCAGTTCGTTTACGACTCATGCGCGCGCGCTGTCATGGAAGTCAGGCAGCTTACAATGAAACAAACAATCGGAAAAAAGCGATAAAGAATGAAATCCAGGCCGCTAGTAAACACCGCATGCTCAACTTTTGCGTTGCGCCCAAGCGTCGACGGAGAACCTCCTGGATGCATACACCAAAGTGCACTTGCTTTCAAGTCTCACAAACATTTGATTTACGAGCAGTAGGCCTAGGTTTTTGCTAACCATACCGAGGTAGACGAGACCGCGCCACATCTTCATGGTGCTGACATGCGAGGCTCGCTTCTACTCAGATTCGACCAAGAAAAGCTGCTCGACGTACGCAGCAAAACGTCCATGGTTCAGCTCAACGCTACCCTGGGCAAGGCTTACTGTTAGCGCGCGTCTCTCTTGTGGGTCCGTGCTTGACTGTCAGTCCCTTGAGGAAAAGAACACGGTTGTTTTTATTGAGGGGACGGGGCGCACCACAGGATTGCCACGTTCTGAGCGATCCCGTGATTCTGGCGAGCTGAATGCGAAAGAAAAGGGGCTTTTCACGTAGTACAGCCAGATGAAGCTCGACAAAACGCGTGTCCGAACGGAGTACGCATCTTTTCCTGGACAGAGGTCCGAGAATAGTCCTCTCGTTGGCGAGACTAGCCTCTTCGTGAGCATCTCTGTCAATGCAGCTGCAGTTGACCTCTTCGCAGCACACGCAATCTAGGCCGTGTCAGAAACACTGGACACGAGGCAACCAAATCGCCTGGTATTCACAAGGGCGGGCGAGTCCCGATCCTGCAGCTACAAGGCTGATACGATCGGCTGCGGCTGAGACTCACGGACACGGCATCTCTGCCTTGCTGGCTTGCCATGGTTGGTGTAAGCGGTGGGCGCCATTGCTTGGTTTCCATCATATATCATACCTTGTCTCAACATGGACAAGACGCG
Organism: Aurantiochytrium sp. KH105; assembly: GCA_003116975.1. Classification (NCBI taxonomy): domain Eukaryota; class Bigyra; order Thraustochytrida; family Thraustochytriidae; genus Aurantiochytrium; species Aurantiochytrium sp. KH105. Next base: position 42,325 of record BGKB01000074.1, read on the forward strand.
TTCTACCTCGAGACTGGCCGTCAAGTAACCCGCACGTAATATTGCATAGTTTAAACTTCGTGCGTCGAGAAGGCCGACTCTCGGTCCCCGTGCTCGGGACACCGCTCGCGGACGTCCCTGCCTCCGAACCTTTTTCCCCAATCGCTCTTCTTCTTTTATACAGGGCCGTGGCTGCACGCGCGACGCGGCGCCATCGTGGCCACCATCACGAGCGGCGCCAATGCGGCCATCGCTCTCTTTCCTTGCCTTGCCTTTCCTTGCCTTGCCTTTCGTCCGTCCGCACGTGCGCGAGACTGCCACAGTTCCGTGGGGTGCTGTTGTCCCGCCCCACATCCCACTCGCGCATCCTCGGTATCAGCCTTATATGTTCAAGTCTACCCACAGCGAATCTCATTGGTCGGTAGGTGGAAAGAAAAGTGAAGCTAAAACGCAAAAGGGTCGCCGGACTCGTTTGTGTCAAGACTTGCTCGCCGCAACTTCCCCAGCCAGAGCGAGACGAGCCCCTCAAACTCAATCCTTTGCGTGCGTTTCTCCTCGCGTCTCCTCGCCCGCTTCTGCATTCGTTGCGACACCATCGCTTGCGCCCGTCCGGCGACGCGCGGCGGCGGCCATTGCGGTCGGTCGGGCTGCCCATGTCCTGTGTCCTTTGCGCGTGGCGTTTCGGCCGTCGCCTCGCGCGCGGCGACATGCCTCTCCTACGTGCCGAAATCCCGACTTGACGGGCGCGCGCGCACGTGCTGAGGAAAGGAGAACGAGTCCTCGTCTCAAAGTCAGGCGGCACGTTGTATTTGCCGCCGCATGTGAAAACCGTGTCTGGATCGAGCCTTGGACAGAAGATCGCTGCCGGGTCGCCAGAGCGTGGCGTTGAGCAGCGGAGCAGAGCAACCTGCGCAGAAAATAAGGCTGGCTTGACGACCTTTCCAAGCGTCCCTGTAGACTCATGCCGGGCCGCTGGACGATCTTTGCCAGCTCTCTGAACGGAGACCCGGCTAGTGGTTCTTGTGCTGAGGCGAACGAGTCGCGCCACTTTGCTCGATCGCGTCGCGTCGCGCGTCGCCTCCCGTGCTTTCTAATAGCATTCGTAAGGTAAATGGGTGGGTTGCGAGATGGGTAACCAGCCACCCCCTCAACTCTTGTCCGCGATGCGCACTCGCCCGATGTTGCTCTCTCGGCACGTGAGTGATCTTGGTATTCTCACGAGAGCCAGGCGAAGTTAAAAAGCGGGGAGAGTGCAAAAAATAATGTAATCAGCACTCGACGCAAACTGCCAGATGTGCGACCCGGAGGGCAAAACGCTAACGCCAAACTCGCAATCGATCGCAAAGCAAACGAGAAGATCAAGGACAAGAAAACTCGCTGCCACCATGCCTGCAAAGGCGTGGCTCGTCTTGGTGACGGTACTCGTCGCCATCCTCAGTGTCACTGTCAGCGGCACCTCCGAGGCCTATGGCGCCGGAGCTCCCGAAGAATGCGCCCCCTATGATGTTGTCCTCATGCTCGATGCTTCGGCATCCATCGAGAACTTTAACAAGATCAAACGTTATGCCAAGGCCATCGGTGGCCAGTTTAACATTGGTACAGCCGCCGACGAGGACCGCGTCACTGCCTTTAGCTTTGGGTCCAGCATCTTTAAAAAGAAGCGTCTAATTCAGGTCAAGACTTCCACCCAGCTCGAAAAACTCATCGATTCCATGTCCGTCGAAGAGAGCGAAACCAACATCCCGTACGCTCTCAACTATGCTACGGAAAGCACCCTCACCAAGGACGACAGAGGGGTCACGGAAATCATTGTCCTCCTCTCGGACGGTATGGCTGATGTGACCACCTTCAACGGTGCTCGTGTCAAGAAAATCTGCTCAAATATTCCCGCCAAGAAAGACCTGTCGGATGCCGCCATCCAAGAGTGCTTTCTCGAACAAGCGATCAATGCAGTTGACAACGATGGCATCCTCATCGTCTACGTTCCTATTGGCGATGATCTCTATATCCCAGAGGCTGGAACCGACCCTCTCGCTGACTATCTTAATATTCCCGCTGATGTGTCGAGCCCGAGCGCCGCTGCTGAAGCCGTCGCAGATCTCGTCTGCAGCACGTCCACCTCTGAAGGATGCTCCGAAGGTGTTGACATCATCTTTGTTGTCGACGCGTCGTACACCATCAGCAACATTGAACTAGAGCAAGCACACGCATTCGTGCTGGCTTTCTCCTCTCAATTCACCATCGACGCTGAGGACGGCGCGCGTTTTGGGCTCATCGAGTATTCCACGGGCATCACCGACGAGTTCAGCATTCTCCTTAACAACGGCAACCTACGTTTCCCGACGCAGGCAGACTTTGAGAGCGCTGTGACCAGCATGACGCGCCCCAACGAGGACAAGGAAAACACCAACACGCCGCTCGCGCTCAAGACTGCGCTCGCCATGATTGAAGACACCAAGATTGCTGATGCCAACGCTGGACGCGAGGATCGCACCACCTTTGTTATCCACGTCGGCGACGATGTTCCGTATCTCGAGTGGAAAATTGCCAAATTGCCCGAAGACTGCAAATGGTACAACAAGAAGAACAAGTATCCCGAAAAGGCTGCCAAAGAGTGCACTCAAATGTTTGTACAAACAATCCAGGACACCTCGGCAACGTACGTGGCGGTTCGTGTTGGCGACAAGCAAGGAAGCGCAAACCTGTACAACGGAATAGAGCCCGAGGTCACAATCTATCAAGTGGACGAGTATGCCAGCCTTGTTGACATCGTGAGCGAAATCGTCGAGGACCAGTGCCCGACCAATCCAGAAGAGGTAACGCCTTCGCCGACACTCGATGGAAGCTGCTACGAACCTGGCATCCAGTTCCGCAGCAAGAACAAGGACATCATAGAGAACTTCAAAGACGATTCGTCCATCAGTTCTCCGGAGGACTGCCACGCAAAATGCCTCACATACGAAGATTGCAACTATTGGACCTACCGTGACACATACGAGGGATCATCTGAGGCGTGGGCCGTCAATATCTGTACTTTGATGAAAGCACTCAAAGAGCGAGACGATGACGAAGGCGATCGATGGACCTCGGGCCCACGCATTTGCACGGGTGCACCCACTCCATCACCTGCAACGCAGGAGGAGATTACGCCCTCACCGACATCAGATGCACCCACACCTTTTCCCACACCCGCTCCCACACCGGCACCAACTCCTGCTCCCACGCCTGCGCCAACTCCTGCGCCTACGCCAGCGCCCACGCCAGCGCCCACGCCAGCGCCAACACCTGCACCAACTCCAGTGCCGACTCCTGCACCAACTCCTGCTCCCACGCCTGCGCCAACTCCTGCCCCTACGCCAGCGCCAACTCCTGCGCCAACTCCTGCGCCAACTCCTGCTCCTACGCCAGCGCCCACGCCTGCTCCGACTCCTGCTCCCACGCCTGCGCCAACTCCTGCGCCAACTCCAGCGCCAACTCCAGCTCCCACGCCAGAACCAACTCCTGCGCCAACTCCTACACCTACGCTCGCACCCGTGGATGGCTGCCCGAACCGGGAGCTGGACATCATCTGGATCGTGGATAACAGTGGTTCCATTACACAGAACGGGGCAAACGGTGTTAACGAGCTCAACACTTTGCTTCCTCGCATGCTCGAGGCGTACACACTCGGCACCTCGGACACCATGTTTGCTGGTCTCCGCTTCAGCACCACCATCCTGGGTCTTCAGGGCACGATCTCGAGCGCAGCCCCCTTCGGAACGGGCTCGACGTCTTCGGCTGGAAGTCCATTCTTCTTCGATGATGACGCCGCGATCAACACCGGCAATGCATGGGAAGCCTTTGCTACATCCAATGTTGCCAACGGGTTCACGAATACACCGCAAGCTCTTCAGGGTGCGAATGAAATTCTCAGCCTCACGCCCAGCGAAGGTGGTCCGCGTGGCGACGTCGCCAAGGTCGTTGTTCTCCTCACTGATGGAAACCCGAACCGCTACTTTGGCACGGCCTGCGACGACATCCCAGAGATTACGAACCCGGGATCCAATGAGAATGTGAGGGACGACAACGACGTTGCATGCACAGAGTTTCAGGCTGCTCAAATCATCAACGATCGCGAAGCATATCTTGTCGTGGTTCGCATCGGAAATGACCTTGACGCAAACTTTATGCAGCATTGTCTCGAGTTGAACGAGCCCGAAGAGGGCCAGCCCCAGTCAATCCAGGAGATCTCTTCAACTTTCGAGGATCTTCAGATCACCATCGACGCCATCATCGAAGCTACATGCATCGATCCGGCCTTTAAGACGCCAGTCAATGTCATCTATCCCTCGTCCGCCTCGGCGTGTGCTGCAAGCCTTTAACGATATCAACGCACAACTGCATTCAATCTCATCGATTTTAAATTCTAATAAGCAAGAATTGTTCACTTTAACGCCAAATCGAGAGCGATCATGGCCTTTGCTGCATTTCTGCCTTGAAATCTAGTCAGCAACAGGCACTTCTAAGCATCGCGCAAGCAAGAGTCTCTCGCGCAAGATCAGCTCGCGCAATCCTCATTGTAAGCAAGCGCATCATTCGTATCTTTATCGTTGTGCTTCAAATTCTGAAATGACTCTAAAATTTACGATAAAGTTTCCCTCAGACCACAGTCGCGCTTTGCGGCATTTCCTGAGCCATACGGATCTTGGCATCCACAGGCTCGGAGCCGACAGATGAGGCGTCAGCATCAGAAGTCGCTTGGCGCATCCGAGCAACGTAGATGCCGGCAATGACCAAGAGGAGAAGTCCAAAGATGATCGTGGTCACCGTTGTGGCGATTTCCCATGCAGAAGGGTGGCGCGAGGAACCGTTCGTAGAACTGTCGTCAGAAACTGAGCTGAGTGTGATGGTTATTGTCTCGAGTCTGAGAGTTCCTTCAGTATAGACAGCTACCGGCACGCTGAGGTCCACAGGCTTGTAGTCCTTGGTAAGATCCGTCGTACGCTCACGGTTTCCGCGATCACCACGAGAGTCATGCCGCTCACCGTTATCGTCATCGCCCCCATCACCGCCGCGGCCACGTCCACGCCCACGACCGCCACGCGTGCTGTTTCCGTGGCCGTGGTGATCATGTCCATGATGATCCTCGTTGTCATCATCATCGCCGCCGCGACCTCGACCGCCACGCGTGCTATTTCCACGGCCGTGGTGATAATGGCCCTCAGTATCTCTATCATCGTCAGCATCGCCGCCGCGACCGCGACCGCGACCTCGACCTCGACCGCCACGTGTGCTGTTTCCACGGCCGTGGTGATCGTGGCCCTCGGTATCTGCACCATCGTCAGCATCGCCGCCGCGACCGCGACCTCGACCACGACCGCCGCGTGTGCTGTTTCCACGGCCGTAGTGATCATGTCCATGATGATCCTCGTTGTCGTCATCATCGCCGCCGCGACCACGACCGCGACCAGAGCCACAACGGTGACCACGTCTGCCACGACGATCGTCGTCGCCATGACCTCCACGACCACCTCGTCCACCACGGCGCTCTTCATCGTCATCATCGCCCTCGCCACGTCCGCGTCGGCCCCCTTTGGTGCTGTTACCACGAGCACGATCTCCACGGGTACGGTTTCCTCGGCCGCCGTGTCCTCGTCCGCCACGGCGATCATCATCGTCATCATCATCTTCTTCATCTTCTTCATCTTCGTCGTCGCCATGTCTACCGCGACCACCGCGGCCGCGACCACGTCCGCCACAATCATCGTCCTCGTCATCTTCATCATCATCGTCCTCGTCCTCCAAAAGATCAAATTCATCAGCATGCTGAGGCCATACAGCATAGCCAAGATCGCGCAAAGAGTTGACGCTGATCGTGGAGAGCGGCATATCGCGCGCATTCATCGTGCCAGTCATGAGCTCAGTGTCAAAGACATCTTCGTCCCAATGTGCGACGTCGATAGCATCAGCGCTACGCTCAATGGGAACGCTCGAAGCATCCTCGGGACCACCTGCGAGAATGTAACCCCAAATACCGCGGCTGCCCACATACGTGTTGTCCTCGATGAGACCGTGCTCAGTCCAGAGGGTACCGATGCCAAGAATGTGGCCAATCTCGTGCTCGACGAGAGTCTGAAGGAGACCCTTGTAGGCGTACTTGGCTGCGAGCTTGGCGTTAATGGTGATGACGCCGATGCGAGGAAAGTAGGTGCCGTCAGCGTTGGCAAAGACGCACGGCTGTGCAAAGACACCAGTATCCTTGAGAAGCTCGCTCTCCCCTACGACCTGAACGAGTACGAGAAGGTTGTTGATTTCTTCGTCCGCCTGGATCGCATAGTCGACGCCGCAAAATTCCTTCAAGTTGACGTCCTTGTCCAACACGAGAGGGTCTTGTTCGCTACGAATGGTTTTACTCCACGCTGCTGCGGCATCTCCGAGTGCCTCATTGATGCTATCGGTAGCCTCGGTGGCTTCGTTTTCAATTAGAGTTGTCGTGACATAGTCATCTGCAAGTGCACTCTGCGCGCAGAGCGCGGCCAGACAGACCGCAAGCGCAAGAACACGCATGCTCGACAGGCTTGGAGTTTTCCTTGTCTTAGAATCCTTGGTGTTTCAGTTTTAATTTTGGTTCTAATGTTGAGGCGCTCTTGCGTTTCAGGTTTGCTTTCGAAGCGCTTTGCCGCGCGTTTATTTTTCCTGGAGATCATCTCCTCTTCCGGCCGATGCCGGCACAAAGCACACGCTGGGGATTGCAATCTTCCTTGGTGCCGGGAAGCGTGCGGTCAAAGTCGGGAAGAAGGCGGCGGCCATTTCATGCACGGGCATCTTCCAAGTAGGGCAGGGCAGCGCTAACCAGCTAGACGTAAGAGGGCGAACTGATCGCGACAGTAGCTTGGCGAATTCCTGGCCAGCCTTGGTAGACGTGCCATGCGCGAGTGCATCTGCTTTCCGCGGCGCAGTTGCCCTGTTCTTCCCCGGGACCCGAGTGTAGCCTTGGCTGGTTGGTCGACGAGCGCACGACACGGGTCAACGCCGCATCGTGCCGACTGATTTTTTCCCCTGAGCAGACGCCATCGTCATTCATCTCCTTCATTTCATCTGCGCGTCACCTCCACCCAGCTTTATTCTGTGTTGAATCGTACATATCCTCATACCTACCGCCGTGGAATGCTCGTGTCCGGTCTTTTGTTGGCCCGCTCGGCTGTCCATTCACGCTCTCCAGCTCCGAGTCGCAGTCGCTCGCTCGCCCGCTCGCTCGCTCGCAAAAACCAGCCGATCCTCGGGCAGTCGAGCCGGACCCCCGCCCAGCCATCTGCGGCCCGCACCGGACCCGCTGTGGTCGCTTTCTCTCCCTGCTCTTTTGGGGCAAGGCTCTGCATGCGCGCGTGCGGGCACGCGAGGGTCGCGTAGTGTGGTATGTATGCGGGGCGGCTCTCGTCCACTGTGGGCCCTGCCGGTTCAAGATGGCGCCCCCCCGCGCACGTGCCGGCTCGTGGCGCCTGCGGCTGCGGGTCTTCGTATAAAGAGCAAAGATAAATTGCAACTGCAGGCGTCATGTACATCCTTCTCACGAGCCCAAGCTCGAAATTGCGCGGCTCCGAGAATGGCAAACGTAGCCGGGCCGCAAGAGGCGCGTAAACTTGAGGGGAGGGAATGGGCGAACCGGGCCGCGGCAGCATGCGTCACCCACGGTTTGGGGAAGTCCGCCACGGCTGGGGAAGCCCAAATGCAAGCAGCTGCAGCATCCTGAGGTATAGACGGAGCTGAGTCCGAAGACGACCCTGAAGACGATCGGTGAACCAATGGCAATCAATCACGGCCATGACCATGATTGGTTCGATTGGATGGCTGACGCGGCTCGCGGTGCCTGGGACCTTGCGAGGATTGGAAGCCCGAGGCTGCAGCGGGCGGGACGGCCACTCGCTAACACCGACCGCCGCCGATGCTCAATCATCAATGGAAGGTAGATTGATTTGATGACGATGCTGATGACAACGGAGATTGCTGGCTGGCATGAAAAGTGCAGACGAGGGCGATGCGTGCGCGAAGATAGATGAACCAAAGAACAGACGCCCGAGAAACTTCAAAATGAATGAACGAATAGTTTTCACCGAACCTCTCGGTCAGCTTCTCGGTCCTTGGGCCAGCTATCTTTCCCCTCAAAGAATACGCCGCAGTATTCATGCAATGGTGAATGAAACAAGTAAAGTATGCGTGCAGCAGCAGCGAAAGCCGTGAGCTGAGCTGACAGTGAAGCACACAACCAAAGTCAGTGTTCTCACTCGATTTTCATCTCCGGACACAAGAAGCTGAAATCCGTCTGCCACTGCTGAAGTGTCAGTGAAAAAATTAATTCGCCCCTTGCAGCGTTCGTTGTTGCTTTCGGCCCAAGGCTCAGTTTTTTTGTTGAAAAGGAAAAGTGTTGACCCTCCATTTTGGAGATCATGAGGAAAGAAATCAGTCAGAACATTTTGTTTTCTCTCTCGAGTCGGCGAGGATCTCGCGAGCCAATTTGCTTGCTAGCTATCTACTATAGGGCACGTCGTTAAAGCAAGGCGTGAGCCCTCAAACTATTCGTCGATCAGCCTGCCATTAATTCCCCTCCCAGAGGAATGGTGGCTTGGCATACTCAGATCCGTCCAAAGTGGACCAGATCGCTCACTCATCAATCAGGTCAGATTGCTGCTATTTTTGCGCGCAGCATGCGTAAATCAAATTGAGAGGCCCTTTGAAGAGGAAGAAGAAGCTCTCTCGGGCGTTCGATGGTCAAATGACCAAGGTGGGTGGGTGTGTGGAAAGGTGGTGGATTGTTTTAGACGGCCTCGATGACAGAAGCAGTCGTGACGGGCGCGGCCGGGTTGGTCGCAGTCTCGTCGATTTTGGCGTCAACAGGAGCAGAAGAATCTGTTGTCGCCTCTGCAGCGGCAGCAGCGCGCATGGCCTTGCGCGCCTTGTTGCGGTACCAGCAGCAACAGGCCGAAGTCACCGTGAGAAGCACGAAAAGAAAGGCGGCAATGGTCGTAACGGCGATTTCCCAAGAAGAAACCTTGTCGTCGTCCATGGCAATGTACTCTACCGTTCCGTTCAAGTCAGTAAATACAGCCACGGGTTCGCTCCTGTTGATCATGATATGGTCTCCCTCAAAGTTGACAACGTCATCGTCATCCTCGTCAATCGTGGAGTTCTCGCTGCTGGTAGAAAGCGAGACGGCAGCCGACTTGGACGAGGAAGGCACAGAGTAGCTCTGGGCCTTGCTGACCTTGACCTTGTATCCGAGGTCCTTGAGGGAGGAAACCGTCATCTTGGAGAGTGGGTTCGACTTGCCGCTGTTAAGTGTTCCGGTCATGAGCTCGTTGCTAAAGGTAGACTCGGACCAATGGGCTCCCTTGGTACCAGAGCCTCCAGTGCTTTGCACAGGGACCGAGGTCGCGCTGGAAGGTCCTCCAACAAGAGCGTACCCGTCGACGCCGTTCTCACCATTGTAGACGATCGAGGACGAGCCGGACGTGAGATCCTCGGAACTCCAGAGGGTGCCAAAGCCGAGGACGTGGCCCATTTCGTGGGTAATGACCTCCTGAAGCGTGCCCTTGGTGACCATGCGGTCCATGTCGGCGCTGTCGAGGTTCATAATTCCGAGGCGCGGGAACCAGTAGCCATCGGTCTTGCTGAACATGCAAGGCCCGGCGCTGCCCAGAACACTGCCGACACCATCAATGGATGTGATGGAGACGAAAATGATGAGATTCTTGATCTTTGAGCCCTTGGCAAAGGTGTAGTCAACGCCGCACGAGTTGGAGACGCTCATTGCCTTGGAGTTGGTGATGGTGGGGAGCTTGGTCTTGATAATCTTGGACCAGGTCTTGGCCGCCTTCTTGAAGGCTTTGGTGACGGCGGCCTTTTGCGACGACTCATTCTCGACAATCTTGAGCGTAATGTAGGCTCCCGAGGCTGCCGGGGCGCAGCACAGCAAGCACGCCAGGACGGCCACCAGCACGCTGCACACGCGTCTCACCTGCATCTTGTCTGCTCGCTGTCGCTGCTTCCGTATCCTCTACCCTCGCTCTTGCTCCTCGTCTTCGTCTCCGTCTTCGTCTTCTCTGCCGCCCTCGTCGTTGTCGTCGTCGTCGTCACGTGCCGCTTGTGAGTGTCTGCTCTGCTTTCGTCTGTGTCTCTCGCTGCAAATGAGCGACCTCGACCACCCACCAGCGATCGGGGCACCTTCGTTTCTGCTGGCTGCTGCCTCGCTTTTTGCTTTCTTCTTCTTCTTCTTCTTCTTCTTCTTCCTCTGCGCGCGGTGCGTGGCTCGCCTTCGCAGGTTCGGGCTTTGCTCGAGTGAGGTCCAAGGTGTTCTGGCTTTGCTCTGCTCGGCTCCGCTCCGGCGCGCACCTGCAGCGCGCGCTCGTGCTTTCACGCCATACTAAATCCCCCTCTTTTCCGGGCGAAACGGCGAGGCCCTCCCTGCTTGTCCAATAGTACGCCGCGCGCTTTCCACGCTCCGACCGCCGACCTGCGACCGCCGCCTTCGGCCCGCCTGTACACGCGCGCGCGCGACTCCCTCGCGTCGAATCGCGTCGAGTCGCGGAGCGGAGTCGAGTCGGGTCGAGTTGGGTCGAACGAGACAAGTCGAGTCGAGTCGAGTCGAGTCGAGTCGAGCCGAGTCGGGTCGCAAGGAGGCGAGGCGAGACGAGCGGAGGAGAGGAGACCCCTCGCACAAGCTCTTTTCTCTCTCCTCCCTTTTACATACTTCCTTCCTTCCATCCTGGGACGGCTTGTACTGCGGCTGCTATAACTAACTATCATTTTGTGCAAGCTCCTCGCGCCGTTTCCTTCCTCCGTTCGTTCGATCGTTCGATCGGTCCTTCCTCCTCGACCTCGCACGTCTCTCGCGCCGACTCGACGCGGCTCAGGTTCGCCTCCATCGACCTGGCCTTCCTTCTGATCAAGGACGGCCACCATTGACACCCTCGCGTCGCACTTCAACCAACTTGCAGTTGGTTGGCTGCTTGGTTGAATGAACCACGGTCGACGAATCAGTCTCTCTCCGCTTTCTTCTCGGCCCCGAACCTCCAGGCCTGGATGGAGCTCTCGAGTCGATCCACGATGGACCTCGCACCGAAGTGCAGCGGCCACTGCGGCTGCTCGAGCTCTTGCTGTGCACCATCTCCTCCATCCATTCATCTCTTTTCTTTCATCGCTCGCATGCCACCCATCCCGGGCCACGATTCCATCCATTCTTTCACGCCTTTTCTTCCGCGCGAGGCGTCTCGAGAAGGCGCTCCAGCAGCTCGAGGGCGCCTCCGACGCCTGCCAGGACCATCAACATCTCGCCTACATCAACCAATGGCAACCTCATCAACACCGCCAACATCATTATCATCGTCAACATCATCACCATCACCGCCACGAATGAATCCATGCGTGCATGCTCCGCGTGGCACGGCTCGCGGTGCGGCTGACCCTCGGGGTTCCATCCGTCCTCCCTGACTCGGCTCCTCGCTCGCTCCGCACGCACGCGCCTCGCCTCGTGCACATCCCGCACACGCAGCACCCGCCCTCCTCGCCGCCGCCGCGGTCGCCCTCGCGGTCGCCCTCGCGGTCGCCCTCGCGGTCGCTCTCGCGGTCGCTCTCGCGCGTCGCAGCCGCGGCCTCGGAGCCTCGCCCTCGCAGCCGCACGTTGCCTCGCCCGCCGGAAGGAAGGAAGGGAGGAAGGAAGAAAGGAAAGTGAAAATAAACACTGGCCGCAAAGAAGTGGGAAAAGAAAAGACACTGCGCGTTACTTGCACAGTAATAAGGGAGGGATCAGCGGCCTGCGGTTGGGTTACGGTTACCGGCGGCCGCTAGGTAGACGCTAGGGGGTCGTAGGCGGCGGTGAATTGGTGCACGCGCCGGAAAAGACCCCGGGCTCGTGCCGCGTGCCCTGCCTGCAGAGCCGCGTGCAATGCCGTGCCATGCGCCGCCGGACGTGCAGGGAAAGAGGGCGCTATGCTCGCTCGATTGGCTTCTCGCTCACTCGCTCGATCGATCGATCGCGTTAGCGGCGGACGGGCCGACGTCGAGAGGGTCGATCGGCGGGTCGATCGTTCTGGCTGAAAAACCAAGGGAAAAAGCAAGATCAGAAACCCTCTTGAACGAACTTCTTGACCAGTCTATATTTACACACATCGAGGGAGCGAGCCGCCGACGAACTCGGAGCGCTCCGCGACCGGCATGGCGCGAGCCTTCCTTCACGGCCTTTGCTCTGCCGCCGCCACCCACAAAGCAAGCCCCTGCCATTGGTCTTGCTTGGCCACGGACACAGGCACATCGCGAACCCACAACTGCCGAGGTGACCTGCAGCTGACCATTTTTTGATCATCTACGCACCCGTCCGCAATGATCCCCCAAAGAGCCTCTTCTCGACGCCAGACTCTCCTCGCGCTGCAACAAAGCTGCACTTGCTGCTGCAGCTGCTGCAGCTGCTGCTGCGGCGCGGGCTTCGTCCGGCCGACGCGCAGGGCGCCGGCCGCTGCGTCGCAACAGCTAGCTGCAACAGCTCTGTCGAGAAGCAGCGGAGCGGCAAGCTGCAGCTCCGCGCGGGGGCTCCGTCGTCTCGTCTTGGTCACCCCTCGCCCTGCGCTGCTGCCGCGCACCGAGAAAAAATCAAGCTCGCACGACGGACGCGCCGCGCATGATCGCATGATCGCATGATCGCATGCGCGGCGGCACGTCGCGGAAAGGCTCTCTGCCGCACGTCGCGTGTCGCGCGCGTGGCGGCGAGCCGCAACAGGACCGACGCCGCCTTCGCAGCGCGAGCCCTTGGGTCATTTTTCCATGTACAAAAGCCAACTCACCAATTGCTGCGCCTCGCAACCGCCGCCGCCTCCGACTGCGACGCGCTCTCGCGCTCTGTGCCAGCTTGAACCAGAAGACTGCGCTCGTCTTGGCCATTTCCACCCCGCTTGAGATGATCTTCTCCATCTCATCTTGAACCCGATCTTGAACGTCTCCATCTTCGAAGTCGTATCTCGATTTCGTATCTTGCCTTTCTCCAGCCTAACAGTAAGCACGACGTCCTGCATCGACGCGCTCCAAGCCGACTTTCTTTCATCTTATCTTCAACTCATCTCATCTTGAACTCATCTCAACTCGGCCGCGTCCGCGATCAAGCTCGCCAGGCCAAGGCCTGCAGTGCCTGGCTGCGCACGTGCCGCCGCGCGTGGCATGCAGGAGCTGCTCCGCGACGGCCCGTGCGGGCGGCTGCGAGGCCGCCGGGTAGTTGAGGGAAGCGGACCAGACGGACCCGCTGCCGCTGCCGGCCGTGGCTAGGCCCCTATCCTCCTCCTTCTCGTCGTCGTCGTCATCGCTATTGATCTGATCAGATCCAGGGCGGCCGATCATCAAGATCAAAAAACCAACATCGGAAAGAGAACAACGGCAACAAAAAGAAGAAGAATGTGTTTCGTGTGAAGTTCTGCGTGGGCGGCAAGGAAAATTGTCGATTATCACAGCCGTTGTCGCCCTCGAAAGGCTCAACCTTCTTACCTGCGTTGGACTTTCCATTCCAACTTGAACGTGCACTCGGGAAAGACCAACAACAACTTGAAGAAATGAAAAACATCGCCTCCATCTTCTTTTTTTCCTTTTTCCTCTTTTGCAAGCCCACCTGAATCGGCACGTGCGCCTTGGATCGACTTTTTGTCCGCCTTCTGCAGTTGCTCCCCGCAGCTCGCCTTCCCCCCCAGCTCTCGCTCGCCCTTTGAAAATTCGGCGGCACGCATCGCCTGTGTCCCCACCGCGCCCCGCAGATGTCCCACAGAGTCAGTGCCGGTTTCGCACGGCCGCTATAATAGAGAATATACTGATAGACCAAGGATAAAACCGTAGAGCCGGGCCAGGCCGCGCCGCCGCCTCGCATCGCTCGCTTCGATCGCCTCGTGCCGGCGCGAGCTTGTTGCGATAATCCACGCCCACGCTCGCGCCCACGCAGACGCAGACGCAGATGCGCAAGCGAGCGAGCGGAGGCCCTTCCTCTCGCGCGAAGCTGTGCGAGCCCTGGATGGGCGGTAGGTAAGGCCGCGGCAGAGTTGGCGAAGGAGGGGCCGACTCGCGACGCAGACCCGGTCTCGCAGCCGCGCGTTTCCGCGGCCAAGGCGGGCAAGGACGGAAGGCATTGCGAGAGCGAGGGCAGGAAAAGGTATCGGAAAAAGAAAAAGAAGAAGAAGACGAAAAAGAGGTATGAGCCCGGCTTCCGGACCCAGAGGATTATAGAGTAGGATGTCGAATGCGATGAAAAAATGCATTTCATGACAAGATCAAGAAATGGTCGAGATCCAAGATCTGGATGAAACAAATCAATCAATCGTCTGCGTGCGTGATGACTGAGAGCAACATGCAACTTCTCCAAGATCGGGATCGTGGCCGCACCGCGTGAATTATTAAAAATTAACGTGAAGGGAGACGCAGCCGCCCGCCGTGCAGGTGCAGAAAGGTGGATAAATAACCGCCGTGAGCCCGTTCGGGCGCGGCTCCCAAACAGCCCATCTGTAGCAAGCTCTTGTGCCGCGCGATCTTGGAGAATTTTGCGTTACCAACCAACGGCCGGCCGCAGCCGGTTGGCACGGCCAGCAAAGATCGCGCGAGGAGCCGAGTCGAGTCGAGTCGAGTCGAGTCGAGTCGAGTCGCGTTGCGTCGCGTTGCGTCGAATCGGTTGAGCTCCGCAATCGTGGCCAAAGCCTCCTCTTTCTCCGCCAGCGCCGTCTTTCTTCCACTGTTGGTTTGTTCGTCAACATTGTTGCTGCAGCTGCAAATCGCCTCGTTGCTGCTGATGCTGCTGCTGTTCTTGCTGCCGGCGAGAACGAGCAAGCTTACCTAAATCTTGTGCACTTGTGACAGGATAGACACAAGAAGCCTGGGTTCGGAAGCGGCGACGCGACGCACCCATGCGGATTCGGCCATTCGGGACAGGCCTTCTTCCACACCAAAGCTGCGCTCCTTGCCCATCGACACAACCATGTTTCATTTCGTTTGTTTGTTTTTCAGAAGCACACGAACGAGGTCCAGATGGTAATTCTGAGAGATTCATCGCAGCCTCTCCAGAAGATCACCAAAAAAAATAATCGATCAATCGATCGATCATCCATCCGTCCATCCATCCCGATTCAAATTCGACATCAATCTCGACTTCGACTGTGGCCCCAATCTCAATCGTGTCTCTACAATTCCTACCCGGCAACGACGGGTGTCTCAAAGTCATCGCATTGTCGTCCGATCGATCGATCGATCGATCGATCGGTCCCAGACTGATGATGATGATGATTTCGGCACAGGCTGTGCGACGCGCTCGCTGCGGCTGTTCTGCTGCCGGTCGCACGACCCCGCCGCCCATAACCCGCCGCCCATAGTATGTCGATCGAATCCGAAAGTCTCTCTCGAAGACGCCGAACACGGACGTTTTATACGCGAGCGGGTCCCCTTGGCCCGGCGCGTTCAGTGAGCTGCGGCGCAGCCTCCTCCACCAACCTCAAAAACTCTGCAAAAACTCGGCGTCGCGAACCCAGGTCTGGCCTCGTCATGAACCTGGCCGTGGTCTGGCAGGCGCACGCCGGGTCCCTCGCCCTCGCTCGCTTCCGCGCGAGGCGCTTCGGCGCATGGCGCCCTGCCGCTGCGAGACCCGAAATGCTCTTTGACGGCGCTCCCGACGCTGAGCGCGGGCGAGCCGTCGCCGAAGCGACATCGCTCAGGCGGAGCCAGGAAACCCTCCGACCCACCGGCCCGCCGACCAACTCCGCCGGCCCACCAGCCAACCAATCGCTCGAGGCTCACGCGGCGAGATTGCTGGCAGCCTAACCTGAGCAGCAACAGCAGCAGCAGCTAGCTAGCTGCCTGGGATGGAGGACGCCTCCCCGCGCTCGTGATGATGATGATGACGATGGTGAACGCTCGAGAAGGGGCTCCGACGAAGACGTCATTGACGTGCAAGAGGGCGCCAAGGACAGAGAAGATGATAAGCCTGGAGTCCACTTCAGGCTTGTGCGCATCTGCATCGTGCGTAGGATCGTGACGAAACCGACGGCCCGGACAAGTCGAACGCGCCAGGCTTGCTTGCTTGCTTGCTTACAGTTGTGTGCTTGCTTGCTATCTTCTTTGCCCGGCTGCGCCTGCGGCAGCGGCAGCGGCAGCGGCTGGTGTGGACGGCATCTGCGGCAGACGGCCATCCAGCCATGCATCACGTGAATCTCGCGCTACTTCGCTAGCTTGCTTGTGGGCAAGGATTGGTCGAGTATCGGCGAGAGGAAGCGCAGTCAACGTTGTTTGGTGGTGAGCTTGTGACGCATAGGCCTGTAAAACACGTGCCTTGAATTTGCATATCTCGATACTACACGCATCAGCATGCGAGTCCCTTGATGAAGAGGCTTGCCAAGATGGTATACGGCATACAATCTCGGACTTGGCTCCATCTTTTTTTTTAACTTGCTTGTCTGTACTGCAAATTGCACTGCACGATCTCAACATTCGGAATGCGCTTCCCAAGACACACAAGGGCAGCAAAGAAAGTCGGACAACAATTACAACAATCGACATGATTTGCTTGCAAAGCAACACATGAAGTGAATGCGAGACCTTTTCTTGTTGAAAATGCGCCTGGACTTGATTTACTATCTATTTTTCTCCGTCTTATCTAAGCATCAAAGTATGTGTGAGAGGGGGGGGGGGGGTGAGGACCTGATCGTCATCAGTACGAAGACGGGGAGGCAGGGGTCTCGCCCGTAACGAGAGAAACACCACGCGAAGTTCCGAGACGAGACGCACCCGCGCGGAGCATTGCGTAGGCATCATCAGTACCCTTGATGCCGCCGCTCGCCTTGACCTGGACCTCGCCGCCCTTGGCAGCCAGGGGCGAGAAGCGATCCACTGCGGCGGTGACACTCGACTTCATGAGCGCCACATCCTCCGGCGTCGCGCCACCAGTTGAGAAACCAGTCGAAGTCTTGACAAAATCTGCGCCAACAAGCGCGCAGAGCATCGAGGCCGCGGCCTTCTCCTCGTCCGTGAGCAGGCACGTCTCAATAATGACCTTGCAGCCCGCGTCGAGGCGCTTGCACACGCTCACCACAGCGGCCACGTCGCGCAGCACATAGTCCCATTCGCCAGACTTGAGCCGACCAACGTTGATGACCATGTCAATCTCGCTGGCACCGGCGCGAATCGCGTCCTCCGTTTCCGCGGCCTTGGTCTCAGTCGTGCAGGCGCCCAAAGGGAAACCAACCACGGCGCACACGCCAACATCGTGCGGCTTCTCCGCGGCGGCCAAAAACCCTGCGGCCGTCTTGACGTTCGAAGAGTTCACGCACACCGTCTTGAAGCCGTGCTGCACGGCCTCCCGGCAGAGCTTCTCGATGTCCGCAACCGTGGCCTCTGCCTTGAGCAGGGTGTGGTCAATGCGCTTCGCCAGGTCGCCGCTGTGCTGCTCCTGCAGCTTGGCCACGATCTTGCTAACGCGAGCAAGCGAGCTCGACGCCAGCTTCTGCGACTCTGCGCGGAAATCGTACGCCTCGCACATCGCCCACGCGCCCTTGTCCTCGCGCGTCTGCTGCGCCGCCACCGCGAGCCCCGCGCCGGCCGCCACGCTCGCCGCCACGGCGCGCGCCGCGCGCGTCCCGGCCCTTGCCCACATTCCGCTTCTGCTCGCCGGCGTTTCTCTCGCGCCTGCCTGCCTGCCTGCTCTCGCTCGCTCTCGCCCGGGCCTCCGCTCGCCGCTGCCGCTGCCGCTGCGTCTCTCGCGCGCGCCGCCGGAGTCTGCTCGCTCGCGTCCGCGTGGCGATCGATGGATAGCGTTTTGCAGCAGCGCTCCGCTCCCTCATGTTAGGCGCATGCAATGCGCCTTATCGCCGTAGACCCGAAGACAGAATGCACCTAGCCTATGGCCAGAAGATCATGCGCGCCAAGATCATCGACATGCACGGGCTCGAGGCCGCCTGCACGGTACGCGTCACGACCTCGGCCGAAGGAGCCACGCGAGACGCACGCTGGCGGAGCCAAGAGCACAGGCCCGGTCGTGGTCGGCGCGACGACGCCGCCGACGGGCGGAAAGTTATAACCGATAAACCTTCGCCGGCCGCCGGCACGCGCACGGACGCCAGCCACCCGTGAAAGTCTTCCGCCCTCCGGGGCAGGGATCGGAAGTCTTGACAGCGGCTGCGCCTGCTGCTGCTTGCACGAGACAAGAACGCCGAGGAGAGGAGTAGGGAAAATCGCAAGTAGTATAGCAGTGCACGCACGCACGCACGGACAGACCGATCGGAGGTATGAATGATTGAATGAATGAATGATTGAGTAAATGATCGATCATGAGAATGACCATAAAAGTAGGTAGCAGGAACGGCCAGAGGAAGATCATTTGCTTTACATCAAACGAAAGTTTACTACACCTGGTTCGCCACATCAGATGCGCCGCCGTCCGGATTCGAGCTGGTCCTACCGACTGTCGGTTCCACCATCTCGATAGCGGCTTCATGCTGGTTCGGCTTCGATACCTGCGTCTCCAATTCCTGGGACCCAGATCGGGAGGCGCCCTGGGACAGCGTCGACATGTTGGGATCTTCGTCGCCTTTGGAACAACATGAACAGGTACTGCTCCAAAAAGAAGATGGACGCGTGTACAGAAATGAAAAGAGCATTGCGCCAAAGTGCAATGCCGGAGGCCAAATCATAAAGATGAAAAGGCTGGTCCAACGATTCAACGTCAAGGGAATGCCCAGAATGTCCGTCTGCTCGCCCTCGGTCAGACATGTAAACTCGTTGAGCTCGAGCGCCTCAAAGCTATAGCGAAAGGGCAGCAGCGAGTACAGCCACCGCATCCACACCGGATAGTACAGCTCTCCCACCAAAAAGTACCCGCTATACAATCCAAAGGTTCCCAAGATCTGCGCATGAATATTTGAGGCACCTTCGGCGTCCGGAACGAGAGACACCATGAGAAAGGCCAAACCTGCTCCAAAGGTGGAGCAGACCATGAGCACTGCAGCGTAAAAGAAGAACCCATCTGCCGTCAGTCGCATCGGCGGGAAAAAGTACGAGAGAACCGCCGCAACCAGGCCTTTCCAGATTGCGTCCACATAGAATCGTACAATGAATTGCCCGTGGTACGCAGCCACACTGTACGCGCCCGAGGCATGCTCGCGTCGGAAAATCTTCTTTTCCACAAAAGCATTGCCAATTACCACCACTTCGATGAGCATGATCGTGTTCATAACCTGGAAAAGAAAGGCTCTCTTTTGGAACATGATCAAAAAGCTCAGATTCGAGATGCCCAAGAGGTCACCTGCATCGGGATCCACAGACTCGGTGCGCAAACCGAGAAACAAGAGCCCGTAAAAGAGAAATTGCACCATCTGGATCCCCACATTCAGAAAGTACGTCCGGTCGCGGCTCATGTTCTTGTAGCTGCGTCGCAGCAAAATGAAAAGCTGGCGAAAGATTGACTGCGAGAAACGCGCCGCGCTCGAATCAAGAATCGCGCCCGTGTCGGGATTGCACTTGGTGAACTGCGAAGCTGCTGGCGGAGGGAGACCCGTCAAACTGCGTTTCTCCAGCGCATCAGCAAGACGCCCAACACGCCGGTGCGCCGCACTTCCCACAAAAGAGTCTGCAAGCTCGGCCACAATGTTCGAACCAGACGTCGAATCTTTCCCGCCCTCGCCGGAATAGGTCAGGTCGACCACAAAGTCGGCCACCGAGGCGTCCTCCGGAATGTTGATTCCCAAGTTTCCAAAGTATGTCCCAATCGATAGCACAGGCCCAAAATAGGCAATCCGACCGGACTTCATCAGCAGCAATAGATCAAAGAGCTCAAAGATGTCGGGCCGAGGCTGGTGAATCGTTGCCACGACGGTACGACCCGTGTCTGCCAGCACGCGCAGCGTGCGCACGAGCT
This sequence comes from Aurantiochytrium sp. KH105, assembly GCA_003116975.1. Classification (NCBI taxonomy): domain Eukaryota; class Bigyra; order Thraustochytrida; family Thraustochytriidae; genus Aurantiochytrium; species Aurantiochytrium sp. KH105. The sequence goes on from BGKB01000074.1 coordinate 62,195, forward strand.
GAAGCGATGAAAATGAGTCGAGTCCCGTCGTGGGCTCGTCGAGAAAGAGCACCAAAGGACGCGTGATGAGCTCGATACCCACGGTAACGCGGCGCGCTTGCCCACCCGAGATACCGGGAACACCATTGCCTCCCACACGCGAGTGCGCCACACGCTTTAGGTCGAGATCCCGAATGACCTTGGCCACAGCCTCCTTCTTGTCCTTGAGATCAGTTCCCGTAATGCGCAGCTCCGCCGTGTAGCGCAGCGTCTCGCTCACCGTCAAGTGCGGAAACAAGCTGTCAAACTGCATCACGTATCCCGACACGCGCTTGAACATCGCCGAGCGTGGACGACCATTTACAAGCACCTTTCCGCGTGTCGTCCCACCATGCTTGCGATCTGCCAAGATATCCAACAGCGTGGACTTGCCGCAGCCGCTCGGTCCCATGATGGCAGACAGTGTCTTGGGCTCAAACACGCCCGTAATGTTGTCGAGAATAAGTTTGCGGTCCCACCCGGGCGTGCTTGGTTTCTTGCCTCCATTTTCTTTGATCGCGCTCTTTACTGCCGACTTGTTAAGCGGCACATTGTAACTCAACTTGTGAAAGGATAGGTACACGGGGAAAGATTCCTCTGTCACGTCTGCAGAACTCTCGTCTTTGCTATCCTTGCTTTGGTTAATTACGCCCTGCCCGGTTTTTGATGCTCCCTTGCCCGCACCTGACGGCTTGGTATCCATCAACCGAGGTGGCGCCTCCTTGGAGCTCTTCGCTTCATCGTCCTCATCGGACAGGGTTTGGTAGAACTGAATGCGCAGAACGGCGATTGCAAGGAAAACCGCAAAGGGAACAATAAAGTAGAGAACCAGTAGAATTGAGATCACAATCATTGTCACGGGGGGGTCATTGTCCACCGGCTTGTCCTTACCGTTCTGAAAGACGTACTGGAACTGCAGCAGATTGATGCACTGGTCGCGAAGATTAGACGGAATCCCAAAGTCGGCTGCAGTATCGCTCAGGCATCCCGGCGTCGACATGAAATTGAACGACGACAGCGAGCCAGCCTGCGGATTTACAGCGGCGGCAGCGCATGCTGCGTCTCCCAACACCGACTCGCAGGTCTCGTTCGAGAGCAAGAACACACAGGCATTATCGTCCGCGGCGTCGGTCTGCTCGATCACGAGCGAGGCCAACACGGCAAGCATGGCCCACCATCGTTGCCGCCATTGACCTACAAACTTCAGCTCTGTTGTCGGCTGCCCCATATTCTTTTCCCGCTGCGCAGCTGCTCACGTGCTGCTGCTGCAGCTTTTCGCGCTCTTCGAGACACCGCGATCGATCTGGTGCGCCCTGACGCTTCTGGATCTTTGACTGCAGCAACAAAGGGCCCTCGCCGTTCTCGCCTTCGCCTTCGCTTGCTGCAAGCTGTCGTCCGGGAGCCGTGGAGCAGCTCGCAGTTCTGGTCCTTTTCCAATCAAAACGGCGGCGAACCCGCCGTCCCTGGCACCTGCCTGCCGGCGCACTCGCGCGAGCCTCGGCGTTTGCGTCGGAGCTCTCGACGTCCGCGTCGGGGCGTCCGCGTCGCACGCCCCGAGCGCGCGCGAGCGCAGCCGAGGCGATCAAGGTTTGCTGTGCTTTGCTTGATTGTTTGTTTGTGTCGCGCTTGGAGGTTCGACAAAGTTTCGCCGACTTTGATCGATTTCTCCGGCGCCTCCTGGGACATCATGCTTGGTTCCTTGCTTCTTCGTCGCCTTCGTCTCCTCCTCGCGAGCCGCGCGCTCACTCTCTCTCCGCTCACACGCAATTCGAATGCAGCGAGCGAGCTGCCTGGGCGAGAAGAATGCCGTATCCGTCTCGCCAGAGAGCAGCACCAATTGTTGTAGTCAACCGGGAATTGGGCAGTTTACCGGCATGATGTGGGGAAAGAAACGTTCGACACGTGCATGGACAGTGAGAGGCTTGCAGATTTGTTCACATCGTCAGCCGTTTTGAGGTGGCGAAAGGGAAGAGTAGACGCACAGTTCAAGCGCAAGAAGGGGAAAAGATACCAGTACCATACCATACCATACCATACCATACCATACCATACCATACCATACCATACCAGACCAGACTAGACCAGACCAGACCATACCATACCATACCATACCATACCATACCATACCATACCATACCATACCATACCATACCATACCATACCATACCATACCATACCAGACCATACCATACCATACCAGACCATACCAGACCATACGATACCAGACCATACCGTTCGTTGGTAAACAAGCACAACAATGATGTCAGTGAAATGCGTCAGGAGCGAACAGAATAAAGCACAAATAATCGGCGCCAAAACTACGACAAAATAAAATATAAAGTTCAAGAAGGCAGTCACGAGTCTAAATCCTTCGACAAGAGGCTTTCTCTTCTTCAAGATGAACTTGGAACGTGGAGCAAATGCAAATGCGCACGACACTGTACCGGAAAAGTCGCTGCGACAAGGTGAGGATCTACATCAGTGAGCGCAGTAAAGGCGTCAACAAAATGCACCGCTGCCACCGCGCCAGGTGCAAGAATCTTGGAGCCAGATCTCGCATGAAAGGCCTCAGAGATACACCCTCTAACAAAAGCGCCGAGACCACTCAAGACACCCACCGTGCACTCATCAGGAAGCTGTGCCAAGACAGTCGCGAGGCCTGCCGCAAGAGGATATCCGTTTACGGCAGCCCCAACATGCTTACCGTGCGGAATGAGTGTTGAGAAGGTACCATCGAACTGGAGTCGAGGCAGAACATCGACAAGAACAATCACCAAAAGCGCAGGGACATCCAAACTCAGCGATGTGGCATCTGCAAGCTCTCCGAATTGTTGACAAAGGGGCTCAGAGAGCCCGCAGCGATCGAGTAGGGACCGCAGCGTAGAATTCTTTTCCTCGTCATGGCCGACATCGTGCGCTGGGCTGGCCACCTCAGCATCGCCATTCTCTTGGCAGACGACCTTGGCTCTAGCCGCGAGCGCCCGCCGTCTCGCAACCTCTGACGATGCGTAAACCAAACTCGACTCGATTTGAGCCGTGAAACAAAGTTCGTGCTTGATGCCAATTCGCAAAAGTTGAGATCGACCCAAGCTCACCAGCCAAGACACAATTGCAGATGCTCGACTTGTGCCGCCACAGGCCTTCATGGCTGTCACGAAAGATAAAGGCCGAGGATTGCTGGCTCGTGCCAGGTCTGCGCGGATCGATGCAAGGGCATCCAAAGAATTCTTGCGTACATCGTTCCAAACCAGCTCCAGGCCGCTCTCAAGTCTCGCGCACAAGAGTCGGTCAAGCGCACGCAGACCTGGCACGCCTACCGCCTCCTTGAGATGGCGGAGAAGACGTGCCCCAAGTACTTCAGCGCGTGAACCCAGGTCAAGCCAAGCTGCTCGTCTTGGCGCGTAGACGCTCGTATCTGGCTGCGTGAGCGCGTACAGCATTTGCTCCAGTCTTCTCAAGAATGTGATGGATTGCGAATCTCGGTGCACAGGAACTTGAAGCTCGCCTGGCAAAGGAGGTCGCTGCTTCACCTCGACGTCAGCATATACGCCGAAGATGCGTTCGAGCTCCATGTGCCAGACGCGAAGCCCATTCATGGATACGTAGTCTTGCACAAACTCGAGCGAGTGTCGCAGATGCTTCATGCTCGCCGCTGCGCTGACAAGCTGTCGTTCCATCTCCTTTGTTGTGATATTCCCGAAGACGTCACTTCTGGGGCTCGTAAAATGCTGGTCCAGTGCGGCGCAAACACGCGAAACGAGCTCTGTGCGGATTCCATCTTCCAGAAGCTGCCGCGGATCAACCTCTACGACGCCAAGTAAAGTCGTTTGCATCGCCAGGACGCCCTCTGTGAAGACGGAGATCCAGTGCGACAATTCCGCGACGCGAAAGCGCGTCTCTGCTTGCGAAAACTCACGAAGCTTGCTGGCCTCGAGCCGCGTCGGCACCGCGGGCAGTCGCTCCACCAACAAGTCGGTGACCTGCATCAGCATATCGAACATTGTTCTCGGAATCACTGAAAGCACTCGCTGCACAAAGCGTACGAGCTCCCCTGAGTAATACGCTGCCACCACGGGCGCATCCGGAGAATCGGCTTGAGAGATCCGCGTCAAGGGAACATCCAGAATGGACGCGAGCTTCAAAAAGGTAGCCCGCAGTAGCTGAATACTTCCAGGGTCCTTGCGGATGCGCGCGTGCAAAAGATCCATGTAGTCTGCGATGAGCTCCCAGGCATACGACATATCCGTCACGAGATCCAGATTTGCGAGGAGGGCTTCGTCCAGCGCGACAACGCGGACCATTTGCAAAAGTAACTCCCTCGAGTCGGCGAGAAACTGCTTCACATGAAGACTTGTGTCGATTTCGTCGACCTTTTCAACTTCACGCAGCGCAAGAACCAATTTTTGAATGCGCCTTCCTGCTAAAGTTGGCTTCGTGTGGTCGAGCGCGTCAATTTCGCTGCCAATTCGTGTAAACCAGGCTACCAGCGTGTCGTTGCGCTGCACGCGACTGAGCGCCATTGTTCCGGTGAAATACTGACATAGCTCACCCATGCGCTTTGACGCCAGCTCGCGACTTGACGCCCAGGTTTCACGTTTGCTTGCGTGGAGGGCCTTGAGCTTCGTCTTGACGATAAATTCGAGCTGTGCTGCGCTAAGCACGAGCTCGACAAGGTCCTTGGCAGCAATTAGACTGGAGTCAGCTGCACGGTGGAGCATGAACCATCGTATCATCACGTTGCTGCGCCGCACCACGCGCAGCAGACGCTGAAGATTTTCGAGGACAAACTTGTCCGTGAGCACACCCTTGACCAAGAACCGGTTGAGGCTGGTCTGGACCTCGCGCACGTCGAAACTCTTGGGCGGCTCTTGCGCATCCTCCAGGGCTGCAGATGCAGCGGGAAACTCGCGCCACGCCACTCTCAGATTGACCCAGGTACCCATGTGAATAGGGATGACCCAGTTATCGCTAAAGAAGCGATCAACAATCGCGCGCATCGATGCGCGTCCCTCGCGGAGGATTTCTGGACAGAACCGCAAAACGACAAAAAGCATGGCTGCTTGCTGTCCGAGAGCAGTCGTTCGATCATCGGGTCGAGGAAAGGCTCGGCGCATGGCATAGAGATCATCGAGCTCGAGCTTGCTTGCGATCATACGAGCAATTTTGACGTCGACGCGAAGCCGTGAAAAGTCGTCCGATTTCGCAAGCAGGAGAACCGCATCTAAATCCGCTAGCTTGGCTTCGCCACGCGCGCGCAAAGCAAATATGACCAAGCGCTCGCGCACCGCTGGAGCAAGTTTCAGTTCAAGAAGCGAAAGCATGACGCCGTATTGGTACAGGGCTTCACTCATGAGCTGTGCGCCGTCGCGGTCCATGAGAATTTCCTCGACAGAGTATTGAATGTAAAAGCCCGATTCTAGATCTTGCCAAAACGCTGATAACTGACGGTGATAGCGCACAATCGCCCGGAATAAAAGGTAAAAACGATCGACCAGCTGTGCATACCGCATTTGAAGTTCTAGGTCCCTTGCCAGAAGGCTTTCGTCGGCGCTGATGCGCTCCTCGAATCGTTCCTGCATCTTTAGATACGTGAAATCAAAGATCACCAGGTCGCACTTGCTTTGCGCGTTGCCGCAATTTCGAAAAACGGAGGGAACAGCGTCTGAAAGCTTGAGAATCTCTGACACTACGGCGCTGCCGCGTGCTACGAGTTGTAGCAGAGTTTGTCCGCACACATTCCTCTTTCCCAGTAGATCGTGTTCGTCCTCGAGGTCCCCTTGATCCATCTTGTTTCGTCCTTGGTCTTCTTCAGACCAGCTCGCTCGTATGCGGCGTCGAAAGCCGAGGTTCTGGAATGCCAAGGCTCCCGGCTCTTTGCCGGGTAGCAGAAGCTCCTCCGCGTCTTCCCGGTCCAGACCACGTTGAGTCTTTCTCGCCCGCGTCAAGATCGCTCCATCTGATTCTGCCACAACCACGTCAAGCAAAGCAAGTCTCCAAAAAAATAAAAAAAAAAATCGTGAAAATCCGACGTTTCGTAAACGGCGACTAACGTCGTTTCAACGTTCAATTTTTCGAGCAGTTGCGCTTTAGGCCCGAGACCCAAACTTGACTTGAGCACCGCGCCGAAGCCGCGCAGCAGGCAGACAAGCTGCCGCGCGAGCGCAAGCACAAGCCTCCGGCCGTCATTAAAAGCCCTGCCTCGCGGCTCGCTTGATCCATCTCTTCCTCTGGCGGCACAAGCCGGGGTTTGCCAGAGACCCACTCTGCCTGACCCGTAAAGCCGCCGCCGCGGGCCATGCCCGCAAATGGCGGCCGGCGCTCTGACGCGCCTCTGTCGCTTGAAGACTTGGAGCTCGAGTTTGAGAGGACGCTACAGCGCCTCGGGGCTTCAGAAGGTCAAAATCACAATGACGATGAGTCACGAAGTCGTCGCCATCGCGACGCAATGCTCAAGTGCCAACCTTCGGATAAAGCGCAGGCCACTCAACCCAACAATCGAAAAGGTCAAGACCGCGAGCGTCACGAGGCCATGCAGGAATTCCTGGCTCTGCAAAAGACACAGGAAAAGGCTCTTCGCGACGAGCTGGCCGCCAGCGAAGCTCTCGATGAAGAGTTGACGCAGGAGGCACTCATGACGGAGCTGCGTGGCATTCAGATGGAAATGGACGAGTATTCTCGTCTTCGAAGCGCAAGACGAAGACTTGCGCGGTCGCTTCCGCCCGCACCAAGGCCCAAACCACCCCAGAATGAGCTTGCCATGCAGGAGAGTGCCCGTGCTGGTCCACATCGCAAGTCGAAGCGACTTGCGGAAAGTGCACGCCATGAGAGCGTGACGCAACAAATGGACGTGGCCATGCGACGTGCCCTCGAGCTCTCACGCGAGCATGAGCTCGAACAGCGCGAGGCTAGTATTATGGAGGGCATGTTCGAGCGAGAGAACGCCAATCTTGAGATGATTCTGCGCACACATTATGAACGAACTGGCATGAAACATCTCGAGGCCTTAGGCCGGGAGCTCTCCGAGCGAAGGCGCAATGAGCTGGCGCACCTACGGAGTTGTCTAGAAGACGAGAACGAAGGATTGCTGCAGGAGATGCGGCAAGAGTTTGAGGCGCGACTCTCAAAGGAGAAAGCAAGTGTCGAGCACGAGTATGAAGAGAAACGCAAGTCGTTGAAAGAGGAACTCCAAACAGAATTCTCGGAAGCTGCGCTGGAGCAAGAGATTGAAAATTACAAGGTGCAGGTCGAGCACCGCATCGGCGAGGAAATTGCCAAGGCGCGACGAGAAGAAGAATCACGCCAACGCGAGCTACTTGGCAAGGCGTGCGCGGAGAAGCTGGCGGAAAAAGAGGCGGAACTCGCAAGGGCGCGAGAAGCCGTCCGAGCAGAGTATGCACAGCGACGTGAACGGACCTTGCGCGACCTCGAAAGCGCTCTTGGCGAGGGTGCCCGTGAGTCGCAACTTGCGCTTGTCTCGCAGCTTGAACGCGAAATCGAGGCCGATGTACAGGCTCGCCATGCGTTTTGGGATGACAAACGGTCAGCTACCTTGGGCCAGCTACGTGCCGAGCAGGATGCCTCACGCAGCGCACGTCTCGACGCTATCGATGCCAAGGCGTCAGAGGCGCTGGAGTCGGCCATGTGCGAAGTTCGCGAGGCAGGTCAAGAGGCTCTTGAACAGGAGGTCCGCGCTCGCACGCTTGCAGCGCAAGAGCGACAAGAGGTCGTGCTGAAGCAAGCCCGCGAAGAGCTCGAGGCTGATCATGCACGCGCGCTTGCGGATCTTGCTGCAACGCATAAGCGGGATTTGGAAGCTGCTGAGGCCTCCAAGCGAAGTGATGCGCTTAGCGAGCTGCAGGCTTTCCTTGAAAGCGAGCGGCAACGTCTTCAGAATGAGATGGAGGAGCGTCTTGACGCTGTTGAGACGCGATATGCAAACATGCTCGACGAAGGACGCGCGGCTTTTGCCGCCTTTCGCAATCAGGCTCTCAACAGTGGCAAGACAGCAGCAGCAGCAGCAGCAGCAGCAGAAAATTTAACAGCGGATACCAAGGACCTGGTGGACGGGTACAGCGATGATTTTGACGAGGCCGACGAAGAGGAGGACAAAACGGAGGGCCCGAACAAGATCAAGTGGAAGCTCCCTTCGCATGTTCGCCCTGATGAAGCAAGCGAGCGTATGGTGCTCAAATTTCTTCAAAACGCAGCCGAAGGACACCACGAACTTTCCGAGCGCCTTCGTCAAGCCAACCGCAAGGTGTCGAAACTGGGCAAGGAGCTGGTGCAAATGCGTCAAACCAAGGCGACGGACCTGAGCGAAACCAAGCGTCAGCTCCATGAAGCCCGGCAAACCATTCAAAAGCTTTTCCAGGCCAACCGCAACCTCTCTCAGGCCAAAATTCCCCATCATGATTCGTAGTAAGACCTAGGAGCTCTTGTATTATCCTGTCCTATGTTGCCATTGACCATTGACTTGTGCATCCACAAAGCAGAAACAGCGAGCGACCTTCCTTGGCTTCTTCTGTGAGGTGGCAAGCCGACACCCTAACAAAAAACAACATGTAAATCTTGACCGAGGGACGGAGCGTCACCATCGAAAGCAAGCATCCTGCTGCTATGGGCACGTGCCGTCCCTGCAGATTAGATCAGATCGTTTTGCTTGCCGCGGCCGAAAGAGAGGGGAGGGGACGGAATCTCGACGGGCGTGGCGGGCGCGGCGGGCACAGCCAGCCCTCGTGGCTCTCGCAGCGCCCGCGAGTCGCCTGCGTCCGTTGCTCCTCCCTCGTCAGTCAAAGGCAGGCGGGCGGGGACACAGACGCACAGCCCGCAGGATGGCGGACGACACGGGGACCACGGCGAAGCTCTTTAGCCCTCGCCAGCGCGGAGTTCTGCGTGCACTGGCGCGCTTCAGGATGCGAAGACGGCTCATGCAGCAGCGACGCGTAGTCAATTTTCTCTGGGAAACTGGCCTGCTTTGCATTGTGGCGTCAGTATTCACCCAGTTTCTCTTCATGCTGCTTGTGCAACGATACGTGGACCTTGACATGCATATCTTGCTCGAGTTCTATGCACTTGTAGTCGGGACCCTGCTTGGGTGCTTTGTGGCTGCATGCGTGTTTGTGATCCGTCTGGCCATCCGCAGATGGCCTCTGCCCGCACAAGTACAAGGTCCCGCGCTCAGCGTAAAAGAGCTCGAGCAGCTTGCAGGCAGCGGCGATCTTGTACTCTTTTCTTACCCGGTGAGGTGGTCGGGGTTGTTCACAGGCCACATCGTCGATGTCATTGAAACATGGCTGCTCAAGCTCCAAGGAAAGATTCAGTGGACGCACGTGACTATCGTGCTTGAGGACGAAGAAGGGACCAAATGGCTGGCAGAATCAACGACGGACGGCGAGTCAACAGGTCACTCGGGACCAGGTCTGTGCCTCTTGAGCGAGCGTCTCGCCCGCTCTGCAGAATACGATCTGATTGCTTGGCGAAAGTTGCATTGGAACCCAGAGATTGAGCCAACGGAACGCAAGGAAAACGAACGAAGAGCCATCGAGTGGGTAAGGTCCCTCTGTTGCTCACAACCAGCAGCATATCGCTTAGACTTTTTTCGAGGACTAGGAAAGATCATGTGGGACTTTGGGTTCACCAACGCGGGTGCTGTGATGCTCACGAGCGGGTTTGATTGGGACTACGACTGCGCAATGTTCGTCGGAGCTGTCCTTCGGATGCTGCGCGTCATTGAGCGTGGAGAAGCGATGCTTCGCATCTTCACCGTTGCTCACTTCTCCGTCGAGCGCAAAGAATCTACATATGCAATTGACACAATGCACAACATGAGCTGGGGCGCGCAGCGCCTCATTGACGTGAGCGAGGCGGCGCGACGTCTCGAGCAAGAGCTCAAAGAGAAGACCAAAGAGCTGGGCCCGCCGGCCATGGCTGTCCCGCCTCGAGGCAGCGAGACTCCCGACACCTTGATGTCAAACACGAGGGCACCAGCAGCGCTGGCGCCTGGCAAGGCGGCCCTCAGGCCAGCTCTTCGAGGGCGCCTCGCCGCGGCGCCGCCGCCGCCATCTCCAGCAGAGGTTCTGGCGAAGAAATGACGGCAGGAGCACTGATTTCGGCGGCAGGGACGAAAGCGTCTCCAGCGCCTCTGGGGCCAGCGCTTTCCACAGGAACTTCGCTGGCGTTCGAGGCCGAGCTGGACTCGGAGCTCGCAGATGTCGTGCTCGAGGCGCGGCTTCGGCGCGGCCCACCAATATTGCTGCTACACACGCTGCTGTTGGCGCGGGCAAGCAGCGCTCTCCTGGGCTGAAAGGCGCCCGTCTGCTCGTCTTGTGCGACCTCTGCCTCGGTTGCGGTGCTTGGGCCGAAGAACAAGCTAAAGAGACCTCCCTTGGCATTGGCGACAAAGGATAATAAGGTGTTCCACACGCAATTGATGCCGGCCATTGTGACGCTTTGCAGCGGTTCTGGGACGCGCGCAAAGACGAGCGTGTTGGTGGGAATCCAGAACGCGAGACAGCTAATGTAAGTGGGCCAGAAGCGCTCCTGCATGTCCTCGACGATGCCGTCCACGCCGCGGCCTCGCAGGGCGTTATTGACGACAAAGAATGCAGGCAAGTAAACGATGGGACTCCACAGGCCTTGCTGCACGAACACCTTTTTGGCAAGATTACGTGTCCCGCCTGTCTTGGGGTATTTGCTCTCCAAGAAGGCCAGCCACTTGTGGTTCACGGGTCCGGTCCACATGGCGCCGAAGGCGGTGAAGGCGGCAAGGCGCTGCAGGTCGAGGGGCTCCTCTCCTCCCGACTTGACTTTTTGCGCCATGACATCGCCGACCATCGCGGTTCCGGCCCCTGTCAGCGTCTTGACGAGCAGAGGCCTCGCCTCGAGCGCGCTCATGTACGCGCGAAACATGGTCGCCGGTCTCTGCCCGCGCGTCGGCCCTGCGGCGTCTCTCCTCTTCGCCTCTCGAGCGACCTCGAGCGACGGTCGACCGTTCGACCAACGATCGAACTCGCCGTGAGGTCGGCCTCCGGCGCCTTCTTCTCCCCGTCGCCGGCCTCCGCCTCCTGCGCCCGCGCGGCCTCGTGTCCCCGCTCGCGCCGGCCGCGGTCGCTTCGAGGTCTGCGCTGCTGCCCACGCGCCGCGTGTGCCTCGCCGTGCGATGCCGATGGGCCAGCCGATCCAATCAATGCCCGTCGCCGCCTCGGAGCGGGCTGCCTGCGCTCCGTTCCTGCCTGAGCCTGCGCGCAGCCGCGCGGCTGCAGAGTCTCGGACTGCGTCCAGCCCGGTTCCTGCTCTGCTCTGGCTGCGCCGCGCCGTTCTGCCGCCGGGCTGCTGGCGCGGCATGGCATGGCGCACGGCCTCTGCGAGCACGCCTTGCAGAACAGCGACGTGCAGAACAGCGACGTGCAGAACAGCGACGTGCAGAACAGCGCGAGCAGAGCACGACTTCAAGACAGCGCGAGCAGAGCACGACTTCAAGACAGCAGGGCAGGGCGCAGCAGCAGGGCGGGGAGCAGAGCAGAGCAGAGCGGAGCAGCGGCAGAGCGCAGGAGCGGCGCAGGGGGCGAGCGAGCGAGCGAGCGAGCGAGCGCCTCAGGCGCGTTCTTGATGCGTTGCGCACGCCGCGGACGGCGGGCCGGAGGAAGGAAGGGAGGGAGGGAGGGGGGGAGGAAAAAGGGTTGCACCGGCAGAGCCGTTCGATCCGTTGGTGACGCAGACGCGTGGCGGAGGCAGCGTTTTTTCTTAAGGCTTCCTCGGTCCTCGACTCAGTCGAAGTTGGAGTGAGTATGTACATTTGACTTGATGAATGAATGAATGAATGAATGAATGATGGCGACAATGATGAGGAGGAACTTGGCAGGCGAGACCAGCGAGCCTTGGCCTTCTCTTCTACTAATAATCTTGACTTCCCGAAACAACTCGCGCTCTTTCGACGAGGAAGGTGGCGGCTAGCCGTCAGGGAGGATTTGCGACCAGCCGAGTCAGTGATGCTTGCACGGAATATTCGTCCAGAGCACCGACCAACAAAGTCTAGAAGAAGATGCTCACAGTCAGTGGCTGGTGGCTTCCGCGTATGGCAGACAGATTCGTTTCCAAAACTGTCCGGGACGCTTGCTTACTTTTGAGAAGTTAATTAATTTGCGTTTCAGTAATTTGTCCCCCTCCATCGCTTTCATTTTTGGCAAGAACTTTAGCGCGGCAGCAAATCTCCGCTCGAAGTTCTCGTCGTACGAAGACGATACCACGTTGGAAAAGAATTCTTGCCAAGGGTGAATGAATGTCTGCCATCGTGAGCGATTGGTGGAAAACCTTCCGTGGCCATGGCGGGCGGCGCGATCATCTCCGAGCCAGTTGAGGACCTTGTGGTCGGGGGAGAAGGAGAGGGGCGAGGTCCGTTGATTTGAAAGCTGAAGCTGTGGGCGTTTCGCGACTTTGACCCTGCCAACCATAGCGAGATTCAATGTAGGGCAACCGGGGGGCGAGTGGGGGGTGGGCGGCTCCCAGCTTCAAGGACGAACCAAAAAAGGGCAAGGTGCCAGGACGCGTCAGCGTAACTCCCTACTTCCTTGCTTCCAGCAAACTCTAAATAGCACTCCAGAATCCCTCGTAATGTGCAAGACCCGCGCTCGCCACAGGGTGAGCGCTGCATTTACTTCAAGCATTATCACACTCGCCACGATGCCCACGACGGGCCTCGCGGCGGCAGAACAAACGTCGTGGGCGAATCACGAAGGCGATCGCACAGCTGCAGTGACAGTGTGCGAATCAGGCCTGACGACGCTTTACAATGGTTCTTGCGAAGTCAATTGTCCACATCCTCTATACACGGGGGCAGAATACGAAGCGATGCGCGATACGTACGCCTTGGTAGGACTTGCAGGGGGTCTACTATGTTTCATCCTCTTGGTCGATACCTGTGTCTCGCTCATCTCATCATCGAAGAGGAGCGTGGCGGCGCGAAAGTCCCGAGCCTTCGTCTTTCAGGTAGTGGGCTCAGCTACGGGTTTCATCTACTTTCTCATTGGTCCCTTGCAAATTCTAATACGTCCAACAGAAGAACCAGTTGGATGCAGAATCCCCGTTATTCCCGAGGTGCTGCGCCCGAGCGATGAAGGCCCTGGTACGACGCTTGCATGCGAAGTAAATCGCGTGACAATCTACCCGCTTATGATGCTACTTGTCGTAGTGCTCGTGCACATGACAAATACGCACAATCGATTGACACGAACTTCGACTGCGAATTCAAAGGGCTTCGCCTCTCGTTTGCTTGCCAAACTTCCATCACAAAAAAGGGGGCTCTATGCATGCTTGGGCATCATCGGCGTCTTGTGTGTAGTCATGTGCGCTGTAGAGGCGCACATGGAGACCTCGTCGCCGCATTACCAGGGCAGTCTTGTACGGTTCTCGTTTTTTTGCGGCCCGCGACTTGATCTTGCCAGCGAGATCCTTTTGATCAAATTGCCGCTGGTGGTGCTCACTCTGCTTATTGTCACGCAAACGATCCGCATGAAGTTGCTGCTGCAGCGCCTCATCATCATATCGGAGACGGAGTTGTCCTCGTCTGCAGTCATAGCTCCGCTGCGCAGATATCTCCGACGACTCAGTTCGGCCATGACAACATTCGGGTTTCTTTGCGGTCTCTTTGGTGTGCTTTACATTGTCTGTGACGCCATCGCAGAGGCCGAATTGAACGCATCGGCAGACGAATTTGCGGACTGGGTTCAGTGCCGACAGAATGCAACCTTTAGCGAGCATTACACGCTCCAAGGCGGATGCGAAGAAGTGCTGAATCGTGTTGGTGGGTCTACGATTTCCACGGCAAATTTCGCCGCTCGACCGCCGATCGCACTCGTTGTCTCGGCACATGTTCTCGAGGCTTCCTTAGTTGTTGTTTTCGGCGTTTTGCACTGCTGGACGATTTACCAGCGGCGGTTCAATGCTGATGCGTCTGTTTCACTCAGCGTGTCCTACAAGCGTCGTCGTCGACGACACCACTAAAGAAGAGAAGCTCTGTGGATCAGAGGATGAACAGGAAAGAACAAAAATGGAAAAGGGATAAGGAATGAATTATAGCGGTGAGGGCGAAAATTGCGTGGAAGAAGGAGATCAAGAAGAAGAAGAAGAAGCAGAAGAAAGAAAAGAGACGATCGAGATTGATAAGTTTTTTTTTTTTCTTACATGCCTTTCTAACTTTTTTGTTGGTGTCTTATTGAAAGGAACGAGCTCGAACAAATAGACCACACTCACGCCAAGGCTCAGAAGACCCTAGGTCTTGTATTTGTTGTGCGTCTTGATCCAGGTTCCGGCCGGACGTGTATCCTTTTTAAGATTTTTCTGTTTGCTCCGCTTTTTCTTGCGACGCGTTTTGTCCGCTGGCCATGACGGCTGCATGGGCGCGGTCGGGTCGCGGGGAGGAGCCCATGCGTTTTCCGTTGATGTTTCTCTTGTGTTCAAGTCGGCAGCATCGCCATTGGACTTGCCTTCAACATCAACCTTTTCGCCGGCATCAAACGCAGCAGCAGCCGATGAAGAATCTGTTTTCGCCCCCGATGGTACTGGTGTTTCTGAGCTCGCATCCTCTTTTTCTTTTTGACCCTGCCCCTCCTGCTGTTGCTGTTGCAAAAGCTTTTTCTTCTCGCGTCTTCGTCGGTTCCGAATGGTGTTTTTGCTAAGCTTCTTGGTCTCGGTACCTGCCTCATCTGCAGGTTTGTCGGTTGCGATGCCGCCAGCGGTGGCAACGGCGGTAGAGCTGGCTTTTTCTTGCTCCTTCTCCAAGGCCGCGCTGAGTACGTCGGTGCGGGCCCGCTTGCGCGATTTGACAGCAGAGGCGCGGCTCTCGCCGAGCTCATCGTCGCTCTCGTCATCGTCACCACCTTCCCATGTGCGCAGCTCGGTGGCTGCGACGCCTTCGAATGCCGAGGTCGGTTGACGACGTTTCTTTGCCGTCGTCTTTTTCGCTCGCGCGGCGAGTTTGTCGAGAGCATCAAGCTTGGTGGGCTTTGCAGCATCCTTGACGGCGGACGAGGACTTGACATCAAGCTCTTCGACATCGGCACCTAGACCTTGGCGCTGCAGTTCTGGGCCTCTGTTCGCGCTGTCTTCAGCCTCGCGCAAGGCCTCACGATCCATATCATCGTCTGAAGCACCATCATCTAGGCCGAAGACGTCGGCGAGCTGCGCCTTGAGCGCGGCTCCGGAGAACTGCACGCCGCTCATTTTGCTCGATTTCGTAGAGGCTTCCCAATGGCTCGAGCAAAGATCGGAGACAAATCTGCTCGTGCTACTGTTGATGCTCTGTCACGTTGTTGTGCCACGCTCACCCGGCTTGTTTTTGAACTCCTTATGCACGTAGAGCAAGCAGCAAACGGGCTCGACGCGAACTCGAGTTGGCCTTGTGTGCAGAGGCTTGCAAATACCAACGAGACGTGCACACGAACAAGCAGTCTCTCGACCCTGAAGAGGCGAAGTCTTACCCAAATAGCCCCTCTTGTCCGTCTCACGTCAAACCCTGTCGCGCGTCGCGAGCCTGCGCAGGCGCGCTCTCCGTAGACTCTTCAGTCTTCACGTTTGCGCGCTCGACCAGCCAGCCGTCCGAGTCCTCCATTCATTCCCTCCATTCCCTTCATGCGCAACGTAAAATGGGTTTCGCAGCGGTTGAGATACGTTTCATTTAAGACGGTTATGATAACTTCGGTTACGGCCTGGCCTGCCTCTTGCTCGTCTCCGCAGCTGCCGCCGGCGTGCTCTCGGCCACTCGACCTCACCTCACCTCGCTCAGTCTCTGTGGTCTGCCGCCATGGCCGCTGCCACTCGTCGTCTGCCGCGCTTCTTCCGTCTTCCCTCGCCCACTGCAAGTCTGGGTCCTCTTCCTGCCCCGCGGTCCGCTTCCTCCTCGGCGGGCGTGAAATCGACGACTCCAGCTTTGGGCCACGCCCGCCACGATGAAGATGGAGACGAAGACGAAGATTGCAGATGAAGATGAAGATGAAGATGAAGACGACCACCGTTCCCATCTCCGCCTCCATCCACGACGTGCCAACAGCCGCAACAACTTACATGTAAAACTAACTATCGAGGGCATTTTTGTAGCTCGCTGTAGCCGCCGCACCTCGTCTTTCTTTCCACGACGACTTTGCTGGCAGCAGCAGCAGCAGCAGCAGCAGCAGCAGCAGGAGGGAGGACGATTGCTCGCGCAGACAGCAAGGAGACAAGAAGGCCGGTCATCCCATCTTCTGCGCTAAAAAGCTCGCCAATGTATGGTGCTGCAGCTGCTGCTGGCGGCTCGAGCAAGACGAGCTATCCTAGCTTGCTTTGGCGAGCTTTTGCAGCATGCTTTGGTTTGCTTGCTTGCTCGCTCGCTTGCTTGTTTGCTTGGAGGAAATGCACGGATGGAGGATGGAATGGAATGAATGGCACAACGCTTGGCCAAGCGATGTTTGTGAAAACTTGTCTTCGGCGTTGATGTTATAACGCTGGAGAAAAGAACCAACAACAGCAGTACTAGCAAGCTTGCAGTCGTGTCGCCCGCTCGCGCGCCTGCCTGCCTGCCTGCCAGCCTGCCTGCTGGAGCCGCACGCCGTGGTCGAGCGGGGCTGCTCGACCTCGCAGGTCGCTCGACCTCGCAGGTCGCCTCGCTGTTGGTGGCGGGACCGAGTCTCGCGGCGGAGATCGACCCCGTCGGGACACGACTGCAGCCCGTGCGGCGCAGGACGGGTTTCTCCGCGGCTTCATCCATGATGTCGATTCGATCACGATGTCCTCGTTGTCGGAGACGAGTCGCCTCTTGCATTCATGGCCCCTGCGCACTGCCCTGCACCCGTCAAGTCCGCAGTCCTTCTCGAGGCGTCATCATCACGCGGGCCTGCACTGCCTGCAGCTGCTGCTGCTGCGTGCACAAGCTTGCAGATAGTATTAGTATAGATACTTGCACAGATACTTGCCATCTTGCGCCGGTCTTCTTGGTATTCATTCTCCCTGCGCTTGCATGTCCGCTGGCAACACAACTCGAGGGCATTTCACACGCGTGCTCCTTCCTTCCTCCCGCGGCAACAGCACCAGCACCAGCGCCAGCAGCGACGCCCTGCGCGCTTTGCCTGCCCGTCTGCTGTTGCTGCTCGCTCTTGCCCTCCGCTGCCGCGCCCGGAGCTGCGCACAGCGCGCGAGCGAGCGAGCTAGCCAGCCAGCCAGCTGCAGCTAGCTCGCTAGCTGCGGCGCGCCGTGCGTTTCGCGCGGTTCTGCGCCGCGGCGCGACATTACGCCTGCCCGCGCCGCATTTCACGCCGCGGCGGCCGCAGGAAGCGCAGCCCTCGCTTCTTCTCCTCCTTTTTTCCCTTTCCGCCTTTGCGTTAGCTAGTTGGATCCTAGCCAGATCGCAGTGCGCATCGCATTGCATCGCACCGCATCGATTGCACTGCGCCACATTGCACTGCATCGCGGTGCACTACACTGCACTGCACTGCACTGCACTGCACTGCACTGCACTGCATTGCGTCGCGTCGCGTCGCGTCGCGTTCGCCGCACCGCATCGTCGGCCGCGTGCAGGCTGAGCATCAAGACGCCGCCGGCGCTGCGTGAAGATCCCGGCCTCGCGCTTCGTCTGTCTGTCGGTTGGGCCTTGGTCAGTCTGTCATTGCGCCGCCCACTTTACTGTTTCCGCGCTGTAAGTATCGCCCCTGTAATGCAGGCCCCTGCTTACTCCTCCTCCTCCCTCCCTCCCTCCCTCCTCCTCGCGCCCGCGCCCGCCGCCTCGCGCCGCGCTCGCTGCGCGCCTCGCGCCGCGCCCTCGGCGCGAGGGCGGGCGGGCGGGAGCGAGCGAGCGCGGGCGGCGGGCGGGAGCGAGCGGGGCGCCGAGGGAGCGGGGGCGGTGCAGTACTTTTGGCAGAAGGGAAGGCGCGACGCGGGGACGAAAGCGAGGAAAGAATGAAAGCGCGGCGCATCTTTTCAGGCCGCGGCGTGGCGAAACAGGCAAACCCGTAAAGCCCTGGCGAGCGAGCGAGCGAGCGACGAGCGGGCGAGCGACGAGCGGGCGGCGAGCGAGGCGCGAGCGGGCGAGCGAGCGAGGGCCTGCGCGGAGAAGGAGCGCGCGCGCGCGCGCCGCGGGGAGCTAGATACAGACAGATACACGGAGACGCAGGGGAGGATGCTCGCGAACACGGGCATGCGCGCGTCCGCAGCCGCGCGGCTGGCGCTCCGCAGCCGCGGCGCGGCCGTGCGGCTGAACGGCGTGCGCGGCCTCAGCGCAGCCGCCGACGAGGACGACCCGCGCAACATGGAGCGCGAGGCCATGGAGTACGACGTCGTCGTCGTCGGCGCCGGCCCCGCCGGTCTGTCGACGGCGATCCGCCTCAAGCAGCTCGAGGCCGAGAAGGGCCGCGAGGTCTCCGTCTGCGTCGTCGAAAAGGGCGCCGAGGTCGGCAGCCACATCCTCAGTGGTAACGTCTTCCAGCCCACCGCGCTCGAGGAGCTCTTCCCGGACTGGAAGGAGCAGGGCGCCCTCGGCGACGACCCCACCCCGGCCGGCGAGGACAAGTTCCTCTTCCTCACCAGCGAGACCGGCGCCATCGAGGCCCCCAGCCTGTCCATCCCGCCCACCCTCCACAACCACGGCAACTACATCATCTCCCTGAACCTGCTCACCCGCTGGCTCGGCGCCAAGGCCGAGGAGATGGGCGTCGAAATCTACCCGGGCTTCCCCGCCGCCGAGGTCCTCTACAACGAGGCTGGCGGCGTCGTCGGTGTCGCCACCGGTGACATGGGCATCTCCAAGGCCGGCGAGGTCAAGGACACCTTCATGCGCGGCATGGAGCTCCGCGCCAAGCAGACCGTCTTCGCCGAGGGCGCCCGCGGCAGCTGCTCCGAGGACGTGATCCGCAAGTTCGACCTCCGCAAGGACAGCGACATGCAGAGCTACGGCCTCGGTGTCAAGGAGATCTGGCGCATCCCCAAGGAGAAGCACCAGCGCGGCCTCATCCAGCACACCTTTGGCTGGCCCCTCGACTCGGCCACCTACGGTGGCAGCTTCATGTACCACCACGGCGAGGACGAGATCTTCATTGGCTTCGTCGTCGGCGCCGACTACAAGAACCCCTACCTCTCCCCGTATCAGGAGTTCCAGCGCTTCAAGCACCACCCCAAGGTCAAGCAGTACCTCGAGGGCGGTGAGCGCATCTCCTACGGTGCCCGCGTCATCAACGAGGGCGGCTTCCAGGCTATCCCCAAGCTCACCATGCCCGGTGGTGTTCTCGTCGGCTGCTCGGCCGGCTTCCTCAACGTTCCCAAGGTCAAGGGCTCGCACACCGCCATGAAGTCCGGTATGCTCGCCGCCGAGGCCATCTACGACGCCCTCGAGACCATCGAGGAGGGCGACGCCAGCGAGGTCACCGAGTACGAGACCAAGCTCAAGGACTCCTGGGTGTACTCGGAGCTCAAGAGCGTCCGTAACTACGCCCCGGCCTTCAAGTGGGGCCTCTACGCCGGTGTCGTCTACAGTGGCATCTCTGGCTTTATTCTTCGCGGCATGGAGCCCTGGACCTTTTCCAAGCACGGCAAGATGCGCGACTGCGACGCCACCGAGCCTGCCTCCAAGCACACCCCGATCGACTACCCCAAGCCCGACGGTGTCATCTCTTTTGACCTCCTCGCCAACCTTTCCACCAGCGGCACCAACCACGAGGCCGACCAGCCTGCCCACCTCCGCATCAAGCCCGAGAAGAAGGACATGCCTGACGAGAGCATCTCTGTCTACGCCGGCCCCGAGCAGCGCTTCTGCCCGGCCAAGGTCTACGAGTACGAGGACGATGCCAACGGCAAGCCCCAGCTCGTCATCAACGCTTCCAACTGCCTCCACTGCAAGATGTGCAGCATCAAGATGCCCGACGAGTACATCCGCTGGACTGTTCCCGAGGGTGGTGGCGGCCCTGCCTACGAGAAGATGTAAATGTGCATCTCTCCACGTTTCGCCGTATGCGTATACCCCCTTCTCCCCCCCCCCCCACACTTTTCCTACAAGAACTCTACCCAAATCCCATCCGTCTCTGGTCATGTCAACAAAGAAATTGAACTTTCTCCTTCCTTTTTGCCTCCAACTATCCTCGCTGCTGCTTCGTCTTCTTCTGCTTCTTCTTCTTTTCCTAATCTGCAATTCCTCTTTCAAAAGGAGCTTCGTTCGGACTTGTTATTACCGCTGCGGTCAGCAGTCAGCTTTTCAGAATCCATCTCGTTCGCACTTGTTGCGTGCTCAGCTGATGTGAAAGCTCAATCGCCCTAACCGTCACACCTAGCAAATAGACAAACCAAACAAGACCAACAACAAAAGCCAACGTTGGCGTCTCGATGGAGGAGCACGCGCGGCAGCTCGCGCGCGGGCTCCAGCGCGCTCAGCAAGGCACCCGGGCCGGTCGTCTCTCCGTGCCGGACGCAAGAGGCCAAGGCAGGCCAACTCGCGACGACCACGTACGAGGACGCTACCCGGGCCGCAGCCGCGATGGCGACGGCGACCATGACAGCGACGGCGACAGCAACGAGGACGAAGCACAGGACGACGAGGACTTGTACGCTCTGAAACGCGCACTCGAGGGTGCAAAGTCGAGGCTCAAGAGAACGCGCGAAGGCGCGGCGCGAAAGGACCAACAGGACGAGGACCTCGCCGAAGACAAACGCAGACGCATCAACACCCAGGACCTCGACAAGCTACGCAAAATGCTGGCAGTGTCAAACACGCAGTCGTTTCTACGGACGATCCAGCACGCCGATGTGCGCGACACCGCGGGTACATTCTATCGCATGGAAGGCCTCGATCGCAATGTGCCCATCCCCGTGGCCCCGGAATCCGAATCCAAGCTCTGTCTCCGCGAAATGGCCACAACTCTTGCGGATCTCACCGGGGTCCGGCTCTCACGACTGAGTCGCGTCCAGCTCCCAGACTTGCGTCGCACAGCTTGGACAATTCTTGGAGAAGCTGCTGCCACACCGTCGACAAATTCAGATCCAGCCTCGGTCTTAGCGGCTGCTGCAGCGTCGTCGTCGTCATTCAAGGCCACTTTTTTCGTCAACGAGGGCGAGCAGCGCGTTTCTGACCTGCAACTCCAGGTCTCCGACGAGGTAGCTCTCGAAATGGCGCCTGCACTCGTCTACTGCCAGGAAAAGTCCTGCTTTCGAACATTTTTTAGCATTTTTGCAGACTACGGCCGGTTTCATGCTGAACGGGCTCGACTTTTTGCATCGCTCATTGATACATTTCCAGGTGCATGCAAAGCTACCAACCAGTGGACCACGGCTGATTTTGCGCAGCCAAATCTCCTCGAGGGTGTCAGCGAGATTTTGCGCATTCGAATGCGGAGCCAAGCCCTCGCCTTTCTCATCTGGGCACCTGTTTTCCGTCCGGGGAACGCTGGGCGAAGTTTCGAGACACGGGCCCATCTTTTGCGTCTCTTGCCTCAAAAGCAAAAGAAATCTCAAGGAAATCCTGAACTTGATGATGACGTGACTAGCGATGAGGAGGCAAGCTCGCGCAAGAATCGTTTTCGCGTGGACCCAGATTTCGAAGTTCTCGCGCAGCATCTGGGACTTCACGAGGCGGCGCAAAAGTTTGTCGCAGCAACCACTCGATGAAGACACAACACCAGCCAGCTATTGCGTGTTATATATATCAATGTGTGCGGCCGCTGGTTGGTCCATGACGATTACGAAGCAAAGGGAGGAGAGGAAATTCGCGCTCTTTACTAGCGAACCTATCGCTCTTGCTTGCGATTGTGTGCTCACTACCACAAGTTCTCCTGATTCTGCTGATCACCAAACCTGGGAGCTCCCGATTCGTGACACAAAGACTACCTCGAAGCAGCAGTCACCACGTGCAATTGTCTCTGTCAACTCTCCATACGCGAAGTGAACGCCTCGCTGCACACGAACCTTAACAAGAAGAACGAACGACGACATTACATGATTTTATATGAATGATTGAATGATTGAAGATGGAGATCATCAGTGTGGTGTGGCCCTTTCATGCCGGCGTCCCTATCCGTGCGCGAGCCAGCACTCGCTCACCATCTTGCGGGCGTAACGAGGCCTAGGCTGCTATGGTATGTGATTCATGTTTCGAGTTCTACATACTCGCGTCAAACCCCTCACCATCAAAGCCCTGAAAACCGGCGAGCATAAAGACGGGGTGATAGACTTTCTTTTCCAGTTTGGAGCACCAGTTCCACGAGCTCGTGAGGCGACCATCGATGCAGCTGCGAACGCAATACGAAATTGAAACAGAGCGTGAGAAGGCTGTTGGGATGGCAAAGGGAATCGCGCAAGTATCAAGAAAAATACAGAAAACGCCCACATAAAACGTACCTGCCACCGTCGTCTCCAGAACCATCAAATCCATGTCGAAAGAAGTCTACGCGCGCACAAAGCGTAAAAATACACACACATACACACAAAGCAAGGGCGAAAGAAAGTCAGTCAGTCAGTCAGTCAGTCAGACACTCAGTCAGTCGGAAACACCTGTAAAAATTGAACACGTACCTGCGAGAATGAGCTTGCGGAGACGCTCATGGTCTCCAAAGTTCTTGGTAATGTAGGCAGAAATGTGCGGGTCGGCGTTGAGTTCATCGATGCGATCAATGGTGTTAGCAAGGGGCGCCAGGATTCGAGGCACTTGCGTGTACTTGTCGATGAAAATTAGCGCATTGGGCACATCCCGATCGCCGAGATGGACGACGCTGAGGCCAATCCAGCGGCCCACCTTGGCACGAACTGTGGCGAGAATGCGACTCATTTCCTGTGACACCCGAGGCGCGCTCTGGCAGCGCTGCAAACCCTGACCAGTGTTGCAGAGGCGGTAGCCATTGCGACTGTCGAGAAGATCCTCCTCGGCGAGGCGCCAAAGCTTAAAAAAGTTGCCCATGATCTCGCGCCAAAGGGTAAGGGACTGCAACACGAAATAGTATTGCGTCTCGTGCGAGTGCGTTAGCTTGGACCCGTTGCGACCGCTGCGGATAGCCAATGACTCGTCTGATTTGCTCGGAGATACGTTCGGGTTGAAGTACCGCTTCAGGTAAGCAATCATGCGGTCGACGGGTCCCCGATTACTGCGCAGAAAACTAAAGTTGTCCGAGATGCTGGCTACAACAAGCTTAACAGTCTCGGCCGAGAGACCCTCGTCAGAGGCATACTTTTGGACAATGTCATCCAGAGCGCGCTGTTTCTGTGCGCGAGCCTCCGCAGCGTCCTCGCGCGAGCCGCCGGCGTCGACCTCGGACGCGGCGATCGCCAAGAGGGGGTCTTGAAGCAACTCAAGCTGGTCCGCGTCGGCGAGTATGCTGTGGACAGTGACGACTGGGTTCTTGAGGTCGACGTCGAGACGCAGACGCGGATTGACGTTGTCCATGATGATGTACAACAGCTTGCCGTACGTTGAGCGCATCTTGTCTGGGTTCATGATTTTGTAGCGACGACCAATTTCAAGAGCTTCGCGGAAGAACTCTTCGTTGTCCTCAATAGGGCGGTCACGGAGCATGCGCGCGCCGACCGTCCTGAAGTCGTTGCTCACGGCCAGTCCAGCGAGCTGCTTGCACAGCTCGATTTGTTCCTCGCGAATCACCTCTTCCTTGTCCCAGGTGTTCCGCGCAAAGTAGTTGTTGCTACTCACATCCACCTTGTCGGTATACTCGCTAATGTCAAGCGCGCCTTCTACGATGTCGAGCTTGATGCGTTCTTCGTGGCTCAAGCGCATGGGGATGCTCTTGGCGCGATCCTCGAGTCCTTGGAGGATGTTGATGTGGTACTTGGAGAGGAGCTGCACGACGGCGCCTGCTCCTGTTGCTGCTGCTCCTCCCTCGGAACTTTGCTGGGAGGAAGCGTCCGCTTGATCTTCGGACTTGCTCTCAGCGCCTGAGGCGCCGGCATCTTCTTCGGGCTGTTCCTTTTCCTCCTCCGGTGCATCGAGATCGTCGCGGATGTCGCGTTTCATGGCGTCGCGGACCTCGGCCAGCTTGGCTTCGTCCATCTCCTCCTCCTTTTCGTCCACCGTGGGCGCGGGCATCATCTCCATGTCCGCGTCGTCCTGCTGGCCCTCTCGCTGCGCCGGGCTCGTGGGCGGGGTCGCGTCGCCGCGGGCGGCCTCGGCAGCGGCCTCGGCGCCAGCGGGGTCTGGCCCTCCATTTCCGGCATCCGCGGCGCGCGTTGCGTCCCGGTCCATGGTCTCCGCTGCGGAGCTGGCACGCCCTGGCCCTCGGGTCGGCGCCGCGCGCACTGCGGTCGCCGCAACGTTCTGTAGCGCTCGCGCGAGCAGGGCGCCTGCGCGCGCGCACGAGCAGGCCCGTCGTGTCGACGTTGCGGCTCTGCGCCGCGCAGCCGACGGCCTCCCTTTGCGGCATTGCATCGCTTCTCCCGCGGATGAATCTGTAAAAAAAAAAAAAAAAACACGAGACCGCGAAGCTGTGCGTGCACAAGAGCGCTCGCTGCACGGCAGGTAGGGAAAAACAAACGGGAGAGAGGACATGATTACGTGCGTCGGTGCTTGATTAAAATTTGATCGCGCGCGTGTTTGGTGACGATGGGGATGATGATAGGGCTTAGAGGTGTCTGTTTGATCTTTTGGAGGGTAAGTGATGGATTGTGGGATCAGACAAAGCATGGTGGTGCAGTATGGTTGGTTCGTTTCTCCAAAGATGATTGACTGTGAATGATAGGTTCACAAGCACACACAGTGTATAACCTTGGCTGAGGAGAGAATCAAAGTTGACATCTTTGGGTAAAAAAGAGAGAGACAGAGATTATAGTGGTAGTGGTGGTAAAACAACAACAACAACAACAACGCGGACACACAAAACGCGCTGGAAAACGCAAATCGACAAGACGTTCAGGGCCCTGAATGCTCGCTGCGCGAAGACAAGGAAGCCTTGGCATGCTTGTACAGATGAGACCTTTGAAAACGCGGAAAAGAGTCTGTTTCGACGAGCTCGTAGACCTCTTCGTAGGCACGATCAAAGAGCTCTAGTGGGGGCTTGGGCATGATATCGAGTTCCTTAGCGTTGGACTCGAGGAGAGCTTGCAGAGGAAGCACCTTTGACTCCAAGTCGCTCTTAATGGAAGAAGGCAAATTCACCTCGAGCATGCTGCCGTCCTTGATAAACGTCGCGTAGATATCGACAATGCGCGAAACAAGGTCACGCGTTGGCAAATCATTGTGGCGAACGCGATATCGGGAAATTGCGTCGAGAAAAACACCATTCTCAGAACTCCACTCTTGTGCCAGATAAGCCTGAAAAATGCGCTTGGCCCCGGGACTTTCGAGTATCATGGACAGCGTTGTGGAGTCCTTGCGTCGACTGTGCTTGTGACTGTTCTCACGATACGTGAGAAAAATTGGATAGACACACTGCGTCAAGTGGACACCGAAAGAAGCCAAAGCGACAATGTAAAGCCAATCGAATTTGCCATGTTCACGGACCCCGCCCGGATCTGGGATGGAGAGCAGCGTGCCAATGAAAACCACAAGTCCCAAAATCACCACGACGCGCAGCTCGTGGACGATGCCAATGGGATCGTCGGTCTTCCACAGGATAATGCTTGTCGGCGCGATGATGATCAGCATAAAACAACCCAGCGAGACGTACGCAACAAATGGTTGACCTTCCACCACGCAACCATAGCAACCCCTGAAGCCAAAGTTAGTTTCCGCGGCGACGCTAAGACCAATGCCAATGAATAAAGTGATGGCGGTCACGAGCACCTGTAGCGCAATGCCAAAAGCGTTCGATTTACCGAAAAAGATGGCTTGCGTGCGCGAGGCTCGGCGGGGCCTGCCGGCGCTCGTCGTCGTATCNTCGCACGTGCACGAACAGAGCGTTCGAAAGAAAGAGCGCAAGACTGCGGCGAGCGAGCCCGTTCGGTAAAGCTCTGGGTCAAAGTCTTCGCTTTCCTCGTAGACATCTTCGAGGATGAGCTTGCCGAAGCGAATCCGATACGTGGTGAGCACCAGGCGAGTAGCGACGGGTCCGCACGCGAGGGGCAAGTAGAAGAGAGTTAACCAGAGCGTGAGGTCGCAGGGAAAAGCATCGCGACCCATGTAGTTGGTCAGGCCGCTCGCGATGGCCTGCAGCAGGATGCCAAAGGCGCTCACGACCATGAGGCCGAAATGCCGCTTCGCCAGCAATGGATGGTTCGACCTGGTCATCCACCATACGATGGTGATAGGAATGACGACAATCTCCGCCACAAAGATGATCAGGCCCAGCCACTGCTGCGAGGCATCAAACTCGATCACATCCTCGTACGCCTCGCATTCTGACATTCTCCAACGCGAAGCACCTGATGCAGGTCTGTTTCTTCGCAGCGGCCAAGCAGATGGCTGGCTGGCTGGCCGGCCGGCCAGCCGGCAGCGGCCACCTAGCTCCTCGCAACGACCCAACTCGCCAGCCAACACCACCCGCCCCGACGAACAGACGCTGGCGCCAGGAGTTTCTGGTTTGGGAGGCCTGGTCGCCTTGGCGCAACGCGGTCGCAGCCCTTGCGCCACTCGCACACATGCACGCGCTCGTCGTTGTAGTGGACACTGCCGCATCCATTTCGCTTCATTTTGGCAACTAGCGTGCCGGCGCGATCTTCCGCTCGGACGCACCGATCGCTCGATCAATCGATCGCTCGATCGCCCGATCCTCCTTCCGGCCAGCCTGCCAGCCTGCCAGCCAGCCGAACAACCGACACGCATGCATGCGGTGCGTGCGTGCGCGCCCCTGCGTCCGTGCGTCCGTGCGTCTCTGTCTGACAAACTCCACTGCGACGTGCCTCGCGGGTGCACGCACGCACGCACGCGCACACGCACGGCGATCAATCGATCTACCTGGATGGCCTCTCGCGCGCCGACCAAAGTGCGCCGTCGCGATGTCCGCGCTGGCCACGCCCTCGCTCGCCGCGCCCGAGGCCTCGCCGCCCGGCCGCAGCTCGCGCGACCGGGCTGGGCTGGGCGGGTGGGCTGGGCTGGGCGGGTGGGCAGAGGATCGACTTGGGCTGACTGTGAATGAATCTGCACGTGCTGCACGCGCTGCATGCAGCGGCTGCACGTGCTGTTACAGATGCGTCGGAAAGCTCCAACCCAAAAGGCATTTTCTTCCTTTGGCCTCCTAC
This sequence comes from Aurantiochytrium sp. KH105, assembly GCA_003116975.1. Taxonomy (NCBI): domain Eukaryota; class Bigyra; order Thraustochytrida; family Thraustochytriidae; genus Aurantiochytrium; species Aurantiochytrium sp. KH105. The sequence goes on from BGKB01000074.1 coordinate 89,330, forward strand.
CGCTCCTCTTTCCCTCTCCCCTTTTCCTGAGCCTACCGCGCCCTGCCCCGCGAGCCCGCGGCGGCCGCGCGAGCGTCCGTGCGTGCGTATAGCTGAGGCGGTGCAGGTGCGCGCGCAGCGAAGGGAGGGCGCACATCTGCAGCCGCATCTGCTGCAGGCTGCGTGGCCTCATCGGGCCAGGTCTTGACGAGGGGCTGGCCTGTGCGCGAGCCAGCGCCCCACAGACGTGCCGGACCCAGCGAAGGAAGCAGCGACAGTGGCGGAAGCGAAAGCGAAAGCAACAACAATAACATCATCAAGAACTAATAGGCCTAATAAGTCCTCCGCGCGGGCCGCTCTCTAGAGGCTCTCTGGACTGAAGAGCTTACGCGCACCCTTGGGCTTGGAGAAGAAGCGGGATACACGAAATCCCTTTGAAGCCTCGAGCTGCTTGCGCTGCTTGGCCATGCGAATCTGCTCTTGCAGCTCCTCGTTCTGCGAGGCCAGATTTGAGATATCCTCAGTCCCGTCCTGCGCGGCGCGTCGAGCACGCTCGCGCTGGAGCTCGGCGCTGGTATCCATCACCATGCGCGTTACAACGTTATACTCATCGTTCGGATCGTATTCGACCGCGCGATCAAGATTGTATAACTTGCCCTCCTCAATGTAAGCCTTGTCACGCTGCCAACGGCGACGAAAGACAAAGAGCAACACCATGGAAAGGATCAAAAAGAAACCCGTCACGCCGCCACCAACTGCAGAATACAGCAGCACATTCGAGTCATCATTCGCTGAAGCGACAAAGTCCGCAGGTGACCGCGTTGGCGACGGTGTCAAAGCGTTCACGCGCACCGCAAAGTCCACATGACTGTAAAAAGAGCTCGACTCCATCGCCTCCATCGACGTCCAATTGTACGCGCAGTCCGGACCAAAGCAAGCGTACAATGCATACACATCCACATCGCTGCTGCTCAAGAGCGCCGTATACGATCCGTCCTCGTTGTCCACGATCGTCGCCTCCACGCGCTCGTCCGGGTACAGGATCCACTCGGTCTCGTTGTCGACCTCGTCCTCGAGAACGCGTCGCGTCTCGTTCAAGTCCAGCACCGAGTCCAACGTGCGCACTGGAACGTACCATGCTTTCATATAGTCTGCGTATCCGCCGTTCTGCACCACATTGCCACACAGATCACGCGTCTGAATCGTAAACCCGGCTGCGTCTTCACCATCCCCCACGACGTCCAGCGTCTCTGCATCCGGCGTCAGCGTCCCAGCGTCGGTCTGACTCGGCTCCACTTCGATCGTCTCGAGCGTAAAGTTCAGAATCTCCAGCGTCGCAGGCACATCGCCCGTCGCCGACATCAAGCCAATGTACGCGTCGCGACCGCCGAGAACCTCCTCCAGGTCAAAGCCTGTTTCACGAAGATACAGGCTGTCGTCAAGATACACCTCGATCCAGTCCGGGCGCTGCAGGTACTCAATGCTCACGGTGTGCACCTCGTTGCTGTAGCGTAGACTGCGCTGGACGCCATCGTATACGCGCTTGGTGCCGGCCATGTCCGCGTTCGAGCCCTCCGGGCTGTCCGGATAGTGAAGGCGAATCTCTTGGTCCTCACACGCATCGCCGTCGCCACGATCGGCGCACATGTCAATGGCAACTGCCACAGTGTGCGTCATGAAACGATACCCGAGCCCCGAGCCTGTAGATGTGGGAATGTCGTCGAGGCCGTCAGGCCGACGGGTCGCCACAAAGGCGAGACCCTCGATGGGGGCCTCATCCACCACACGAAAGCTAAAGGTGGCGACAAAGCCTGCGCCGACGTTTTGCGCTTGTGGTGTAAAGAGCCACGTGGAGACACCAGGGCCTGTAGACGCGGCGCTTGTGAGCTGGACAACGTTCGCGTCCACATCACGCACGACGCCTTGGCTGAGAGCAACTTGATCATCTGCGATGGCATCGAGCAGGCTAAAGGCCACAGAACTGGTACCAGGGCGCGCCACATTGCAGGACTCGGAGATGCTGGTGTAGATATTAAAGTTGGATGCATCCGTGTGTCGCTCCGCGTGAAAGAAAGAGAGCGGATATATTTCACCAATGGTAAGGTTGAGATATTCCGGCCCAGCGTATTCAGCAAGGGTGATATTGTCTTTTGTTGACCCGTGCGTTCCACCGATATCGATGGCAAGCTTCTCGTTGATAAAGACCCAGAAGTCGTCATCACCAGTGAAGTTAAACGCCTCGTTGCCAGAGTACTCAAAGTAGGTGTGGAACTCCGTTGTAAACCAAAAGTGATGTCTTCCTGTATCCCGGAATGAATTTGGCCACGCATGTGCACGCTTTGGATCCGGGTAATTCTCTTCATAGACTGCAGGTCCATCTGTATACAGGCCTTCGTCCCGCGCCGCATCAAACTTATCGAGGGGGAAGAAGCTGCTCGACTCATACCCGTAAAGGCTGTTTGCTTCGTTGAAGGTGAGGACGAGCTTTTGTCCCACTCGTTTGTTAAAAGTAGGATCGTCGTTATACCACGAGGAAAAGTATTGCTGACGCGAGGTCGTGCACCGTCCGTTAACATGACAGCCACAGCGAGAGTTATATGTGCTGTTGTAGTAGACGACCTTGGGTAGGCCAGACGTGGCGATCTCCAGCTCCGACTTGATGAGATTGGAGAGATCGTTGCAAGTGCCAAAATCTTGTCCGCCTTTGGTGCAATTCGTCAAACCAGACATTTTACTATATTGCGCCGCTTCAAAGTCAGGGTGAGACTTGATGGTTCCATTCCACATACCCTGCGTCCAATAAGGGCAATAATGGTTCACCTGAATTGACGAAAAGTCCGGCTTGTTGCCCCAATTCGTAGGGCCATCGTTTGTGCTTAAGTCCATGGCCTTGCTTAGATCGTTTGCATACCAGTCGTTGGGGATGGCGGTGCCCGGATACAGCGTGGCCACGCTATCGCGCATGCCCATGTACCTTGACACCGAGCTCGCGTCGAGATACTCATACAGCTCAACGTACTCCGTCTCTGGGATGCAATGCGCAGGCATAAAGTCCCGCAGCGTCAACCTGTACGTGAGCGTGTTTCCCTGCACGAGCGTCGCCATCAGCGCGACCGCCGCCGCCAGCAGGGCCGCGGGGCTCGTCGTCGTCGTCCGCGCCGCGGCCATGGCCCTGGTCGCCCTCATCCCCCTCATCAACCCCGCCGCGCAGCGCAGCCGACGTGCGCGCCCGGCGAGCGACGAGCTCGCGAGGCTCCGCGGGCCCTTCCCCGCCGCCTCGTCTCCGCCCTCTCGCGCCGCGTGCGTGCGAGCGGCCGACCGAGCGGGCGTGCGAGCCCCGGGTCGGGATGGGATCTGCTGCGACGATCTCGCGAGATGGACTCGGCCCTCGGCCGGCCGGGCGGCGCCAGGCCAGCTGGCGGGCCGGCACGCGCTCGCTTTCTCCTACGTGGCCGCCCTCGGCCGCCCCCTCCCCTCCCCTCCCTCGCGCGTGGCCGCTGCTCCCGCTCGCAGTCGCGGTGCACGCGCTTCTGCTCGCTCGCTCGCTTGCCGGCTTTCGGGACCCGGCCTGGGCCGTCGTCGCTTACACAAACTCACGGTAGCTTCTGCAGCTGCTCGCGCGAGACCCGTCGCGCCGCCGCCTTCGCCCACTCGCTCGAAGGAGCGGACGGGCGGCGGGTCGCGCGTGGCGCGCCCGCGCGCTCCGCCGCCGCGGCCTCTGCGCGCGACCCCGGGCCCGGACGCGACGCGCGCGCCGATGCACGCGTCGAGCGGCGGGCCGCGGCCTCTGGCGCACACCCCGGAGAAAGCGAAAGAGAGAGAGAGCGGGAGACGCACGCGCACACCGCGCACACCTCGTAATTAGGAGGTGGCCAGGCCTCCTTTTACCTGAGCTTGCTGGCGTACAGTCCCCGGTTTTACTGCGCGAACGCGCGCACGCCCGGATTCTGCAGCAGCCGGCCAGGTGCTCTGCGCTGCTGCTGGTCGTCCGCCTCCCAGCCTGCTTGCTTGCCGTGCATTAGAAGTTTGTGAAGAAGGCGGGGGGGGGAGGAGAGGAAGGCGCCAGCCAGCCAGCCTGCCAGCCAGCCAGCCCAGCTAGGCGAAAGCACGGCCTTGGCTCGCGTGGAGTTGGCGATGAGCGGCGAGATTGGCGCAAAGAACACGGACAAGAGGGGCGAGAGTGGAGAGACAAGAAACGGAGCGTGAAACAGGGGGAAACATGAGGTTGGGAGGGAAGCTTTCTACGAGCGCCTGCCTGGGCCTTTACTTATCACAGTGATTCGGGGGAATACTCCTTCCGAGCGCCACGCCCCCCGCCGCCACCCTTGAAAAAACGGGAAATTCGCGATCCCTTTGAAGCCTCGAGCTGCTTGCGCTGCTTGGCCATGCGGATCTGCTCTTGCAGCTCCTCGTTCTGCGAGGCCAAGCTCGTAATGTTGTCCGTACCGTCCTCCACGTCGCGTCGAGCGCGCTCGCGCTGGAGCTCTGCGCTAGTGTTCATCACCATGCGCGTTACAACGTTGTACTCGTTGTTCGGATCATACTCGACCGCGCGATCAAGATTGTATAACTTGCCCTCCTCAATGTAAGCCTTGTCACGCTGCCAACGGCGACGAAAGACAAAGAGCAACACCATGGAAAGGATCAAAAAGAAACCCGTCACGCCGCCACCCACTGCAGAATACAGCAGCACATTCGAGTCATCATTCGCTGAAGCGACGAAGTCCGCAGGTGACCGCGTTGGCGACGGTGTCAAAGCATTCACGCGCACCGCAAAGTCCACATGACTGTAAAAAGAGCTCGACTCCATCGCCTCCATCGACGTCCAATTGTACGCGCAGTCCGGACCAAAGCAAGCGTATAAGGCATACACATCCACATCGCTGCTGCTCAAGAGCGCCGTGTACGACCCGTCCTCGTTGTCCACGATCGTCGCCTCCACGCGCTCGTCCGGGTACAGGATCCACTCGGTCTCGTTCTCGACCTCGTCCTCGAGAACGCGTCGCGTCTCGTTCAAGTCCAGCACCGTGTCCAACGTGCGCACTGGAACGTACCATGCTTTCATGTAGTCCGCGTACCCGCCGTTCTGCACCACATTGCCACACAGATCACGCGTCTGAATCGTAAACCCGGCTGCGTCTTCACCATCCCCCACGACGTCCAGCGTCTCTGCATCCGGCGTCAGCGTCCCAGCGTCGGTCTGACTCGGCTCCACTTCGATCGTCTCGAGCGTAAAGTTCAGAATCTCCAACGTTGCAGGCACATCGCCCGTCGCCGACATCAAGCCAATGTACGCGTCGCGACCGCCGAGAACCTCCTCCAGGTCAAAGCCTGTTTTACGAAGATACAAGCTGTCGTCAAGATACACCTCGATCCAGTCCGGGCGCTGCAGGTACTCAATGCTCACGGTGTGCACCTCGTTGCTGTAGCGTAGACTGCGCTGGACGCCATCGTATACTCGCTTGGTGCCGGCCATGTCCGCGTTCGAGCCGTCCGGGCTGTCCGGGTAGTGAAGGCGAATCTCTTGGTCCTCACACGCATCGCCGTTGCCACGATCGGCGCACATGTCGATGGCAACTGCCACAGTGTGCGTCATGAAACGATACCCGAGCCCCGAGCCTGTGGATGTGGGAATGTCGTCGAGACCGTCTGGCCGACGGGTCGCCACAAAGGCGAGACCCTCGATGGGGGCCTCATCCACCACACGAAAGCTAAAGGTGGCGACAAAGCCTGCGCCGACGTTTTGCGCTTGTGGTGTAAAGAGCCACGTGGAGACGCCAGGGCCTGTAGACGCGGCGCTTGTGAGCTGGACAACGTTCGCGTCCACATCGCGCACAACACCTTGACTAAGAGCAACTTGATCATCTGCGATGGCATCGAGCAGGCTAAAGGCTACAGAGCGGGTACCAGGGCGCGCCACATTGCAGGACTCAGAGATGCTGGTGTAGACATTAAAGTTGGATGCGTCCAAGTGTCGCTCCGCGTGGAAGATGGAGAGCGCATAGACCTTGCCCACAGTGAGGTTCAAATGGTCTTCGTCAGCGTACTCGCTAAGAGTGATATCGTCTTGTTGAGACCCGTGCAATCCGCCGAGATCAATGGCAAGCTTCTCGTTGATAAAGACCCAAAAGTCGTCATCACCATTGAAGGTGAACGCCTCGTCGCCAGAGTACTCAAAGTAGGTGTGGAACTCCGTTGTAAACCAAAAGTGCTGGCTTCCTACATCGCGCAAAGAATTTGGCCACACATGTGCACGCTTCGGATCCGGGTAATTCTCTTCAAAGACGGCAGGGCCATCAGTGTAGAGACCTTCGTCCCGCGTCGCGTCAAACTTGCTCAGGGGAAAGAAACTTCCTGACGTGAACTTGTAGAGTCCGTCAAGTTCGTCGAGGGTAAGGTCGAGCTTTTGTCCCACTCGTTTGTTAAAAGTAGGGTCGTCATTGTACCACGACGAAAAGTATTGCTGACGCGAGGTCGTGCACAACGACTGATCTGCATTACAGCCACAACGAGAGTTATATGTGCTGTTGCAGTACACGATCTTGGGCACACCGGAACTTGCAATTTCCATTTCGGGCTTGATCACACTTGATATGTCGGAACAGCCGACGAAGGCGCCGCCTTTATAACATCGTGGCGGTCCGTTGACTTGAGACAGAGCGGCTTGTTCAAAGTCTGGATGAGGCTTGATGGTGCCATTCGACATGCCTTGCGTCCAATAGGGGCAGTACCGATTCACCTGGACGAATTCATAGTCTGGCCCGCCCCAATTCGACGGCCCAAACTTTGAGGTCAAATTCATAGCCACAGAAAGGTCGTCCGCGAATAAAGTGTCTGGGATCGCCGTAGCTTGATAGTCCTCGTACACGCTGTCGCGCATGCCCATGTACGTGGCGTACTCGTAGAGCTCCTCGTATTCGGTACTTCCAATGCAATGCGAGGGCAAAAAGTCCCGGAGCGTCAGGCGGTACGTAAGCGTGTCGGGCGCCTGAAAACCTGCGCTCAGCGCTGTCAGCGCGGCCAACATCAGCGCCAGAAGCGCCGCGCGCCACGGTTGCTGCCCTCGAACCTTCATCATCTCGGTGGCGCGCGCGCGCGCGCGTGTGGATGCAAATTTGATCAATTAGGGAATTGGCAAAGGTATTAGGGAAATGGACGATGCGGAAAACATTTTCCCTTAGTCCATACGAGAGTGGAAAGAAAGTAAGACAATAAAACACATGAGCAAAATTGGATTGAGTCGATTGCTGGGGTATGTATGCAAGGCAAGCGCCGAAGGGTTGAAGAGTATGCTAGCGCCAAAGGGTTGAAGAGAAAGCCGAAAGAAGAAGGAAAGGGAACGAAGATGATCACGACAATGGCGACACCATCTCATTTTTACAGGTCGGTGGGATTCTGAAATTGTTTGCGCACATGACTGGCCTTGGACCCAAGAAACCGAGAGAGGCGGGTTCCCTTTGCAGCTTGCAGTTGGCGGCGCTGCTTGGCCAAGCGAACCTCCTCTTCAAGCTCGCGGTTCTGCCCGGCTAGAGTTGCGATGTCGTCACCATCGGTGCCTTCCTCGGATCGCCGAGCACGCTCATGCAAAATGTCTGCGCTCGTTTGCATGACCAGGTTCGCCACCGTCGCATACTCATCGTTGGCATCGTAAGAAACCTCGCGCTCCAAATTGTAAAGTTTGCCCTCCTCTATAAACGCCTTGTCACGCCGCCAACGTCGCCGGAAGACAAAAAGGATAACAAGGGACAAGAGAAAGAGAAAACCGGCCACACCGCCGCCAATGGCTGCATTTTGAATGAGGCCCGAGTCCGTCGAAGCTGGCGCCACGTAATCGATCGGAGATCGCGTCGGCGAGGCCGTCAGCGCATTTGCCCGGACAGCAGTGTCCACGTGGCTGTAAAATGAGCTCGATTCCAAAGGCTCCAGCGATGTCCAATTGTAGCCGCAATCCGGCCCAAAGCACGCATACAGAGCAAAGGTCTCGACGAGTTCCGTGCTGAACTCTGCAGTGTATGATCCATCGAGGTTATCAACAATTGTCGCCGCAACACGCTCGTCTGAAAATAAGTTCCAAAGCTCTGTCTCGTTGGCGACTTCGAGGGCACGTCGTGAAAGCTCGCCACTTTGTCTCGTGGGGATGAACCAGGCCTTCATGTAATCGGCTTGACCGCCATTGTCCATTTCATTTCCGCAAAAGTCCCGCGTGTAAATCGTGAAGCCAGCTGTTTCTTCGCCATCCGCGGCAATCTCGACCGTGGAAGCCTCGGGGATGAGATCGCCCGCGTCAGTCTGACTCGGCTCCACTGCAACAGTCTCAAGCGAAAACTCAAGAATCTCCAATGTCGACGGCGTGTCTCTTGTGGCTGACGTGAGCCCAATGTAGGCGTCTCGACCTCCCAGAATCGTCTCGAGATCAAAATTTTTCTGACGGAGGTAGAGACTGTCGTCCAGGAACACCTGGAGCCAGTCTGGTCGCTGCAAGTACTCAATACGCACCGTGTGATTTTCAGCGTCATAGTTTAGACCGCGTTGTATCCCATCATAAACGCGTTCTGTTGCATTCAGGTCGTCGTTCATAAGCTCTGGCATTATTGGATAGTGCAATCGAATTTCCTGCTCCGAGCAGACGCTGCTCGATTGACGATCAGCGCACGTGTCAATCGCAACTGCAACCGTGTGTGTCAGAAACCGGAAACCAAGCCCTGACCCAGTCGACACCGGCATGTCCACGAGACCTTCAGGACGTCGCGTCGCCACAAAGGCAAGACCTTCTAACGCCCCCTCGTCGGGGACACGAAAGGTGAAGCTAGCCACAAAGCCAGCTCCCACATTTTGCTGCGCGCTCGTAAACATCCATGTTGAAGCGCTGGATGAGGTAGCGGACGCGCTGGTGAGGTGCAAAACGTCCGCTTGTAGCCACTCGACCCCTGCGCTGTAGGAAAGCGTGGCGTCCGTGGCATTAGCCAATGAAAATGCAGTCGAGCGCGCATCGCGTCGGGCTACGTTGCAAGATTCTGAAATGGTTGTGTCGACTTGAAAATTTGATGCGGAAAAATGGCGTTCCGCATGAAAGACGGAAAGTTCGTAGATTTCCCCAACCGTGAGGTTGAGCTGCGTCGGATCGCTGTAATTGGCAAGAAAAATGCTCCTATTTTCCTGGCCATGCAGGCCCCCGAGATCAATGGCCGGCTTCCCGTTGATGAAAGCCCAAAAGTCATCATCGCCATAAAAGGTGAACGACTCATCGCCAGAGAACTCGAAATATGTGTGAAGCTCGGTCGTGAACCAATAATGTTGGCTATGGAAGTCACGAATCGCATTGGGCCAAATGGGCGCGCGAGCTGGGTCTGGATACACCGACTCAATATCAATACTATTGTAATCCTGAAGTGGGAAGAACTCCGTCGAGGCATACGAATAGACGCCTTCTGTATTCTTGTCGAGTGTCAGTGGCACGCCAACGCGCTTGTTGTACTTGGCGTCATCGTTGTACCAAGCATCAAAGAATTGAGAGCGGGAAGTCATGTATGTGTCTAAATTTTGATCCCACCCATGCCCGCATCGCGCCATTGCCGAGGAGTTACAGTACTGAAGCTTGGGTAATCCAGAACTCGCGAGTGTCAATGTCGGGCTAATGATGCTCGTGCGCTCCCCGTTACAAGTCTGCGCAACACCTCCATAAAAGCACTCCGAAGGACCATCCGCAATTGAGTTTTGAGCGCTCTCAAAGTCAGGGTGACCCGAGATTGTTCCATCGCGCATGCCTTCGGTCCAGTACGGACAATAATGTTTGACGAGGATTGTGTCGCCGCGCCCCACGTAAGGGGGTCCATTAGATGAATCGAAGTCAATGAGCCCTGTCACATTGGCGTAAAAGTTGTCAGGGAGCGTTTCGTAGTCCTCGTAGACGGAATCGTTGAGACCAACGTAGCTATCGTAGTTCCACCAGAGCTCATACTCGGACTTTCTGATGCAGTGGCTCGGCAAGAAATCGCGGATTGTCAGCCGATATACCACGCTGTCTTGCGACTCCACCTCTTGGCCGAGCACATTGGTTATCGCAAGCACGGAGAGAAACCAAAACACAGCCATCGTCTTCTTCTTCGTCCTTAACTGCAACATCATTGTCGTCGTCGTTTGTTTATCTTGCGCGCGCGCGCACAAGGAAGCGCCTTCGCCCTAGCCTTCGACCTTGCTCTTCAGAGGCCGCAGGCAAGCTGGCCCGCGAGGTGCTTTCTTCTCCACGCTCGGGGTTTGCTCTGTTTTGTCGACAACCATGCCGCATCATTGACTTTATCATCTATGGCGAGAACCTGTATGCAAATCTAGAGTGGACATCCGCATAATAACGATAATAATATTCGCGATAACAAAGTATAATACTGTATTCACGACTTGTGGTACTCGAAACGTTGGTGCAAGGTTTCAGTCTATTGTGATATGTATATTGATACAAGAAGACCATGCGCTTGGCACGCGCGTGGCAGGTGTGCACTGACGTCGTGCAGCGCGTGCCAATGGCTGTGGATCGCACAGGCTGCTGCCAACATACGGCCCCGGACGCAGGCAATCAAGTGTTCGCAGTCGCTCGACGAGTGATGCGACGCTCGCTCTGACTCTGTCGCACGGCCCAGCAAACCGCTGTGCGCGGAGAAATGAAAAACAACCATGGAGGTCAACTTGACTGGCGACTGCCTTTGTTTTGTTCTAGGCAAGAACGCCGCGGAGGCACGGGATTCCCCCCCCCCCCAAAGTGCGGGGATAATGAGCACGAAAGTACTCGCTCGGTACCCCCAAGGAGGGTAGAGTCGCGCAGCGCTCCCCGGTCCTTCACGTTCTTAGCTTATCGAGTTGCCACTCTCTATCGTAAAGACTAGCCAGAGTACCCCCTGAATATTTTACGGAGTGAACAGACGAAACAGCAGTAGTTGAGTGAGGACTCACAGAGTACACCCCAACCGGCGGGTGGCCGTGGCATGCGGGCGCGGAGCCAACACAGCGGCAGAACAGCAGCGCGAGCGAGACGTGCGCGACGAGCGTGAGGGAGCGCAGCAGCAGCAACAGCAGCAGCAGCAGCAGCAGCAGCAGTGGCAGCAGCGGCACCGAGGACGGCGTGGCGCGATGCAGCAAGAAATGGTAGCGCGAGAGGATACGGCCCAGGCGAAAGAGCAGGTGCAACCAGCGTCTGGCGAGGGTCGCCAAAACGACGAAGAGGACCGCCAGGACGACGAAGAGGACCGCCAGGACGAGGCCGAGGACCAAGAGAAAAATAAGGGCGATGAAGAGGAGGAAGCCAACGATGAAACCAATGATGTGAAAGAAGCCGAGGAAACCGAAGACAAGCGCAACGAGGACGATGGTGATGACGACGAGGAGGAAGACGACGAAGAAGAGTCCCGCAAGATTGAGACCTTTGAAGACCTCGAGCCCTTTGATCTGTACAAGACGCTCAAGCTGAGCGCCTCATCCTGCAACGCGGACAGGGCACGCACAGCGTACCATCGGCGCGCACACAACTACCATCCTCGTAGGGGCCGAAAGGCTTCAGCGATACGGTTCGCCAAAGCAGGATTCGCCTACGAAATACTGCGAGACGACGAGCGGCGGCGTATCTATGACCAGCACGGATTCCCGGGTCTCGTTGCATCTGAAAAGTTCATGGGTACAAGCGTGTTCGACCTTACCCCAAATGATATTTACAACCAGTTCTTCTCGGAGGAAAACAAAGAGTACTTTTTCCTCAATGGTGCTTCCATCTATCTAAGTGACAGTGAAGAGGAAGATAGCGACCAAGATGGTGACGGCGCAAATGACGCGGAAGATGACGAAGAAGAAGAGGAAGAGGAAGAGGCAGCCGCGCTCGCTGCCGCGGCAGCCTTGGAGGCTGACGAGGCCGCGCGCGAGCGTTTCGCAGAGAAACTGAGACAAATCGAAAGCAAGCCAATGCCCAAGCTTTCGCCTGCTGCCTCAACCATTGCGCTCATGACACAGCCTTCGCTCATGGGCGGGAGCGGAGAAGCAGACATTTTCAAGGAAATTAAGCGGAGATTTGCCGAAACTGCAAAGGAAGACTCGGCGAGCGAAGACAACGGAGCTTGTTCTTCAGAAGCTGACGTTGGGAGTTCCCCGAAACGTCCCAAGCATTGAGCGAGTCTTTTTCCTTTTTTATGGGCAAGCCACATGGCCAATTTTCTTTGCTCTCCAGGCGTACATAATTGTAGTACCGAGAAATGCACGTCTGAGGCCCACCTGACCAGGATAAGCGTCCGAGCCTCTGGGTTGTTCTGTGCTAGCTTGCGCTTTGGAGAGGCTGTCTGTCACGCGGTCGCGCCGCGTGCGAGCACGAGCGGAGGGGTATGTTTGGTCGAAGGACCAGCTCGTGCACACAGCGTTGGACAAGGCGCGCGCGCCTTTTTAAAACCCATGATGAGAAGCCCGGAGAATTTCTGCGGCCTTCTAGTACTACAAATAGGTGTGGTGTTTCTGACCGTCAGCGCAAGTACACAACAAAGCGGCGTAGTACTCACACTCAATTCCATCCGAGTTTGCGGGAAAGGTGCTCAGAAATCGGTGGATGACCAAAGATGATCGCATGCTCCGCGTGCGACGGAGAGAAATAGATTCGTGCAGATGTTGACTCTCGACACCAAACTTCAAACCAATTCCCCCTTGTAAAGCCCTGCTCATTCACCCTCAAGCAAGATCGCTTGGACCACACATTTTCTTTAGACTTGGCGCCAATTTCTATTCACAATCACGCTATTCCTCAACAGTCACATGTGTTATCTGCGCGGAAAAGGATGTACTAACGTGTGTCGGTGCGCTCAAAAGCAGCTCGGGAAGCAAGACCATTAAAATCAAAAAAAGAAGACAAGGATGCTGAACGCTGTGCAAGGAGCTATATCTCGCTCTTCTTTGCATTGTTGCTTCGAAGAAATGTAAACATTACGAAACGAACAAAAGTACGTACCAATATTTTCTTTACCAGTGTTTGATGTTGACATGTGCATGTAGTGGTGTTCATCAAAGCATACATCATTACACGGCATCGCGGAGAGGCTGAAAACCCTTTTGCAGCCTCTCGTGCAGCTCTGTGGAGGTGAGAAGATCAACGTCAAGATCACTCGTGCCGACCACTGTGAGCACAAGCGGTGCAAGGTTAATGTGTACCAGCTGGCTGGCTTGGAACTGCGCAATAACGCTTCGCATTTGCCCGAACTGCAGCTTGCTCACTTGGTCGATAATCACTGAGACAGCGGACACGCTTTGGTTCCTCGGCTCGCCATGACCACCATCGACCCACCGTTGTCCGAAGCAGATGGCATCCGCTGTGCTAAGCACCACGCCCGACACACCGGGGACTTCCTTGATGAGCTTGTCAAAAACGGGCTCCTGCGTCGCACGTGTGATCGATTCCAGGGTCAGAGCACGATCCATCAATGTCAGTTTTCGCGTTCACCCGCATGCGCTGCTCCTCTCCCCCCTCCTCTGCTCTCTTGCTATTCTCGTCCGCAGCCTCCTCGTCCTCGTCTGCCTGCGTCTCTGTCTGTCTGCGCCCTCCTCGTTCGCCATGATATCGGCGCTCCCGCGACGCGCGCTCCGCCCCTGCGCGGGGCCGCGGCTCGCGACGTACCAGTACGGGCTCCATGGCGGCCGGCTGGCTGTCCTCGCGCAACGCAGGCCCGCTCCGCCGCGCTCGAGAGCTCGCCCGGGGCCGCCGCGATCAGAGTTTGCCTGCGCTCCACGATGTTGGCGCCCAAGGTGAAGAAGAAGAAGAAGAAGAAGAAGAAGAAGAAGAAGAAGAAGAAGAAGAAGGAGAAGGAGAAGGAGAAGGAGAGGAAAAAGGAGAAGAAAAAGGAGGAGAGCGAGGCAGACAAACCCCGCTCGCCCCGCCCGCACGTGCGCGCGCAGAGCGCTCCCGGGTCGGCGCGGAGACACGCTGGGGCCGCAGCGGCCGTCGCCCGCGTCTGCGCGGCGGCGCGCGGGGCGACATGAGCTTCGAGGCCGGGAACGCGAGCCTGGCGACCCTGAACGCGAGTCTCGCGGACGCCGGCGGCGGGCTCGAGGCCGTCAACACGGTCCACGGCTGGTGCGATGGGCTCACGGGCTGGGGGCCGACCACACGGGGAGATGCGCTGACCATGTGCTTTTGCAGCTCAGTGATCGAGCTGCCAAGCGCGTTCCTCTTCCTCACCTACGCGTTGCCTCGCCTGTACCGAGTCATGCGCGAACCCGAGGTCAAACCGGCGGCTTCGTGGCGATACCAGCTCAAGTTTGTTCTGACGCTCGTCGCGCTCGCATGTGCGATCGTCCTTGCCATCGACGATGACCCTCCCTCTCCGGCGGTCCGCATTTCCATGTCGCTCACCTCCTTGGGCTGGCTCGTATCTCTTGCCTTGCTCGTGGCGGGCTACCATCGGCATTTGCCCTCCTTTACCTGCCTGCGACTCTGGTGGGTCGGGCAGTTCACCATCACAATCGTCATCTTCCTCATGCATGCCGAACTGCATACAAGCGACATCGTGCACTTTGTGCGCGGGGCCTACGCCTTCATCTGCGTTCTCTTAGGCATCGCTTCCCTTCGACCCAGCGACCAGCCCTTGTACCAGAGTGTGGACTTTAGCACGTCATTCTCGCGCGTCAATTCAGATGATAGCTATGATGTTGGGGCTGCAGAGGCCATGGGCGTGCGGGCTCTCGATCGATCGGTCTCTGAGACCTCGCTTTCTGACGAAACCCCACTTCTCGACTCGTACGCAGAGCAGTACGACAGTATTGAGGCAGGGAGCGTGCCCGCGACGATTCACGAATCCTCTGCTGCATCCCCGCCAATGGGGCCTTTTTCAAGGCCTCTGGAGCGTCAGATTTCGAATAATTTGCTCATGACCGGTGCCTCCACGAGTCGGTATAATCGTGTTTTTGCGGCCTTTAATGACGCGCTCTATGGGACCAGAGTGCGCAACGAGGAGCGCAAGAGCCCTGAGCATGGGCATGTTCGCGTTCCTCGCGGCAATTCTGAACCTGACAGGACTCGCGATAGTAATAGAGAGTCGGGCTTGTCGAGCAGCCTCGGTGCAAATTCAAAGTGGTAACAAACGAACGACGGGCAGTGTCTGGCGGAACAGGGAAGTTAGTAACGCAAGCAATTAATCAAGCAAGCGAGCTGACGCGACGGAGAGCAGGGAAGCGCTCCACAAGAAAAAAAAATGGACAAAGATCAGTCTGACCAAGGTTTTGTTTGTTTATTCGTTCCAATGCAGCACCTTTGCGTCTATACCAAAATAAATGTGTTTTTGTAGAGCATATGTGTTGCTTTACCGTTCTGTGTTTTCTTGAACTGAGCGTGAGAGAAGCTGAGCCTGAGTCAATCAACATGTAATGTGCGGTCCCTGGCAACTTTCAAGTTGCAGACGCGCGCGTCTTCCCGAAAATAGCTTCCTTGGACACAAGTTCACTAGGTACCGATGCGCCAGCCATTACGCCAACTTGCGAGGCGTGACCGCTTGATGTGCGGTGGCCCGAGTAAACTGTCTTGAAAACGGCTGTTCGCAAAATTGCCGCGTGCAATGACGGAAAAGGCTCTGCACCGCAGCTGCACGTGCCGTCAGCGTTCATTTTGATGATAATGTGTTGGATCTCTTTTTCAGATGTCTGCGCATTTCCCCAGGAGGAATGCGTCGACTGTGCGCTCAGCCCTCGGTGTAGCCAGCCTTGGTTTGATCTCTTCACAACGACTCCTGCAACGAGTGAGCCCGGATAGCTCTCGCTCAATCGGAGCATAAAGGTCCCTGGCGGAGCGTTCCGAATGTGATTTTCCACCCCCGTCCGCGAAGTTAGCCACAGCACAGGATAGTGGCGACCGACACGACGCGCCCAAAGGTCACTCAAAAGACGTATACTCCGAAGCGTATACACATACCAAGGCCAAAAGGACTTGATGAAGCGCGAGACGGACACAAGACGTCTCGAGGAGGCCGAAACGGCGGCCGGGAGGACAGGCGATATACGCGTAAGATTCCGAATACCTTCTGCAGATGAATCACTCAACGGGCGTGTTCCTCCAATTGTCTGTGCAAAGTGGCGACGCAGCTGCTCCGAGAAGCGCGTCCAGGTTGTGCGGCTCTGACTAGCCATGCGCGCACCCTTGCGCTCACAGCACAGTTTCCAAAAGTTCACGCCGGCTGCTGCATCCTCATCGTCCAGCAGCATGCCGAGCATCTTACGAAAGTCTTCCAGCGTCGACTTTTCACGTTTTGCACAAAGGATGTCGAGGCGGCCGTTCACCAAACTACAAGGGCTTTCTCGCGCCGCAGCTTGAATCATTTCTGGGGTGCAGAGTTGCATGGAGTGCAATTTTTCGACAGCGCGTCCGAGAGCCCTCATTTGCTGGGGTGATGGCGCCTCGATGTCATGCTCGTGCTCGAGCATCGCGAGCGCCGCGGAGGGGTCCATGCCTTCAAGTTCCACGTGTGCAATGTGACTTGAGCTTATTGCGCCCAAAAAGGGAGAGGCAAATCGTGATACGCACAGCATCGTGATTCCCAAATACTCTGTGAGGCCCTTGACCAGGTCCACAAACGCAGTGTTGCAGACCCCCGCCGCCTCGCAATCGTCTAATACGAGAACAATTTCCCGCTGCGGTGTGCAAGTGTCCTCAAAGAGTTCCTTGAGGGCGATCCGGACCTGTTGAAGAGCCTGTTCAGGCTTGAGTGCGCTTGCAGCGTTGCTTGCCGTCGTGTTACCCGTTTGACCTCCCGCCAAGAGAGGATGGTTCACCTGCAGATCTGCTTTCTTCGCAATGTCGGCGGCAATTTCCTTGGCAATGTCCAAGGTCCATTGCAGCCGGGCTGCATCATAGTTAGGGGCCCGTTCGTTGATTCTACGGTTAAGTTTTGCGCAATTGACATAAAATACAGCCCGCATGAGTCTTCGCTCCAAGGCAAACTGAACGACATGCATGGCCAAGGCAGATTTTCCGCTGCCGGGCATGCCCGTGATAAGAGCAACTCGCTTTTCCTCGTTCAAAAGGGCGTCGCAAACGTCTTGCATGGCTTTGTATCGACCAAAGAAACGCGTTGGCGCCGATACCATTTGGGGCAACGCAGGCGCGCTCGAAGCTCGTCGAAGCATGTTGTGTGGGTGGAAGAGAGCACTTCTGTCAATGCTCACCTCCGTAGCGTTTGCGTGGCTAGGGACGACAAGCTTGACTATGTCTGGATCAACCTCTGACGTTGCGAGCGCTTGGTTTAGGACCTCTTGCACAGGTGCTGAGTCGTCTGGCCATGCGAGGAGCGTCGTGTAAAAGACTTCAACAAAGCCAAGTGCAAGCCCGCGAAGGAGCACAACGGCAGGAACGCCCACATCCAAAAATCCCTCTGCTGCGTCATCGGCGTGCTCGAGCCCTTGTGCGCTCACAAAGACGACGGGGCGTGGTCGCTGGGCAAGCCGTACTGTGCGAAGGGCCTCGGGTCCGAGGTCGCATAGTTTGCCCTTGTTTGTCTCGAGCATAAGCCTACCGCCAGCAATTCCAGAGCCTACAAAGTGCAGGACGCTTCCCATCGGGTTCGCGTTTAGTGCGCCCAGCAGCGCTTGGCTTGTCGCTGCGTGAAGAGTATACGCGACGCCGCTCGCTTCGCAGACGCGCCGCACCACATGGGCCTCTTCACGATATTGTCCAGGCCGCAGCCTCGAGTCGCGCGGCGCGCTGAAGAGCACCTGCATCCTGCGTGCGGGCGCACTCTCCTAGCTCACAGTCCTCCTGCCGCGCCCTCTCACTCAAGCGCGCGCCGGCGGCTCGCGCCGCCCGCGACCCCAAACAGTCTTCGTTTTTATGTTTACATTCCGCCGAGTCATCGTCGTCATCATCATCATCATCTTGCTCACCATTGGAAAGGGGAAAGTGCCCCCCACCTAGCGGAGCACAGGCTGCTTGCCCGCGATAGCGAAAGTTTTTGGCAAGAAGAACTCACGCATCTATCACAAAGTTGAATGTACGATTTTGAGCTTGAGTGCTTAATAATAAAAAAAACGTGATTTTCCATCATTTTGCCCAGCTTTCGCGTCTAAATTTGGCATTGCATCCGTCCCTAACGGAGCGCACTCTGCCCCAGCCTGCTTGTCCCCCACGAGATATTGTAGCAAGAAGATTTCACGCGTCTATCATAAAGATAATTTACAATTCTGTCCTGCTCGTGCCGCCGTGATTGGTTTCCGGGGGCTGCACATTGTTCTTCAAACTACTACTACTGCCATCGGCACTCCCACCACTGCTATTGGTCCCGCTTAGCTCGGCCACATCTGAGGGGCTCGGCGGTATACTTGCGCTGGGGACTTGCATAATGAGCGAAGAAGCCTCGCTCATGCTGTTTGCACGAGAAAGTAGAGCCAACGCTTTGTCAGAGAAACGCTTGCGACGCTCATCATCCCGAATCGTCATTACATTGTAGTGAACTGGAGAGAGATACGTGAGAAAAACATGTCTCTGGATGTTGTTGTTGGCAACATTATCGTCGTCGTCGTCGTCGTCGTCGTCGTCGTCGTCGTCGTATTCGCCGCCATCACTACTCTCAACCTCCTCAAGCTTATCATGGGAACTCTTTTCCTTTTGTGTTGCGACTTGCGGAGCATACTCAAGATAGTAGCCCCCGAAGCCCTCCGTGGACGTGAGCACATGCACAGTGACACATAGTGCGTCAGCCACGGCCTTGAGTGTCAACTCATCGCCCCATTCGCCATTTTTGGACATTTTCTCGAGGTATGCTTCGAACTCCTCAGGACTGCCAAAGAAGACGTTGCTCTCGTCGGGGTGAGCTTGCATGTGCGCAACAGCCTTGGCCCGAACCCAGGCATGATGCTCCTGGGTTCCAAAGAGTTCGTGACTTATGGCTCGAAATTGGCAGTTTCCGTCTCCACTCACAACAATTTCGCCCATCCCAAAATTGCTCAGACGCTCCTTGAGCAGGTTCATTTGCGAGGTTCCGCGGCGGACTTGAATCGAGTCGGGAGAGCCCGGGGCATCCCGTTTGCGGACCGTCTCCTTGGCATCATCCGCTTTGCGTTTCATGGCCACCATGGCGCGAACAAGCGCAGGATTCCACTTGACGCTCGATCGGCCCTTGAGAGCGCGCAGCATCGCCTTATCGTGGGCCCGGCGTTTACGGATCACCGGCACTGCCACGGGTATGCCCGTGACCACAAGAGCAGGTGGTTCTTCAGGCTCGATATTCGAACCAAAGCGCGAGTGAGGCGTCGAAGAGTGCAGCGTGGAAGGCGACGACATTGTTTTGGGTGTTGAAGGATCGATAATATCGTCTGCCTTGAGAGCAGCCGTCCCCTTCGACTCGTCCTTTGCATCTGCGCTCGCCCAAGTTCTATCTCGAAAGGCATCAGAAGGCGCATGCGATAGCACATGGCGATGATGTTCTTTGAGCAAGAGCTTGATTGCCTCTAGTTCATTGTAGCGGGTCTCCCGAAGTGCTCGCAGCGTATGTACGTCCGAGAAGCCGAGCTTTCGTAGCGAGTCGATCTCCTTGGCATGGATCGAGCGACGGAACTTGTCAGAGATCCTGCTCGATCGGGCCTGACCTGCAAGATGCGAATCTGGGTCTTCATCGTTGACGCGCTTTGCGATGGTGCGCAAGATCCGGAGGTGATCTCCCTCGAGTTCCTCGACAAGATCCACGGCAATCTCGTCGGGGACACCAATCTCCTCAACGAGCTCACGGAGAAGCGCCGAGCTTTCGCGCAAAAGTGCGATGCTCTTGCGCTCCCCCTTGTTCGCGCCCACGCCCTTTCCCCCTGCCGCTGCCGCTGCAGCCCCGCTCGCGGCGTCCTTTTTCTTCGCATCGCCGTCGCCGCCGCCGCCGGCTCGGTTCTGCGCCGTCGCCGTCGTCGTCGAGGAGGCGTTGTTGCCCATCTTCGCCCCGAGTCTGGCCGCGAGTCCTGCGCAGGCGCTGCGGACAGGTCGGGCGGCGAGGAGGAGCGCGCCGTCCAGGGCCGGCAGGCGTCGCGCGAAGGGCGTCTGCGCCGAGCCGAGCCGAGCCGAGCCGAGCGCGCCGCACAAAGCCTCACGCCGCCAGTATCCTTCCTTTCCGGGTCTGCTGCAGTGCAGTGCCGCCTTTTGGGCCACGTTCCTTTTCAAAAACCAGTTGTTCAAATCCCCGTTCAAAACCAAGTTCAAATCCTCGTTCGAAACGCAGCAACAAAGCCTCTCTGTCAATAGACGCAACCAACAACTCGAGGAGGAAACCTTGGAGGACTCGGAGCAGAACGCCTCCTCGCCTCGCCTCGCCTCGCCTCGCCTCGCCGCCCTGACGCGCGCGAACGCGAACGCGAGGCCGCTGGACGCGCGCGAGGGCGCCCGGCCCGCGCTGCGGCCGCCTTGCTCGCGCGCGAGGCAGGGGGTTTGGAGATCGCGGCGCTTGCTTGCTTGCTTGCTCGCGGGCATCGAGCGGCCACGAGGAAGCCGCCATGCCGGCGACCGTCAAGCCCGCGGAGCTCGCGGAGCTCCAGGGGAACGCAGCGCAGGTACGTGGGCCTTCTGCTGCCCGATCCTGAGGCCGAGACTGCGCAGCTGACGCCGACGGGGGGGCGGGAGGGAGTGACGAAAGACTGACGCGCAGACGAAATATGCGACTTGGTGATGGCGACGCGCGATGATATGACCAACACGGGTGGACCGCGGGAATTGCCATTCTTTTTTATCGATCTGATTAATGCTTTGCACAGGTGCGGAACATTTGCATCCTGGCACATGTGGACCACGGCAAGGTAAGCGAAAGGAAAGAGGAACACAGAGACCAAATTGACGCCAGCTTCTTTTTGCTAACTTTACGTTTACGTGCCTCTTCCGCTTGATGCTCATAATGTAATAGACTACACTTTCAGACTGCCTCGTAAGCAGCAATGGCATCATCTCTGAGCGCCTGGCAGGAAGCGTGCGGTACCTGGACAGTCGTGCCGACGAGCAGGAGCGGGGCATCACCATGCAATCGAGTGCGATCTCGCTTCTGTACAAGCACGAGCGTCTGAACAAAGAGTACCTCGTGAACCTCATTGACTCGCCTGGTCACGTGGATTTTTCTTCCGACGTTTCGACAGCAGTGCGTCTTTGCGATGGCGCTCTCGTCGTGGTCGACGTCATCGAGGGCGTGGCAATCCAGACGCATGCAGTCTTGCGTCAAGCATGGGAGGAACGTCTCCGACCGTGCTTGGTTCTCAACAAGATTGATCGTCTCATTATTGAGCGGCAGCTTGACCCAATTGAGGCATACGAGCACCTTCTCAAGATCGTAGAGCGCGTCAATGCCATCCTGCTTGGCTTTATGAATGCCAGTGTCATGGCAGCCGGCTCGTCGGAGCGTAACCCGACGGAAGACGTGGACGAGGAGCTCGGCGACGACAAGATTGACACCCAAGCATGGGCGCTCGAGTTTGATGACGATGAGGAAAACGCCTACATTTTTGCTCCCGAAAAGGGGAACGTCGTCTTTTGCTCGGCCGCCGACAGCTGGGCCTTTCGCACGCTCGATTTTGTACCCATGGTGGCGCAGGCTTTGGGCATCAAGAATCGACGCAAGGTACTGCGATCACTCTGGGGCAACTTTTGGTACAGTGCCAAGCAGGGCAAAATCATGCAGAGCAAGTCAACACAGGCCAGCGTGACGACGGGCGAGGCATCGCGCCAGCACCCACCCATGTTCGCCTCGTACGTGCTGGATGCCATTTGGCAAATCTACGGTGCAACGGTGATTGATAGCAAGCCCAAGAAGCTGGAAAAGATTGTCACACGTCTAGGCATTGGCGAAAAGGTGAACCGTCGCGAGCTGAACAAGGGCGGCCGCGCAGCGCTTCGAACGGCCATGCACGCCTGGCTTCCAGTGACGCGGGCCGTGCTTTCCATGGTCGTGCGTTGCGTTCCAGACCCAGTGCGCGCGCAAAACCGTCGTGCAGAGGTGCTTTGGCCCCACGTACATGCCGAAGAGCCCCTCGAGTCTCGTCTTGCCGAGGCGCGCGCCCACATTGAGCGTTGCGACCCCCAGGGCCCCCTGATCGCGTACGTTACAAAGATTTTTGCTGTGCAGCGTTCGGAGGTGACGCCGCAGACGGCCGCTCTTCTCGAGGACTTGCGTCGAAAGCAGCAAGCTGCTGCTGGAGAGACCTCGTCAGGCCAAGACCTTGTCTCTCCGGAAGCAGGAGCAGCACCTGGGACCGCAAATGGTGAAGAGCACGACGACAGTTCTTCGGAGCTCTTTTTTGCCTTCGCACGCGTATTTAGCGGCACGGTGCGCCCCGGAGTTCCTGTGCATGTGCTCGGGCCCAAGTACCTGCCGACGCACCCCGATCGTCATCGCGCACAAGTTCCCTGCGGTGTGATTCCGCTTCTCATGATGAACACCGAGCTGGTACCCCTAGGCGCGGCGCCCGCGGGCAACATTTTGGCGCTCGCTGGCCTGGACAGGGACGTGCTAAAATCTGCGACCATCTCTGACTCGCCGCAATGCTGCTCTCTCACCAAGATGCCTTCGCAGAGCGCCCCGGTTCTGCGCGTTTCGTTGGAACCGAGCAATCCCCTCGAGTGGCCTCAGTTGACACGAGGTCTGAAACTGCTCAATCGCGCCGATGCTGTGGCCGAAGTACGCATTCAGCCAAATGGCGAGCATATTCTGGGATGTATCGGCGAATTGCACCTCGAGCGATGCGTCAAGGACTTGCAGGAGCGCTTTGCCAAGATCGAGCTCAAGGTTTCCAAGCCTATTGCCATCTTCCGCGAGACCGTAGTCGTTGCTGGGAGCCATGTCCCGACCCCTCAGCCCTCTTTTGCGCCGTTCGATGTACGCAAGGAGGAGACCAAATTTGCCGAGGCCATGCAAAAGTATACTGCCGCTGTATCGGGAGGTAACGGTGGCGGTGCTGCAGACGCGGATGCACGAGATGGGGAGAATGGCGAAGTCGATGTAGATCAGATTGCCGTCAAGCTTACTCCTCCGGAGCCCTTTGCTCGTCGCGTGCTTCCGGGCGGTCGCGTGCTTGCCTGCACAGGTGGCAATGCTGTGGTGGTGTGTTTGCGCGTGATTCCCCTGCCAGAGCCCATTCGTAAGGTGATTGAGGAATCGCGAGCGGACTTGACCGATTTGCTCGAGGAGGAGGATGCCGACGCAGATGACCAAGACGCGGCTCTGGATGCGACGGGAGCCGGCGCCGAAATGGGCGATGCTGCCAAGCGGGGTTCCCAGGTGCAGTTGTCGACATCGCGAGCATCTGCGCGGCGATCGTCCCGCGCCCAACAACTTCGGCGCTCTTCGTCGTCGCGGACGCAAGGTGAGAACGCGGCCGAGGCGGAGCGCGCACGGCGTGAGGAGGCTCGGCGCGCAGACATTTTTGCCAAGCTGCAAGAGGCGTTTGGGGAAGCTGGCGAAGACTGGGATCTCCAACGCTTGTGGTCTCTGGGTCCACGTGGCGTGGGTCCAAACGTCCTGCTCAACGCTGTGGATGCTGGTCAACCGTTGGCGTCGCACCGCATGTATCAGCTGCTGTCCAAGGCCTCGTCTGCGGTCATTGCCGAAGAGGGGAATGCCGAGGGTCATAATGAAGAGGACGAAGAGGATGAGGATGAGAGTCCTGAGGCGACGAGTCAACTGCTAGAGGAGGTGGCAGGTGGCATAATTGCCGGTTTTCAACTGGGATGCCGCGCGGGCCCGCTTTGCGAAGAGCCCTTGTGGGGGACATGCGTGGTTGTGGAGCAAGTTACCCTCAAGGATGCGTCTGCCGAAGAGCATGCTGCACTAAAGCGAAATGTTGCGATTCAGGGCCAGGTGATGTCCAGCGTGCGGGACGCTATTCGGCGTGGCGTTTCACTGCACCATGATCAGCATTTGCACGGGGTCGACACAGGCTGCGAAGTTCGACTTGTGGAGGGCTTTTTCAAGTGTATGCTGCAATGTCACGTGGAGTCGCAAATGGGAGACCAGCTTGGGCGCATGTACGGCGTTCTCTCGGGACGTCGTGCCAAGATTATGAGTGAAGACATGTGGGAGGGCACGTCTATTTTCACGATCGAAGCGCTCGTCCCTATTGTGGAAAGCTTCCGGCTCGGCGACGACTTGCGCAGACAGACCTCGGGCGCAGCCTCTACGCCGCAGCTGTTGTTTAGTCACTGGCAAGTGATTCCGGAGAATCCCTTTTTCCGCGCCACGACGGAGGACGAGCTCGAGGAGTTTGGTGAGCGCGGCTACGAGGAGTCCTATCAGGCACACAATCGTGCTTACAAGTACATGCAGGAAATTCGGAAGCGCAAGGGACTCTCGACGTCCGAAAAGGTAGTGGTTGCCGCAGAGAAACAGCGTACGCTGGCGCGCAAAAAATAGAAGAACATACTTGCCATAATAGGTGGTTAGCGTCGTGTACGTGAGCAGCCATGCGTCGTCATTCGCTTATCACTTCGATAGCGTATGATCCGAGCATTTATCTTTATCTCAATGTTCACGACTTTCTTTCTTTCTTTCTTTCTTTCTTTCTTTCCTTTTCCTACTCATGATCAGTTTTAAGCTGGCAGACAGACGATGGACATTGGTTCTGTTTACCTATGTGAACAGGCAGGCTTGGCGAAAGTTACAAGTCGGCTATAATACATTTCGCTTACTTGACACTCTCTTGGGCGAGGCGGTTCGCTGACGCCTTGAACCTCGTGTGGAAAGGCGCTGACTCGCTCGCGTTGTGTATGATGCAGAAGTTGCTGGTCGCGTGCGCTGTCGGCTCGCAGGGGTTTCGTTAAAGGTCTGAATGGCCTCGAGAGCCCCGCGACTTTCTTGCTGGCGGCGCTGCAAGGCGCGCTGTGCGTCGCGCTGCGTCCAAAGCGGAGCGGGGGATATTGCACGCGAGGGAGGTCGTGAAGCTCTTGTGATCTCTGAGAAAGCAGACGAAGGTGTCTCGCGCAAATCGACGGTCTGGGAAACAATAGACGCTGGCGTTTGCTTCCGCACATAATTCTCGGGAGCAGTGCCAGGACGAGAAGAGCGACGTCTCCGGCTAGTGCGTGCAGGTACGGTGCGCGGGACGTGAAGCTGACGCTCGAAAAACACGTTGCCGGAGAGCAGATACTCGCCTATTTCAGTCGCAGAGATGAGCTTGTAGTCATCAAGAAGACGCATGAGCATGTCTGCAGCTTCGGTACGGTCTCGTGCAGTTTCCCAAACGAGATTTCGAAGCTCGCGCGTATCGTCGCAAGCGCAAAGGTCGATTTCTCGACGAATGTCCTTGCGCTGTTCCTCTTGTACCAAGTAAAGAAGGTGTTCGAGTCGCCGGAGGCGATGGTCGGCCCTACGTTTGCTATTGGCGACCCAGTGAAGCTTTGTGTTAGCTGCCTTTTGAAAAGGCTTGCCCTTTTCAAGAATGCGTGTTTGAAATTTGTAGCGGACCTGATCTTCTTCATTCTTGCTCAGCACGGAGAGCCAGGGGCGCTCGGTAGTCTTGCTTGGTTTGCCGAGTATAGTCGAAGGCTGCGACTTTTCCACTTTGGCTTTTAGAGCGTCGCGTTCCCGCTCGAGCACAAAGTAGTCCTTGTGCTCCTGCGCTACGCTCTCCGGGTAGAAGCGCTTTGCAGGCGCGGCGTGGTGGCGTGGATCGAAGGGTGCCTTTGGGCGAGCTTTCACTTTTTCAATTTCGTTTGTAATTCGTTTCACGGCGCGTTCCAGAACCTCGCCCAGCGTGTCCGAGGCGTTGAAGAGCGAGTCCTCCCGTTCTGCCTGCAAGGGTCCGGGTGCGCTGTCCGCATTCGCGGGTACGCTACGCGCTCGAGCGGCTTCCCTTGGCTTTTCCACCGCGCCGGTGTTGCTGCCCCAAAAGATGCCAAAAGCCTGCGTCTGTGACTGTGACTGTGACTGCGCGTGCGCGTGCGCGTGCGCGTGCGCGTGCGCGTGCGCGTGCGCGTGCGCGTGCGCCTGCGCCATGCCGTTTTCCCTCGTCACTCGCCGCGAGATGAAAGTTCTGCTTTCTTTTGCTCTCTCGAGCACCAGAGGCACTTCCTCGCCAAAACGGTGTGTACCCGTCCTCGTGAGCACTATGGTGTGTACCGCTTTTGGGAGAGAATTCGTCTGCTTTTGTCATTCCGCCAGTTTCCTGTGATCGCTTGTAGGCGTGGGCCCTCTAAAAAAAACCAAAAAAAACCTGCCCGCCTCGAGCGATGGCGAGAATCCGGCACCTTGAGACTTCCTCGCGATGCAAAGGTACGAACGACTTCTTGACTCTCGCTCTTGCATCACGCTTGCATACACGACCGTTCCGACCGATCGATCAGGTCGATCAGGCTGATTTCTTGCGGTCCCCGGCGACAAGGACTGCAGAGAAGGTTCTAGCATCGCGCCGGGGTGACTAATCGATCGATCGATCGATCGATCGATGAGTCGGTCGATGTGCGCTTTCGTCATCATCATCACCCTCATCTCATTGTCACTAAGAGCGACAGGGGCCATGGCTAATCTATGGGACTCGTGCCCCTTGCGCTCCGATTTTCGCGGCCCACGAGCTCCAGCTCGCGACGCCTCTGCACGTACATTTCACGCTCACAGCTCTCGCGGCAAGGTCGCCATCGCTCGCGGAGGGGCGGGCGGGGGCCGTTTCCGCGGGGACTGACTGCGAGGCAAGGCTGCGGGCGGGTTGGCCCGAGGTGTTGCAAAGTGGCCTCACGGGCGACCTGCGGACGACCAACCGCAAGGCGACGAGGCGGCGGCAGGCCTCGCGGGCAACAAAGAATCATGGCAAACAGCACACAAACAAGCAGAAGCCAACACTTGCAACTTCCTTTCACGCGCAGTGCGCCCCGGGAAAAGCAGCCGGAGCTCGCCTGGAGCGACCGGCCCAGCGAGGCCCTGCGCCCATTCTCGCGCTCATTCTCGCGCCCAATCTCGCGCCCATTCAAGCGCATCGCGTCGCGCCTTCGAGGCCGCGAGGTGGGCGAGGAGGGGCCATGGTCGCCGGGATACCGAATTTGCTTTTGGCTTTCGCAGTCCCAGTGGTGGTGGCGGTGATGATGGTGGAGATGGTGGTGGGTAAAAGGAGGGTTTGAAAGTCGACTCGACGCGGCTTTGTCGCTCGGTCGATCCACTCTGGCTGCGCCCGCCGCAGTCTGGCCGTCTTCCCGGCGTCTCGTCGGGGCTTTGTTTTGCGGCGCTGCTCGTTTCGGGCGCGCGCGGCGCGTTGGAGTTTGCAGTAGTACTACTGCTTCGCAAGGCGCTGCCGCGGCTGTGGCTGGCACTGTATTGAGAGAAGAACTGCACTTGCGCCACCCCGCGCGCAAGGGCTTATCCATACCTTTCTACAGTGCGGCAGCGGCCGGAAGAAAGCTTGGCAAGCAAGGGAGGAAGGAGGGAAAAGAAGGAAGGAATGTAAGAAAGAAAGAAAAAAGAAAGAAAAAAAGAAAGAAAGCAAGCGGAGATTGAATTTGCATTGACAGTGAATTTGAATTTGAATTTGAATTTGAATTCGAATTTGAATTTGACTTCGAAAAGGCAAGAAGAAAGGAAAAAAAGGGAGGAAGGAAGGAAGGAAGGAAGGAAGGAAGAGGAGGGAGGGAGGAGGGAGGGAGGGCAGACCCAAATTGGAGCGACGCGAGGCGGCACGAGGCGCCGCTGGACTCGCTTGGCTCGCTCGCGTCTGCAGACGCGGCCACCGCTGCGCGGCTCAGGCCCGACACCGCGCCCGCGCTGCGACTGCCCCGTCTAGATCTCGGCCTCGCTCCGCGCGCGCGCGCTTTCGCGGAGAGACGGGGCCCCAGCCACTCGGACAGTAAAAGCAAAGCCAAACAGACCTCGCGAAATCCCGCGTCGAGCTCGTGCCGTCCTCGGCTCGTCACGGCCTCGACGCGCACAGCCGCGCGCGAGAGAGACCGACCGCGCTGCTGCTGCCTGCCTGCTGCTGGCGCGGCCTGTGGACTCGCGGCGGCGCCAGAGGCCGCAGCGGCGTGAGCAGGCGGCCCGCGGGCGGCTGCACGTGCTGCGCCGCGCAGCGCTGCGCGTGGCGGACGTCGTTCGGACGGACCTCGTCTCCTTACGTGCCTGCCTGCTTCCTTCCTTTTTTTTTCTTTGCCAGCCGGCCTTGGCTGGGCTGCCAAGCGCGTGCCGACGCAGCCGTAGCCTGCGAGGCGAGGCGAGGCGAGACGGCAGGAGAGCCATGGCCATGATCCGGGCGGCCGTGGCGCGGTGCGCTGCGGCGGCGCTCGCAGCCTGCCTCGTCATGGAGCAGGCCTCGGCGCAGTCGTTCTGGACGCAGCCCACAACCGACCTGAGCGACCTGGAGGCCCGCGAACTTCCGGGCATGGCGTACTGCGAGGCTTTGGACGTCATGCTCGTGGCCTTTGGGGCGGGCGCAAATGAAACGATTCTCAATGATTTGGCCCTTTACGACTTCGCTTCCCAGACCTTTGCGAGCTTTACGCTCCCGGACGAGGTTATCCCTCGCTTCGGACCGAGTGTCGTGAGCATTGAGGCGCCGCTTGCTGCGGCGGACTCGTGCCGCTTCTTGCTCTGGGGAGGCTCTTTCAACTACGTAGATAATTTGCAAGACCCGTTCGAGGACGTGGTTTCGGACTCGCTCGTCTGGGCCATTGATGTGCTGAGCGTGAGCGCCGGCGGGGAGATCATCGTTAATGCGACCGAGGTCCAAGTCTCAAATCCGCTTCTTGGCCGCTTGGGCGCCACAGTGTCTGTACGGAATAATTCTATGGTGGTCGTTAGCGGCCAAGAGGCTTTGGAAAATGGTGAGGACGCCTCGTATCCGGCAAACGACCTGTGGCGATTCACGCTGGACACCAATGCTCCTGTGGACGCACCAGTTGGGAACTGGACGCAAATCGCTGACTCTCTTACGAATCGATTTTACTCGGGTGCAACGTGGTCGAATGATGGCCAGAGTCTTGTCATGCATGGAGGCCAGGGCCGCGTCTTTGACACCTCAAATAATCCTCGCGACATTGCCAGGTCTGATATTTCTGTTGTCAGCTCTCCGTCACTATTTACTGAAGATGTAGCCAGCCTCGAGATTACGTCCAACCGCGTGCAGCAATCGGATGTCCTGTATCGTTTACATCACATAATGGGGCATGTCGGCGACACGATTTTTATCTTTGGCGGTCTTCAATTTGTGCAGACTTCATCCGGCGGGACCGTTCTCCAAGCCAATCCATTCTTGGCCTTGACCACGATTGATTTTGATCTTTTCACGTCTTCGTGCGAGCTGGCTGATGGCTCTGTCGTGGCATGGTGTGGTCTCACCGAGGAGTTTCCGGGCACATCCAAACTCGTGAGTGGTGCCCAGCGGGGCGACGAGCTTGTTGTACTCCGACAGGTTAGAAACCAGAATGGAACCCTCGATAACGAACTGTGGTCGCTCGATATGGCTGCTGTTCTGACGGAAGGCAAACAATATTTGAAAAACGGTTTCGCGCTCGAAGGCTGGGGCGGAACGGACGCGGGTTTGAAAGGGTATTTTGCATTACAATTCTCCCTCGTCATCGTCGCGATTGTAGGCGTGTGCGCCATTGGCATAATCCACCGATCGCGCATGCGCAGCGACTCGAGTTTTGCCAATGCCTTCACGGATCGTCGCAGCCGATCCTATGGCGTGCCGAAAGAAGTTGTGAATGCTCTTCCCTGGATTCGCTACGATGTAGATGGTCATCACGTGCGCCTTCGTCGTGAGGTTGACGAAGATGGGAATGAAACTTTTACCGAGATTCCTGGGTCTGACATTATCGTTAAAAAGGCATCCATCGGCTCCAATGCAAGCATCAGCCATACCCCGCAGTCAGGCATTTCCATCGAGGTGTCGCGGCCGGAAGCTGACGTTGTAGACCATCGCGCTGAGCACAATTGCGATCGTCGGCCCTCTGAGATTATAGACGACGATCACCTCGACAAAACGCAAGAGTTGGACACAAATGCGGACGCGAACGAGATTGATATCGAGGATGACGGCGAGGTAACCGATACCGACGGCGGCGAGCAGACCGATGACGAGGATAAGCAAGAGAACGACGACAAAAAATCGGACATCGGACGGACCAACTCGGCCAGCTCCGAAGCTACGATTCTAGTGGAACGCATCTCTTCCAAACTGAGCGAGCTTTCGGAGCGGGTCCCATCACTTATTAGCGCCGGAAGCCGGCGACTGTCGCGTCTCAGCAATTCAAGCCGTGAGTCTGGGGCAGGACTAGCCGCCACTGGCCAGCCAGGCATTTCTGGGGCAACATTTAATTTTATGGGCGAAGAAGAGGGTGATCTCTGCTCCATTTGCCTTTTGGAGTTTGAGCAAGGCGAACCCATCAAGCAGCTTCCCTGCAACCATTTTTTCCATGGCGACTGCATTGAGCCCTGGCTTCTCAAGCGTGGCGATTGCCCGCTTTGCAAGCGCCACATCATCACTCTGCGTACCATTGAGGAGGAGGAGGCGCTTCGCGAGGCCTCGCCCGATAGTTACGTCAGCCAGGCCTACACAGAGCGCCAAGCTCGGGCCTCTGGTATTGGCGCCAACGACATGGAGTCTCAGCGGCCGGGTAGCGACAACATGAGCGACCCCGCAGCCTCGTCGGCTGCGGTGGCTGCCGGGGCGTCCTCGCGTCCTCCCGCATGGCGGCGATTTGCGACTTTTGTCACGGGCAGCAACTCCCTTCGCCCAGAACTCCCGTTTCGCCGTCACGAGAGACGACAGTAGCACAAAGCTCTTTCTGTACATTTGCAAGCTTTGGGCTCTTTCATATATGGTTGATCGTGAGTGACATGGATTGATTTATTCTTTTTATATACGATTTGTTCGACTGGAGGGACCCATCACCTGGAGAATCAGTGAAGGGAATGACTTAACCACAATGTGACCGTCTTTCCTTCACCAAGCCCTCTGTGCTTGTAAGTGCGTCCAGTGTCAAAGAATTTGGGCGTGACTTACTAATCGAGCTCGATAACTTCGGTCTCGTTCTTGCTCACGCAACGGCGCTGCGTTTGGGTGGCCTCGGGGGTCTTGCTCTCCGTCTCGCGGGAGCGCTTGAAGTAATCACGAGGGATCTCCTTGTCACTGCCCCAAGAGTCAGAAGTCCACTGAGAGCTGCGCGTGGTGGGAGGCTGCGTCTTGCGCTCCTGAAGACCTTCATACTTGGCGCGCTTCGACTTCGGGCCCGTGCGGCCACGCTCGGTCAACTTCGAGGGTTGATTCGCCGGAGCATCGCGGCGGGAGGTGTTGGTCTCGGTCGAGCGCGAAGGCTGCACGGCCTGCTGCACCGGAACCTCGTGGTCGGTGCCATGGCTCTTCCATGTTGTGTCGAATTTCTTCTTCTTCTTCTTGTCAGCCGGGGAGATGGAAGTCATTCCGTTCGGAGCATCAGCCACAGTCGACTGGGAATCGTCCGGCTCGCCCATGTGGTAGTCCACGATCGAGGGCTCGCTCATCTCCTTGTCCTCCTCCACGATCTTGTTCTCCTCCTCGTACTCGTCCTTGGCCTGGTCCGCAGCCGAGTCCTCAGCCTTGTTATCCTTGACCTGAGCCTTGGCCTGGTCCTCAACCTTGGCCTGGTCCTCAACCTTGGCCTCGGCCTTGTCGTCCTCGGCCTTGTCGTCCTCGGCCTGGTCCGCAGCCGAGTCCATCATCGTCTCCGCGTCCTTGGACTGGTCCGCAGCCGAGACCGCCATCGCCTCCGCGTCCTTGGCCTCGTCCTTCGTCTGGTCCGCAACCTTGTCTTCAGGCTTAACCTCAGCCTTGTCGTCCTTGGCCTGAGCCTTGTCCTGGGCCTCAGCCTTGTCGTCATCCACGATCTTGTCCTCGGTATTGTCCGCAGCATTTTCGCCATTGGCCTGGCCCGCCTCCTTAGCTTGGCCCGCAGCCGAGTTCTCCGCCGGGATGTCGATCTCTTGCACCTCAGTCGCCATGGTGACGTCCTTGACATCCTCGATGAAGCCGGTAATGCTGGGCGAAGCGCGCTTGCGACCACGACGGCACGACATGCCAAGGAAGATCACCGCGGTAACAAGAGCTGCGCCGGCGATTCCCATGGTAGCGTGATCGGCACTGTTGCAGGCTTCCACAAAGACGGCAACTTTGTCTGCCACGGCGTCAAAGTTCTGCGTCAGCACGGCACGAAACTCCTCTGCTTTGCCAGCGACGACGTTGGGGGCGTCCTCGATGATCTTCTGGATCTCAGCCATGGCCTTACTCTCCGTATCCTTCATCACTTCAAAGCCCGCTTGCACAATGGCTGGCACCTTGAGGTTGGCGCACATCGCTGCTACGCTCTTGCAGAGGGCGATCATGTTCAGCCTGCTCGGCATCTTCAGCTTGGACGTCATGCTTGTCATGCTTGTCTTGCTTGTCTTGCTCGTCTTGCTCGTCTGCTTTCGCTCCGAGGATTTTTGCTCTTAGGTTTCGGGTTTGCTTTTCGAGCGCTGGTGCCCGCTGCTGCTGGCGCTGGTGCCTACCTGCCTTTTCTACTCCGCCGACCGTTCTCGAGAGCGCTTGCTAAAAGAGGAGGAAAATACGCAGAAGGAGAGTTGAAATCATGGCTGGAAGGACCACCCGGGCCGTCTGTTGCCACCGGCACGGCTTTTCCGTGTCGGCTCCCGCAGGGTAGCCCATTCATTCTGTCTCGCTGCGCACCGGCGCGCGAGCGGCGAGTCCCGGAGTGCTCTCTTTTACGAAGGCCGCACAGGCCTCTTCGCGCGGAGATCAACCACCTTCTCGAACGGCCAACCGACCCCGCGAGTCCGACGCGTCAGCTTCGCGCGTTCCTCCCCCCTCCTCAGCTCCGGCTCCGGCTCCGCTCCAGCACCGCGCTCTCGCTCTCGCCTCGCTCTCGCTCTCGCTCTCGCTCTCGCTCTCGACCTGGTCGCTCGACCCCGTTTCGACGTTTGCGCTCGATCTTTTGCGCTCTCAATTTTAAAGTCCCGATTTGCGGCTGCACTTGGTCCCATCGTCCCATGCTCTGTCAGTGCATATCAGCCCAGCAAGAAACCATCCGTGTTGCGAATGGCAAAGAGCACCTTGTCGCGGAGCACGGCCTCGGTCGCGTAGTCCGGGAGGACGACCTGGTTGAAGCAGGCGTGCGCCTTGCAGAGGGCATGTCTGTCGAGCTGGTCGTTCAACGTGAGGTTGAAGGGTGGCGTGAAGCCGTCCATCGGCACCTTGGAAGTTCCCGTCGCGAAGCGCAATAGCAGCGCCTGATCGGCGGCGTCCATGTCGCGAAAGAGCGTCCAAAACCAGTGCACGGCGGGGCTGTTGGCATCAAATCCCCCTTGATACACGCAACCAGCCCGGATCTGCTGTACGTCAATAAAGGGCAAACCATTCCACAGCATTTCGAGCTCGGCAAGCGAAAAGTCTGCGGCGCGCAACGTCGCCTCGGGCACGACCTCGAAAAGACCGCGCCTAATTGCCTCGATGTGGGGCCGGCACGAGTCCACAGCGCGCCATTTGAGCATCTTTTCAACGTAGTCCTCCTTGTTCTCGTTGGTCACCTCGATGTTGCGACCGCCGGGAACGAGATCGACAATGACCTGCTCCTGCACGGACGCGTTCGGATGCGGGTCCACATTGACGCA
The DNA here is from genome assembly GCA_003116975.1 of Aurantiochytrium sp. KH105. Classification (NCBI taxonomy): domain Eukaryota; class Bigyra; order Thraustochytrida; family Thraustochytriidae; genus Aurantiochytrium; species Aurantiochytrium sp. KH105. The sequence goes on from BGKB01000074.1 coordinate 122,881, forward strand.
GAATTCCTCAAAGAGAATGCCGTCAATATCATTCTCAAGCATCCACATCATGTTCTTGACGAGGGCCGGGTCAGATTCACGCAAGTCGTCAATATCCACATGCATGCCAAGAATCTGCTTGAACAGGGTGCCGCTGAGTTTGACGTCAACGAGCTGGCGGTCGAGAATGGCCTTGCCAAGAACGCGACCCACAAAATAAAACCAGGACTCCAACGCGCCGCCGTCGGGAGCCGCGGGCGCGAGGCGAACGTCATATCCTCCCGCCTCGCTCTCGCTCATGACAAAAAGACCAGAGTCCTCGGCAAAGAGGAGCTGGGAGACGCGCAGAAACCAATCCTTGGCAATGCCGCCAGCATCAATTCCCTCTTCACCCTCGTATTCAACCTTGATTCGCATCTGGAGTTTCTCCATGTCATGCACCGCCATGAGCTTTGCCATGGAGTCCATGAGGAGAGAATTCCGATCGATGTAAAGACGCAACACGTTTGCTGGGCCTTTTGGCACCTTGCGTAATAGCTCGGCATTGAAGCGAAACCTCTTCTTTTTGAACTCTACAATTGGATCCACCGGACCGTCAATTGCGGCGGGGCGATCGTCAGTTTCCGTGCCGGTTTCAATATTGATATAGCTGGCCGCGTACGTGTCCCAGCGCACCACCTCGACCCAATCCGATATATAAGGTCCAGGACTTGGGCCATCTTGCGAGCTGCCAACAGTTCCAGCACTAACACCCGCGCCAACACCAGCAGAAGTAGCACTCGTAGCATTTACGACGGCATTTGGTGGCTTGGTGCGAACGGTCATGTACTCGCTCCAAGGACTTGGACCCACTGCATTGACTGCCTGGACCTTGAAGTGGTAGTCCGCGGAAGGAGCGAGATTCAGCAGACGCAAGTGAAGAGCTTGGCCCGTGAAAATATCTTGCACCGTCTCGTCGCGCAGCGCCCCGCCAGCGACGCGGAATTCTTGAATTTCGCTGCCCCGCGCAGCCGGGCACGTCCATTGCAAAACAAGTCGATCCGCACGAATTCCGGACGGCTGCTGCACAAACGGAGGTGCTGGGACAGACGGAGCTTCGGGGAATGTGTGCACGGCTTCACTGGGTACAGAAAAGGGGCCCCAGCCAAGTTTGTTATGTGCGCGTGCGCGAAAGATGTACTGCACGCCACATTGAATATTCTCGACGTCAATTTGGCGCGAGGCAGCGGAGACATGTCCGAGCGAATCCCATTCGCGCGAAGTACGAAGACGCGGATCAAGAATGACGGCTTCGTGGTTCGGAACGACGGCCATGTACTGCACCTCGTAATAGTCAACAAGTCCGAGGACGTTGCAGATGGTGACGGAAATGATATTTGCTCCCTGCACCTCGGCGCGAGGGGGTTTGCGCGGTCGGCGCGGCAGCTCAAAGGCTGCCCAGACGTCATCGCCGGATATTTTGCGACCGGTCTCCCCAACCTTGACGTTTCCGATATTGTTTACCGAGACGCCGGGGGGGAAAGAACGTTTGTGCTTTTCCCATTCGGCAGCGTCTGCGGTCCCGGTGTTGGCTTGTCGGTCGACGGCCCGCTCATCGAGCTCGATCCAAATGTAGCTCTCCCGCTTCGCCTTGAGCTTGCTCACACGGACTGGCGCCGCGTAATAGATGTTGTTTACAACGTAGTGAACTGAGACCTTTTGCTTGACGACGTCACCGCCTTCGAGCACGACACCAAACTCTGCGCCACGCTCTGCAGCCTCGGTCTGCAGCGCCGAGGTCGCGGCATCGGTCTCATCCTCGTCCTGGCGCACCTTGGAACTGTTCGAGACCAGCGAGCCGGACGAGAGTCGCTTACGCGAAAGAACGCCGGACAGCCACGTCAGCATTTCGTGAACGCCTCTGAACGCCCCTTTGGCATTGCGCGCGGACTCTTCATCCAGCCGCTCTGCCGCGCTCGCTGCGTCCCTCTTCCCTGTGCTCTTCTCGAGTGCGAGCCTGCGCTCAATCACCTAGAGGCTCTCTCCCGTTGCGCTCCCTCCCTCCATCTTGTTGCTAACGCCGCCCGGCCAGTCACCGGACACCTTGACGCAAGCCATGTGTCCCCGCTGCTTCTGGCTGTGCTGCCGCTACGTGCTCGCTTCAAGTGCTTGGCCTTGCCTTTTTTGTCTTCCCTTGCGCGCGAGGTCGAGGGCGAGCGCACGCCACTGCCCAAGCAAGCGAAGCGAGATCGCCGCCGGGACGCGCTCGCAGGCCCTCCGGGCGCGTGCCTGCGACTCGTTCCCGTCATTTGATGGATGCAATGATGCAATACAACGAGGAGTCGAGGCAGAGCGCCTGGCTGCATGAACACGGAAGGCGGCCTCGATGGCCTCCAAAACATCCACCGTCTCCATTCCGTGCTTGGACGCTCACGAGGCGCTGGAGATCCTGCTTTCGAGAAATGCCTGGCGCCGCCTCCCGCGCGGTTTGTTCCCCTCGCCCTGACGATGACGAAGATGGTGATTCTGGACGCGACGACTCCCTGATGACGGCGATGCGAGCTCATCGATGCGAGGAGGGCGTGCATCGATCGTCGAACATGCGTTTTTTGTGAGGACCCGGATGACGGCGTCGCGCAGGGCGTGGCGAGCGCCGACCCAGACCGCCTTCGCTCGGCGCGGCGTGCTCGTCCACCGGCGAGCCTGGGTGCCTGGGTGCCTGTCTCCTGGCTGCCTGCGCGCGGTCGCGGAGCCGCGAGGTCGCGTGCGAGCCCGCGTCGCAGGGCGGGATCTGCAGCTGCGAGGAAGCGGGATCGAGAGCGAGCTCGAGGACGAGGAGGGGGACAGCATGACGGACGCCAAGCTGCAGCAGCAGCCGAGCACGGCGGCGGAGAAGCACCGACGCAACCTGGAGGAGCTCAAGCTCAACATCCTGGCCGGGTCGTCGTGCACAGCGTTTAGCGTGGCCGTCTTCAACCCGCTCGACACCGTGAGGATACGATGGCAGGTGGCGACCGCGGAGGACCGGGCGCTGGGTATTCGGGGCTTCGCGCGCAAGGTAGTGGCGAACGAAGGCTTCGTCCGCGGGTTCTGGGTCCCCGGCTGCGTGGCGCACTCGAGCGCCGTGGCAGTGAGCTCAGGCATGCGTCTCGGCTTCTATCCGACCTTGCGCGACCTGCTCGCGGGAGACAAGGACAAGAGCGCCTTTCACATGTGGCTCGCAGGTTTTTCGGCCGGAGCTGTAGGCTTTACGATTGCGAACCCATTGTTCCAGGCCAAGGTCCGGCTCCAAGTGACAGCACACATGAAGCAGCGGCCGTACGCGTCAATGACAGATTGTCTCGTCAAGATGGCCCGAGAGGAGGGTTTGCCGTCGCTGATGCGTGGCTCCTCGACGCTCATGGTGCGTGGAGCCCTCCTGTCTGCAGGCGCTCAGCTCGGCTACGACTATACAAAGACAGAGGCACTGCGTAACGGCGTCGAGGAGGGCCCGTTGTTGCACGTGGTTGCCTCTGTAGCTTCGGCATTTTTGGCCTCGACGTTCTCGGCTCCGTGCGATTTTATCATGACCAAGTATCAGGCGGCCCCGGCCTTGGGCATCCGGTACAATGGCATTTTTGATTGCGTACAGCAGATTGTGCGCCAGCATGGTGTTCTGGAGCTCTATAAAGGCTGGACTCCACTGTTTTTCCGCTTGGCGCCGCTGTGGACGCTCAACATGCCGCTGTACGAGAACGTGCGCAAGCTCATGGGTCTCGGGTACATGACTTGATTGATAGAAATCGATTTTCCTTACCAACCTAGAGTTCTCGGGTCCGGTGAGACTTTTCACTGTTCTTCTTCTTTTTCACTTGGTCTCACGCTCTCCTTGCTTCCTTCCTTCCGGGAAACCCCTCAGGAAAGACAATGAAAAACACCGCTGTCTCCCGGAAAGGGCTTCTCCATTTTGATCATTTGTGCGTATTTCCTGTCGTCGCTTTGCACGCATGTAGAGATTGTAAACGCGATCTTACTATATATAGACACTGCAGTCAGCTTGTTCTTTGGTGTGTTGCAGCAGGTCGCGAGTAGCTGAACACCACACGATCGAGGCAAAGAAGCTCAAGATCAAGATCAAGCACTGTCTCCGCTCAGTGTGCATTTGTTCGTGAAGCAGGACGCTGCCAACTACTTAAAAGAGGATGGCATTGACCGAATCTTGTGGGTCATATCCTCCAGATCGGGTAGTGCTTCACGTTTCCCGAATAAGTCGATGGACAAAAAAATGACGCCGATGCAAAGGAGAATTTCAGAATTTTAAAGAAAAACATGCCTCAGAGCCTGTGAAACTGTACTTGATCGACATCATTGGCCAATATAACAAGGATTGAGCGGGGAGGAAACATCGACGGCCCCTCAGCTGAAACTTGAACTTGAAATAGGGCATCGAAACTGTTCTTCGGATAGAACGAATCGTTCGATCCCTGCCCCCGAAAAATTTGAAAATTGAAAATTTCGACCTGATTTTTCCGAAAAATCGGGCGTGAATAGGCCTACACCGTGTGGACAGACAGGGGAGGGGAGGAGGGGCTCTGTCTGACTCGAACCCAGACTGGCGCGCCCTTGACTTTACCTCCTTTCCAGGTCTAATGTGTACCTGATACTGGACTGAAAGCATTTCTTTGTCTGTGTCTATCAGGCCTTGCCGGACGACGACCAACACACAGAGAGGCAGGCAGGCAACCTGAGATCGCGAGGGAGAACATGCCAAGTGAAAGGATTGCAGACTGGAAAATTGCGCCTGATTGCATGACAAACAATACTTGCGCATGGAAAGATGCACGTACTACGCGCGCGAATGGGCATACTTTGAGCGAGACCAAGGAAAATTGATGGCGAAGCGACACCGCAGGAAAACGTAGTCGTACGCAAAAGAAGGGGAGGGGGGGCGCACGTAAAGGAAACATGTAGTCGCGTGCGTTCATACATGCGTTCGTAATTATCTTCAGTTCTTTTTTAATAAAATTTTTTTGTTTTCTGGGTGCTTGTTTGTTTGGCTTTTCTACAAATAAAGGAAATGTCTGCGCGCGCGCGCAAACGAAAAGGTGGGAATAAGTTGAATGCGCAGCATTGAAATAACACAGAAATGGAGCGGGTGAATGAGTGAGTGAGAGAGAGAAAGAGATTGCGGGGTTGAGTTGCTCAAACGGTCGTGAGCCAAGGATGACGAAGGACTTCAACAGCAGTCGGGCGGTCAAAGGGCGAATAGTGGAGAAGGTCGCTGATAAGATGCTGCGCATCTAGTGAAATGTCATTCCATCGGTGGTTCGAATAACGCGGACCGCGGTAAGCCTCCTGCAAATGCTCTTCCATGAGCGTACTGCCATCGGTGCTGGCTGGAAAGGGGAGCTCACCGCTCAAGGCGGCATACATCATGACTCCAAAGGACCACATGTCGCAAGCGGAGTCAATGTTCTTCTCCCTCTTGAGCACCTGAGGGGAGGCGTACCCAAAGGTTCCGGCAGGAGGCTCGATGAGGTCGACCGTTCCAAAGACATGGCTGAGACCAAAGTCACAGAGCACAGGCGCGAGCGAAGACCAAGGAAGCATTTCATCAAAGCCGATGCATGTCGGGTCGAGCTGTGTATTGGGACGAGAAGCCACGCGAAACAGGATATTTTCAGGTTTGACATCGCGATGGATAATGTCCTGATGGTGAAGGTGAGCCAGGCTGTGGGCGACCTGGCGCATGACCGGCTTGAGGTCGCGCTCGGGTACGTGTCCGAGGTGCACGATACGATCGAACAGGTCGCCGCCACCAAGATACTCGAGCACCACGACGAACTGGTCTTCGAGCTCGATAATTTCCTGTGGCACGGTGAAAAGGCTGCGCGCACATGCATCGCTTTTCTCAACCTCCATGAGCTGGCGCAGCACGGAAAGCTCCGTTTGCAGTACCCTTTGGTCCGCGTTCTTGTTTATACACTTGAGTGCGACGCACTTGTTCTTGTCTTGGGTGTCAATGCCGAGTCGAACGAGTCCAAAACCACCGCGGCCGATGAGCTCCTTGACCTCGTACCTGTCTGCGAGGCGCTCATTTTGTAGAGATCGCGAGCTACGCTCGCGACGGCGAAAGGCAGATGGCAAGCCGGACCCCCTTGCGCCGCGCGAGGTAATTCGAGCGCCGGTGCCCTCGGATTCACGTCCATCCGAGCTGGCAAAGGTGGCCTCGTGCGGCTCCGGAGCCGTCGAGGATAGTGGGCGCGTCTGGGCGCTGTAGCGTGTGGTCACTTTACATGCAGCATTGAGCCGCCCTCCAAAGCCGTCCAAATGCGCGCGACGTCCTGCGTTCGTGGCCAAGCTCTTGAGCAAGATATGCGCCATGAGCGTGTACGACGTGGTGGTGGGTGGGTGGGCTACGTACGGCGCCCGCTCTCTCGCTCTTCTTCTACGAAGCTCAAGCGCTCCGTACGACCGAGGCGAGACGAGACGAGACGAGGCGAGACGAGACGACGCCCGGATTCAGGGAGGTGACGGCGGGCGAGGGGACCGGGAGACGGCGCGCGCGACGCGGCACTGCAGCGCGCAGGTCTGCCTCGCTCGCAAGACGGCTGCGTCTGCGTCTAACCAACCGACCCCTGCGCGACCGATTTCCGGCTCCGCGGACGCCGACCGCTTCGCTGCGGCTTTGCCAGAGGGAGGCGAGGAACCCCTTGCCCTCGCGGGGGGGGAGGAGAGGCCGCGACGCGACCCGCCCGCGCAGCTAGCTGCCAGGCGGGCGAGCGACCGGCTGCGGCGGGCTCGGGCGAGCGAGCGAGCGAGCTGCGACGTCTTCGCACGTGCCTGGCGGGTTTCAAAAAGGCGTCTGTTTCCCTGTCCTCTTCCTCCTCTGTGCTTGCCCTCTTTTCTTTTCCTCTTTTCCTTCTTTCTTTCTTTCTTTCCTTCTTTCTGCAAGTCTTCTTCGCAACTGCGGCCGCCGGCTCTGCGCGCCTGCGCAGCTGGCTGGGCGCACGTGTGCGCAGCTTGGCGCGGCTCTGCGCACGGGGGCAGGTCGGGGGCAAGACGCGGCGAGGCCGCTGGCTGGCTGGCTGGTCTCCGGTGGCGCCGATCTGGCTGGACGCGGAGACCTGGCTTGCGAGCGAGAGTGGATTTTTGACTGTATGTGCGACTCGACCTGCGAAGATTTTACCGCGAGAGCGAGCGAGAGTCAAAAGAAGCACAGCGAGAGAAAAAGAACGTTCGTTCTCAGGGTCCCGGCTCCAGAGATGCTATAGCAAGCGTGGACGCGAAGAGGGGAAGGGAATGGGGCAGGAGCGCGCTTGAGGACAGCAACGTAGCCTTTCACGGTTTGATTATGGTCGAAAATTGACCCCTTCTCCAAAAGCTCTCGTGTCCCATGGATGCTCTCGCTCGCTCTCGCTTGATCAAAACAAGGTCGCTCAAGCAAGTAGCTTCGAGTCATGGAACACTCGATAACTCTGTGTATGTATGTTAGACTGTCAAAACGGAGTGAAAATTGTGATGGGTTCAAAGGTGATTTCTTGGTTTTGTTTCGTTTTTCTAGTCTCATTTGCATGTCGCAGTGTGGTTCAAAGCTACCCTTCATTGGTTTGATTTCGCATTTCCAGATCGAAACGGGCTCCAGCTCCTTCTTTTTCCACCCTACTCCTCCTCCCCCTTTTCCCCCCAAAAAAGAAAAAGAGACTTCGGTTTGGGCAATCATTTCATTTGATACTTCCGCGCGTACTTTCGTTGACTAGACGCGCCCAGGGCATGAGCTCGCGCTCAGAGCGCTGCTGAAAGACAGCGACAAGGCGGAGCAGCGCGCGTTTCACCTTCGCCAGTCGAGTGTTGATGACGTTGCGACTGTCATTATTAAGAGCCATGGAAGAGTTGATGACTTCGAGCCAGGAAGGAGCGTGCTCTTTAAACATAAGATGAAGGCGGTCGAGAAAGTCGTCATCGAGCACAAAGACAGCCGGATCGACAGGTTCGAGCCAGGCGTCGAGCGCAAAGATGAGTTTGTCCTGCTCCTCGCGCAGCTGAGCGCGCGAGAGAGGCCCCTTGACCCCAGCAGAGTCGCGCAGGCGTTTCAAGGGGCCAAAAAGGTGCCGGGACAGGGATGGATCCAAATCACACTGTGACATGAGGAGAGATTGCGCCGTTGCAAAGTCTTCGCGGTCTTCGAATTTGACCTTGCCCTTGGGAAGTTTCTTCATGGTAGCGGCAAGCCAGCGCCACCAGAGCGTCGATTCGCGGGAACAAGAGTAGCGCCGTAATTTGGAGCCCGGTTTGCTGAGATTAAGCGCGGAGAGATCGCGGTCGGAAAAGAGTCCGCCGTTGATAAAGTGCGCAGCTGCGTCACATGTGGCACAGAGCGAGGCGCGGTCAATGTCGTATTCTTTGTAGTGTTGCTCGAGGTCGTACGGAGCATAGCGTTGGACTCGGAGTTTGGGGACGGCCACGTAATTCTCAATTTCATACTTGAAGCCAATGATATTATACACTCCCGTGGGTGTGGGTGTTGCTGGACTGGCATTGAGAAAGACCTGAATCTTGCGAGCCACGTTGTGATCCTCCGTAGGGCCCATTGGGTCGACGAACAGAGGGCCCTTTAGCCCGCAGACACCGGACGCAAGAGCCAGGAGCTCGTCGTGCAATCTGTGCAGTCTATCGATGCAGGAGACGGCGATGGTGATGCAGCTTAGCTGCAAGTTGATGCTTTCGCCTCGCGAGACGCGACGCTTTGCTTCGTGTCCTCCATCTTCTTCAAGGCCGCCTGGTGCGCCACCGGGCGCCTTGCGTTTGTGGCCGCCGGTGTCAGTAACCAGCCCGGCTGCGGCTGCCGCTGCCTCAAGCAGCGGCGCTCCGCTTTGCGTCATGGGTGGCGGTGGTGGTGGGGCGACCTGCACCATATGGCCCATGCCGTCTTCATTTTCCTTGCCCTCCATCGTCCCTTGCTGATTGTCGTCGTTGTCTCTTTGTCTCGTCGTTACTACGTGGGTCGCGCGTCAACTTAATTGACGACAACCCACCAAGTTAACCAGCTCGCTTTGCTTGCTGGCTGGGCAGCTCGTTGACGGGGACTCCGCAACTCCTACGTCGGATCGCCGCTCGCGCGGGCCGCGCCGCACGGCGCGCACGCTGGTCTCGGTCGCGCCCAGCGCCGCGCCCGCCGCCTCGCCCGAGGCCCCCTCCTCCTTTCCACATGCGCTCTGCCGCCCCGCCGGGCGCGCAGGTCGACGGGGAACCCCCGCCCGTCGCCTCCTTCTTCTTTTTTTTTCTTTTTCTTTTTCAAGCTTCGTAGGTCGACGGGGAACCCGACCGATCTTCTCTCGCCTTGCCCTTCATCATCATCATCTTCTTCTTCTTCTTCCTCAGTACCAAGTTCTTGGACTTCTTCGCGATCCGTTCACTCTTCTATTCCTGCGTCGTTTTCCCAACTTTCCCGTCTCGTCCGTCGAGTTCGTCCTCGTCCTCGTCGTCGTCGTCGTCGTCCTTGTGTTCATGCTCAGGCGGACTCCGCCCACCTTCCTTCCTCGTAGTAGGTAGGGAAGGGGGAGCAGCAGCAGCAGCAGCAGCAGCAACAACAACAACAGCGGCGACGCGGCAGACCCGATCGAGCAGAGCGCCGGGCGGGGACGGCGAGCGAGCTGCGCGCGGGACGCAGGGCGCGGAGAGGAGAGGGAGGAAGGAAAGGAGAGCCCCGTGCGGGAGGTCCGGACGCGCGGCCGAGCACGATGGCGGCGCCGGTAATTGGTGCGTACAGCGCGCGGACGAGGAAACGGAGACGCAGCGAAGAAGCGAAGCAAAGAGAAGAGAAGCAGAGCAAAGCAGGGCAGACTGACGAAGGCAGCGAGACTGAACCGGATTGCTCGGATCGCAAACGCGTGCCCAACCTGTTCATCTTTTGAACCCCCCAAACCTGCACAGTGCCCCGAAGCTTCAAGCTGCTGGAAGAGCTCGAGCAAGGCGAAAAGGGTGGCGGTGTTCCCGCCCCCCACGCTGGATTCGTCTCGTATGGTACGTTCGCGCTTGGCGTTAACGTAAAGGAGGCATAAGAAGATAAAGGAGAGGCGAGGCATTCGGAATGCAAAGGAAGAGAAAAAGACCTCGAGGCATGAAGAAGAAGAAGAAGAAAAGGAAAAATTGTAAGCTCTCGCATACTAACGGTATCGCACGGCGCCAGGCCTTGCTGACCCGGAGGACATTGCGCTCTCGAGCTGGAACGCGAGCATCATCGGTCCGCAAAACACGAGCCTCGGAGATCGCATCTTCTCCCTCAAGGTCTACTGCGATGACTCGTATCCGGACAACCCACCAGAGATTACCTTTGTCACGAAAATTAATATGAGCTGCGTAAACCAGACGACTGGCGTCGTGTCCAAAATTCCAGGCTGGAACAGAGACTGCTCAATCGCCACCTGCCTCTGCTACCTTCGCGAGCAAATGAAGCGTGCCAGCCGGCACCACCAGCCTCCCGAGGGCGAAGAGTTTTCCTAAAGGTCGAAGCTTTTCCTTTAGAATCTTCGATGCATGACCCCATGCATACAATCATCTCAAATCATCTTTGTTGCTTCCTTATTCCTTCCTCTGCCATGTCGAAACCATCAAATTAAGGCCTCCTTTACCCAATCAGCGCACCAAAGAATCAAAAACGAGGAAGAGGGGGGGAGGGCACTTGGTTTTATTCTTTTAAATTCGGCTCCAGTTGTTGTGTCGACTCTGCGAGCTATGTGTCCGAGGTCCAGGGCCAGGGCCAGAGAAGGAGCAGAAGCGTTCGAGGTTAAGGATTGCAAACGGTCATGATAAACCTTGCGAGATGTTTGTAACGCTTTCTGGCGTGCTCAGCGTACTTTCTGTACGTGACAATTTGTTGTTGCCCCTTTGGCTGTCCAAGCCTGCCCCTTTTCTGCAGCTTCTTTTGGTCATCCATGGCAGCTTTGAGCACATCCAGGTCCCAGACAGATGCAGCAAGACCATAATCGTGCGAAAGGTGCTGCAGCTGCTGCAAGTCTTGGCAATGCGGAGTCACCATATGCTCTTTGTCACATACAAAAAGCTCTACGACCGCCTCGGGGATCCTCCTATCCTTGACGAGCTTTTGCATGGCAGACACAAAACGCCCCGGCTGAATTTGCAGCAACTTTTCCTTTTGCGCCTTTCTGGTGTGGTGGTGCATGGCAAAGTTGGTGACCACAAAGGGCAAAATCTTGGGCGGAGAGGGGTTAAAGGCATATCCGAGCATTTTCTGCTTTGCGTCCAGGTGCCTTACCTCGTTGCCGCGAATCACCTCCTTTTGACTGAGGAGCGACGGGATCACATGCGTGAGAAGCACATCCATGCTACTCAGGGAAAAGTAGTCGGCAAAAAGTGGAGGCAAAATGTAGTCGCAGGAAAGCAGAAACACCATGTTCATGGTGCTCACGCTGGGACCAAAGTCGACCAGCACAAAGTCGATGTCGTGCAGTTGCGCAGTGTCGATAAGAAGCTTTCGAAAAGCTCCAAAGTACATGCAGCTCGTCTTGGGCTGAGCCGCCGTGAGACTCAACGAGCTCTCAAACTCGGAAATGAGTGGCGAGCCAGCGATGTAAAAGATACGTGAGGGATCATCTGCGAATGGCACTGGCGCCGCAGCCAGTTTGACAGCGGGACGAAGACCCGACATGTCCCCCTTGAAGGCCGGATTCAGCAGCTGGTGCAGATCCTTGACTCCATGTTCAGGCTTCTTGTTGAGAATATCGAGACCAACGCTATTCCTTTCTGAAGCCTCATGCAAACTAAGCGGGTTCAGTACGCGGACGTCGCTCTCTTCATCATCGCTGTCGTCGGCGTTTGCGCCATCGTCGCCCTGATCCTCTGTGCTGTCCTCACCATCGACAGTCTCATCGTCGGCGACGTCATCTTCTGTGGAAGGCGGACGGTAAAAGTTCGTGAGGTTGCACTGCGGATCAGCATCGATCACAAGCACGCGCTGCTCTTGGGCGGCGAGCTGAGCGGCCGTGTTGATCAGGTTTGACGTCTTGCCGACACCACCCTTGAAGTTGTAAAAGCCGATAATCCGCGTCTTGTTTTGCTTTGCAAACGGTTCTGCCGCTTCGACGCTCTTGCTCTCGTTGTCCTCTAAGTACTTGTCGAGATTGCGTTGAAACTTGAGATACTTCTTCGCCCGCTCGCGGTCTTTCGGGTTCACCTTGCTCACATCACGTGTCAGATTGACACTTCTCGTGGCATTTTTGCTGCGTTTGCTGTTGTTCGCCTTTTGCGGCGACGAAGCGGTCGCTTTGCGCTTCTTTCTCTTGCCAATGTCAGGGGGGGATGTAGAAGCGCTTGAGCCGTCTGAAACGCTCGATCCTCCCGTGCGCGCCGATGTTGTTGAGGCGAGCGACGACGGCGGTGCATGCCGGGGCGCAACCGGAGAAGCAGAGCCAGTCTTCTCCTCTTGCTTGACCCTGCGCGCAGTGCGGGATGCCATCTTGTTCTTCATGGGAGAGACTTGGGCTTGACTGGGCTCGTGCAGGCGCTCTCGTAGCGTGTGTTGAGATGGGTTGCGAGTCTGCTGGTGGGTCTGCTACAGCTCGCGGGCGTTCAAGGCTTGTTCGATCGCTGGAGTTTGAGTTCTGGTTTTGCTTCGATCGCGAGCGAGACCACGACCGAAGAACAACCCCGCCATATCGCCACGCTCTTTTAATTCGTGACACAGTCGTGCACCTATTATAAGATTCTTGAGACGAAAATTGAAATAGTTGTCATTTTGAAGAAAAAACACGGAGTCCGTTAATAACAGCGTACACGTGAGAGCGCACGTGAGAGCGCTCTCGAATGGGGTTTTCATGTCACGCTCTCGAGAGCGCGCGCTCTCGAACGCGGGGTCTTCATGTCACTCTCTCTAGAGCGCGCGCTATCAAACATGATTTTTATGTCACGCTTCCAGGAAGTGCGACCCGAGAAAGGTGATTTCATGTCACTACCTTGAGAGTGCGCGCTCTCGAAGGCGATTCTCGTGACACGTCCCCGTATGTGTTTGATCACCAAGGCGAATTTCGTGTCACGCCCTTGAGAGTGCGCACCCCGAGTGGGTTTCATGACACGTACCCGAGCGAGCGAGTATCTAACCCCCTTGCGAGAGGAATTTCCATGTCACTCTTTCAAGACAGAGCGCGCGGCCCCCGGATTGTTTCTTGCAAGAGAGAGTAGGCCTACCTCGCCCCCGAAGGGATTTTCATGTCACGCCATTGTAAAAAAATAAAAGAATTATTCTATCGTTCGATGTCGCCTGTCCTGCGAATCGGCGAGATTAAAGTGCTATTGGTTGACAGTTGATCATGGCAGGAGCCTCAGGCTATTTGTATTTGGGCATGGATTGATTTTTGATCAACGACGACACCCGAGTCGGTGATTCCATGAGACTGAAATGGGGTAAAAAAGGCAATATTACGCGAAGTCGTCCGTACCGAGGAAAATCCCCTTCAGGCCGCGATCCATCGAATGCAGACGCGAGTTTATTTCGCAGCGCGACCATCTCCACGACGGCAACCCCCCATGATGTGTTTGGTTCGGGGAACTACTGGCGGGAGGCGCTGTCATCCGGGCTGTCATCTACCAGCGCGTGCAGGAGCTTGGTCAAGGACCCTTTGCGCTGGGGCTCTTTTCTACTTGCCAAGCGCATGTACGCTCATTCTCCAACTTATGAGTCGTGATGGTCTTGCGTGCACGCCACAGCAGGTTGACTCGACTTGATTGCTTGCTTGTCTCTAAGCTTAGAGAAGCAAGCGTGCAAAACTCTTGCTTCCTTCCCTACAGATTGTGCGTGAATACACCTCGAGGGCAAGGCTGCGTGCGTCCCTGCTAAGGCAAAGTAGCCCGCACAGGTTCGTGCACGCTCGAACAACGCGCCTGAACGCTCACGCCACGCTTGTAAGGTTGGCCGAGCAAGAGATCGGGCTGTCATGACGTGTGAGGCCTGTTTCCGCGCACACAAGAGTTGTTCTCTGCGCGAAAAAGAGGCGCAGGCGTGCTCGCGCTGCGTTGAGCGTGGACTTGTCTGCGTACGGCGCACGCAAGCTCGACGCGGAAGGCCTCCGGCCATAGCAGTGAGCGCAAAGGAGGTTGAGAAAGACGAGCTGTCATCGCCAACACCAGAGCAACTCTTAGGCTCGCACGACGCGCTTGAAGCCCTTTTTCCGCACACAAGCTGCTTGCTACAGTACAGATTTGCGGGTGCCTTATCAAGTATCCTCAAAGCGCAAAATCTCAAGTGCGCCCCTCCTGCTTTGGCCTCATATGTGCGCATAATGGGCGAGATGAGTGCTGCAGAAAACTCGGCACCTTTGCTGCACGCCTTTACCACCTTGGCCGTCTCACTCGGCCTTGGAGACGCAATACCATACCCTAGTGCCACTTATGGAACGCCGCGACCCTTGCCGCAAGCCTCATCCTTTGTCGCACTCGATACCGCAGCTCAGCATCTCTTGCACGAGGATCAAGATACGACAGAGACGAGCACCGACACCGTGCCGGGCACTTGTTGCTACATGGTGCTAATTGAGATGGGCAAGAGGCAGATTTATGCTGGCCCGCAATGGGCCAAGTATTTTCTTTCACTCGAGGCCATGCAGCAAATCTCGAATGCCAAGCCTGGTTATTACAAGTTTTGGCTCGATGTCGTTTCCGATCCCGATGAGCGCGCACGTCGGCTGCACCGTTGCTTACGAGGTTGGCTCGATGTACCAGTCGTGTATGATGACAATGGGCGCGAAAGTTTCTGGCATTTCTGTGGCACCATTGCGGATGTAAGCGTACGGGACCGCTCGGGGCGTGTTTGGTTGGTTGACATTGATGAATTTGACGTTTTCGTGTGTGGGCCACCGACGCGACTGCGCCACAGCATCAGGCTGCACAACTTTCGCGCGCAGCGAGCAGCACCCGAAAAAATCGCAGAACCGCTCAAAAGCGGAGAGGCAATCTTGCGCACGGTTCCGGGCCAGGAAACACAAGTTTTCGATTGGGATGCCATGGAGATTGAGCCACTCGATGCGCCGGAAATTATGGGCCCCTTGCACGATTATCTCACGGACCCCAACAACCCTTTCAAGCTCGACGAACTAGAATGAGCCGCTGCAAATGTATTGACGCTCGAAGCGCTAAATTCGCCAACTGCAAGTGTATATTTTTGGAATAGAAATTGAATGCATGTATTTTGTTTTTTATGAGAAAAGAAGCGCGCGCTCACTTGGTGAAGAGACCGCCGTTGAGCAGAATCGTCTGGCCAGTCATCCACCATCCTTCTGTGGCAAGAAAGCGTGCCCAAGGGGCGATATCCTCCATTTCACTAAGGCCCACCGGAGATTGGTCCCCAAGCGCCGTCAGAGACTTGAGATGGTTTGCGGCAGCCTGCGGCGAGGTAGCGAAAAAGAAGGAGTTGTTGATGGGACCAGGGGCAAGACAGTTGGCCGAGATACCCCGACGTCCCAGCTCCTTGGCGGCCGCGCGGGTAAAGTGCTCGAGCGCGGCCTTGGATCCTGCATAGAGACCATAATCAGCCTGAAACCCACCGACAAGAGAAGTACCAATGGTGAGGATATTTCCGTTGTCGTTGAGGGCGATACCAGCGTGTTTGATAAAAAGGAAGCCTGCGCGAATGTTGACGTTGAGCGTCGCATCAAGATCATCTTCTGAGATGTCGATAATCTTGTTCTTCTTGAGGACTCCCGCACAATTGATGGCCAAGTCGATGCCTCCCATATCAGCCTTGGCGCTCTGGAAAAGGTCTTCTACAGCACCAGGGACAGCTAAGTCCGCCCGATACAAGAATGCTCGGGCGCCCGCGTCCTGGACCTGCTTCTTGGTCGCTTCAGCCTCCTCCAGGGACGATGCACTGTTGTAATGAATGCCCACGCACGCAATCCCATGTTCGGCAAGATCTTTGGCAAAGGCTGCACCCAGATTCTTGGATCCGCCTGCAATGAGAGCAGTTTTACCATGAAGCGTGCGCGAAGTCATCTTGGCGTCTTCTTTCTTGGCTTATGTTGTTGCTACGACTTTGTTCTTTCCTGATCCTGGTCTTGGTCCCGGTCCTTGGTCTTGCTGCAGGTTTCGAGTTTGCTGATGATCTCAAGGTTGCATGTGGACTTTGCTCATCCTGGGGAACCAAGCTCACGGCTCCTCACGAATAAAGAAGCATCCTATATGATGTTTGGCGATTTGTCCCACTGACAAATGCTGCTCTCGCAACGTAATAGTTGCCTGACTTGCACCACGACCAGCTCGAACGACAAGATGCATTGTCGCGCACCCTCACCTTTTCGGAGAAAATCTCCGCAAGAGGATCCTTTTGTTGCCGAAGCGAAGTACTTCGGGGCATTTAAGTCATGCCCCCGAGTTCTCGAAATCTAGCACCATGCTGATTCGCAAGCAAGGACTAGCCGCAGAACGGCGTGAACGTGCAAGCACCGGTCCGTCGAGCCATCGGCGGAGAAAACCTCCGCTAAGACCCCCTACTGTTTTCAGTAAATGTACATTCGATTCCCAGCAATACCATAGTCACGTGCCAAGAGTGTTTCGGAGAAAACACCCGCCCCGACCCTTTGCTGACGTGACGTGCGATGGTCTACTAGGCGTCATTGTTAGCCGTTCACTGCCACCGGGCATAGTGGCCTTGACTCGCGTTCAACAGATTGTGAATCGGAGGAATTATCCTCTAAGACCTCCTACCATTGATAGTAGCCTGGTGATTCCACGTGGACGACCGTTTCGCATCACCATCGAAGCCAAGTAATGAAGTTGTCGCAGTTGCTGTGTCGCTCACACATTGATGATGAAAACAATGGAATCAGCAAGAAGACAAGGGTAAAAAGACAGCGGCACATCAACAAAGATTATTTTTGATCGAATCATACAGGGGAGGGGTTTATGTAGAGAGAAACGAGATCTTGCGCACGAGGCAACGAGGGAGAGAGACGTCGGCTATCCGAAGGTATGGCTTTAGATCTGACTTGCTGGCGTTCGCAAGAATTTGCAAGATCGCCATCGCGCGGTCCCGTTCAGTTTAGTTTGTTTTGGGATTTGGCTAGCTTCCTGCCGCTTACGGGACGGGAAGCTGAGGGCATTCGTAGGGATCAGTCTCGGAGAGAATAGGACGCGAGCGGTAGGCCTCGACAGGAGTCGTGGGCTGTGCAGGCTGGGGCGGGGCCTTGTACTTTGCGAGCAAAGACATGAGGCCGAGCTCGGCGGTGAGCACCTGCGTGGCTCGCGCAGTGTTGGTGCGCGAGTTGATCTGTACAGCCACTGCAAGATGATCAGGGCTCGTCTGGCGCAGAAAGCAGCAGTGGGAAAGGTGGAGACGACCGCGGCCCGAGTCGAGCACGTCCTCCAACGAGGATCCCATGAGGACCTCAATAACCTCGCGATCAAGAACGACCTCGCAGGCAAGACCGTTGCCTCCGTTCGGGTCCTGGACGTACGAGACGCCGCCGGATGCCTCGAGCGCGCGCTCGCCAATCTGGCAGAGGGCGTCCACCGCCGTGGCCTGCATGTGTTTCAGGTCCTCCGCGGGGCAGAACGCCTCGCTGGCAGCCGCAGACGTGCCCGTGCCGATCGCCGCCGACGACATGGTCCTCGTCGCCGTCATCCTCGCCGCCGCGGGCGCGTACGCCGCCCGCGCGAGCGTCTTGGCCGCGAGCATCATCGTTGGTCTTCCTTCTCCCCGCCACACAAGCACACGACCAACCGACCGACGCGCCCACGGACCTCGACCTCGCGCGCTCTGTCTGCGCCTGTCCTCCGGCGCCGCTCCTCGCTCGGGCAGCCGCTCAATGCGTCGCTCAATGCGTCGCTCAATGCGTCGCTCGCTCGCTCGCTCGCTCGATCGGGGTCTACTTCTCCTCCGCCAACTTTTCCGCGGCCGCGTGCGCCTCCTGCTGCTCGCCCCCTTTCCGCACAGGGACGCCCGGGCCCCGTCCCCCCGGGGTGAATGTGCAATCATGATGACGCGAGCGCCGCCGCGCAGACTGGCCCGCGTGCCCCCCGCGGGGGGCGCGCCGACCGCCCCCGCCGCGGGAAGGAGGGGGGCTTATGGGGAGTCCGCGCCGCGGTGATGCGCCGCGCGGACTCGCGAGGTAGAGCCCCTTAATCGGGAGGGGGGAGGGGGGAGAGGGGAGGGCGGCCGCGATCGCGGGGGGCGGCGGGGGAGTTGCGGGGATGATGGCGTCGTCACGCCTCAGCGCAGAAGAAGTGAGACTGACGTGGAGAAGTTCATTTCGAGGTTGGTGGCTGTGATGAAGCACGGCATGGGCGAGGTCCCTTCGAGCGCCGACCTGACGCGCATCCTCCGAACGAACTCGGTGCTGCGTTTTGGATGCGAGTCAAGGTCAAGCTTCACATCGATCATCAGCTGCAGATCAGCAGCACTGCAGACTTCGTCAGGACTGGGGACGAGGGAGGAGAAGAAGCGGCTGCGGCTGTGGCGTGAAGGCTGCAAAGCTTGGAAGGAGATGTGAAGCCCGCGCATTCTTCGGGGTTGGCTACTACCACTCCCGCCCGGATGCCGGAACCAAGGGGGCGCGGGAAGTACGAAATGAAGACGACGATGGAATGTTTGTGGTTATTTCATACCTACGAAGGTCGCCGCAGCCGCAGCCGCAGCCGCTCCCGCGGACCGTGAATGCGATGGCGTGGCTTATTACTGTTTGGAAACCGGGGTGATGGCAGCTGGCTGCTGCTGCAGCTGCAGCTGGCCGCAGAAGCTGGAGTCGCTTGTTACGTGGCGATGATTGCGACCTGGAGCTGCAGCTCGGCCTACGAGGATTCCGATGATGAAAGAAGCTGGATGCTGCTCCTGCTGGTGGTGGCGGTTGCCACGGCTGCAGCTGCTGCTGCATTGCATGCGACAGCGAGCCACGGAGACTGTGGTCAAAATCGGAAGGAAAAGATGCGGCTGTTCGTGCGACCGCCGGGCACGAGGTCCTCTGCTCATTTTTCCAGAAATGCCGCTGTCGGGTTGACGGCCGCGACGCGCTGGAGACGAAGTCGATGCTGGCGATTCATGAAGAAGAACCCCGAAGAGACGCCAAGCACGCTTGCAGCGCAGAGAGGGACAAGAACTGCAACACGCATCGTTACTGTGGCTGGCGGCGCCTCTGTAGGGCTCACCGTCGGGCTTGCTGTCGGGCTCATTGTTGGGCTTGCCGTCGGGTTTGCCGTCGGGCTCTTCGTAGGACTCTTTGTTGGGCTTGCCGTCGGGTTTTTCGTGGGACTCTTTGTCGGACTTGTGGTCGGATTCTTCGTGGGACTCTTTGTCGGACTTGTGGTCGGATTCTTCGTAGGACTCTTGGTCGGGCTCGTGGTCGGGCTTGACGTTGGACTCGTGGTTGGAGTTGTGGTTGGGCTCGTCGTCGGATCCAACGTCGGACTCATCGTCGGGCTTTCGGTTGGACTTACGGTTGGACTCTGCGTGGGACTCATTGTCGGGCTCGTCGTGGGGAGCATGGTAGGGCTTACAGTTGGCGAATCTGTTGGACGCGCCGTCGGAGCCGTGGGGCTCACCGTGGGAGAAGCAGTTGGACTGTCCGTTGGCGGACAGGCTGGAATATCGGCGTCCAGCGTGACCGTGCCAATGTGGCTTGTATCTGGTTGGTCGCCACAAAGTTCGTTGCTGGTTGCATGCAATTGGACCAGGCTCATGCCGGTCAGAGCGTTCGGAAGCTTCGTGAGAAGATTGCTTGTCATGTGCAGCTGGACGAGATTTGTCAACGCAGAAATTTCGTCTGGGATGGAAGGAATCTCGTTGGATATAGCATTGCTTTGTTCAAGACAAAATAGAGAAAGAGTCATCAATACTCTAAGGTCAGAACTCCGTTCCACTTGCCAAAGGTGAAAACGATAAATTCAACGTACATGACGAGCAGTCCCGTACTCTGAAACAGGTCAGGGAAAGCAAGCAAGCTATTATACTGCATTGATCTGTTGGTGGTGGGAGAATTACAAGTCCAAGGTGATGGGGTGTGTGAGTCAACGGTGTCCTCAGGTAAACATCTCCCTTGCTTGTCAGAATCCCATACTTACAAGTACTGAAGTGCCGGGCTGCTTATTTGAGGGATCTCAGGAAGATCGTTGTAGCTAAGACCCCTGTTACGCCAAACACCACTCTTTTGGTGAGTATACATTCTATGGTCGCGTCATCTATTGCCATGACTTACAGTGATCGCATCGCAGTCAAAGAGGTAAAGAGTCCGCTTGGAAGCGCTGTGAGCGCGTTGCCGTCGAGGCCTCTGCGCGACGTGAAGTAGACGCGTTAATCGTTTGCGAGACTCGTAAGATGTCTGCTAGTATGGACTTCATACGGACAACGTACAGCTGTGTGAGCGCAGTGAGAGCCGACAAGCTACTGGGGACTGTTGGGAGGTCATTTTGGGCAAGGTCGCTATGGATTGGCATGTGAGTGTTGATTCCAATTTGGAAAAGCATTTAGATTGTTCGCACGTACAGGCTGATGAGATTCGTCAAGCCAGACATTTCCGAAGGAAGTGTGGTGAGTTGATTCGCACCGAGGCCCCTGTATGATATTTATTTGAAAGTAAAACACGTGTGTGTGAGTCCCTTACCCGTGTGAAATTAAGGCTTGCACGTGTTTGACTTACAAAAATCGCAGATTGCTCAGCACAAGCAGCTCGCCTCCAATCTTGGTCAGCTGGTTACCTTCCAGCGCGCTGTGAATTCAATTTGAGATAGGGGTCAGCATTCAGACGTTCTTTATTTACTCCAGAAAGGCCTGCAGCGTGGCTTACTTCTCAAACGTACAGGGTTGTGAGCGCCTTCAGGTTCATCAAGCTCACTGGGGTCGTGAGGAACGAGTTGTAGTTTAGCTCCCTGCGAATATTTCGAATTGAATGTTAGATACAGCGGTGTCCTGATTCTACAAAATGTAGACTATGATGGAAATAAACTCACAAAGAAACCAGAGAACTCAAGGGTGCAAAGGCGCCACTGGGGAGATCCGAGAGCTTGTTGCTCCGCAGACCTCTGCGACACAGATTGCCTTTGTCAGCAAGGATGGAATGTTCACCACTGAATCCTTTGAAAAGATAACGTACAGACTGGTCAGCGCCGTGAGGGCACTCAGCGCACTCGGCACTTCGAGAATGGAGTTGCTTATAACGTCGCTACGAGTTTTGTTGTTAATCAGTACGTCAGCGATTCGTTGCGACACTGGCTTCCACTTCTCGCCAAAATCATTTTTAACGTACATTGCGATGAGACCTGTGAGTGCAGAGATGCCATCTGGGATCGAAGAAATCTGATTGACACCCAAGAGCCTGGATGTACATACATGTCTGGTCAGATGAAGAGCAAGCAAAGTGCCTGGTGTCAGTTGTAATCAACGTACAGTCGTTGTAGGTTGGTTAAGCTTAGAATCTCCGGAGGCACGTCCGTGAGCTGGTCGGCGATGAGACTCCTGCAAGAATGTGAGTTTCAGATAATAAGAATCCCCGGCAGTAAGTTTGCCAAACAACCCAAAAAATACCTACAGGTATGTCAATGTCGTCATGTCGCTTAGACTTGAATGAACAGATGGAAATGTGGAGTACTGAATCGACCTGTGCACGTTTCGAAAATCAGTTTCTAATCGACTAAGCAAGTGTCGATCAAGCATGTAAACGTACATGTGCTTTAGATTTGTCACGCCGGAAAGATCTGGAAAAGTGGTCTCTCCACTCCCGGAAATTGCTGTTGTAGAGGCCGGGATCGACGCAGGATCACACGTCGACCCATTGCAAGTCAGAGCGGTCGACGTACTCAGGTTAGCTAACGCGATTGCCAAAAGCAAAGCTATTCCCAGGAAATCCATGGTCAGTTCTTTTCTCTCTCCGTCTTCTTCTTTCTCTGCTTCTTCCTCAATTCCGTCAAAGAAAGCACAGAAGGACGCGCGGGCCGCGTCAGGCGTTTCGATTCTGCCGAAGTGAGTCCGTTCGGAGATGTCCGGTGATCTCTTTCGTAAACGACATCTCTCTCACTGAAGGAAAAAAAGATTGGTGAAGCTAATTTTTTGAGTGAATTTTGTGCTCGTATTGCGCCTTCGCCTGCCTCAACGAGACGCGGCTATCTCAGCCGCAACACCAGACTAATTTGGAAACAGACATCATCTAAGCTGCGTCGCCCTCTCTACATCCCCTTCCTTGTCGGAAAGGGTAGCCGCAGACGGGGCAGCCCTCAATGAAGCCAACGAAAGCCAATCCGCTTGTTCGTGAAGTTCTTCCAAACCACCTGCGTACAGGCCTAGTTTTTCCGTTGACTCTGAATCCAATCTGCTCTAACAGTCATAGGTGAGCTCCGAGTCCGAGTCGGAGCCTGAGACAGCTCCGCCCTCAGTGCCAGTGAGCTTTGAGGTCCGGAGTAGCCTGGCGGGGCGTTTTCGTCGTTGACAAGCCCGACAAGAATGCAAAACAGGCCTGACTGATGTAACGGCCCACCCTGTACACGACACTGTGCACATCATTCGTTGACAAAGCTAATGGCGGCAACGTAACGAAAGCGGCAAAGAGCATCAACGCCACCACCAGCAACGGCTCAGAGAGTACCAGGACCAGCACCACCAGCACCATCGGCGTCAGAAATTCCGAGCTGCTGACTGCAGCCAGCCGGCAGCGCGGACATCAGAACGCGTGAAAGAATGATGCGTGATCTTGGAAATCAAAGCAGTGCGATCGACCAAAAGAAAGACAAGACAAAGACAGTAGTAATCCAGTAAGAGGCAAAAGAAGCGATCTTGTTTGGGATCCAAAAAATGCCAGAACCGCAGCGGAGAATCGAGCAGAGAGCCTTTGCCTGCGATCGATCGGGTGCCACCCCACAGTGCAGAGGCGAGCGAAGAGTCGTTGGAAGAAGGGATGGAGTCTGAAGATCATGTTGAAAGGCGAGGCTAAATGCCCAGCGATGCAAAATGCGTCTTTGCTGTTTACTAACTTGAGAAATGCTTCATTCATTGCATTCGTATTCGATGGATTCGACCTTTACGAGAGATGACTTGCAGTGAAAAAGAAAGCAGACATTGACGAAGTAGGTTAGGTCAAGGCCAAGGAACGAAAAAGGCGTCTTCTTGACGAATAGTGACGGTCTCGGTCAAAATCGTAAAGCATTACGCTGCTATCTAAAGAAGGCAAGGATTGATGGTTGACGATGTTCTGGTGTAGATGAAGCTACCGGGCGGCGACTCATCCAACGGCTTTCGCGCAAGACAAGCCCTAGTTTGCTGGAAATGCAGCTGTCGGGTTCACCGCGGCCACGCGTCGACGTCGTAGACGATGGCGACGATATAACCATGCTCCACCCGCAGAAGCAGCAAGCATGCAGCTCGCGCCCAGAGGGGCGTACATGGCAACCTTTTCACCCACAACACCCGTCGGGCTTGCAGTTGGACTGGGAGACGCACCAATCGACAATGGATGCTCCGTTGCGAGACTCGCAGGATCTGTTGTCGGAGTCGAACCTCCACGACTCGAAACTGTCGGCTCTGTCGTGGGTAAAGTAGGGTCAGCGGTCGGCGATGCTGTCGGACTCTCTTCCGAAGGCCTGGAAGTCGGCATTGCTGTCGGAGATCTTGTTTCTGGTGCGATTGTTGGATTCACCGTGGGCATCTTCGATGGGGTTTCTGTTGGCGCTAATGTCGGACTCGTCGTTGGACTTGCCGTCGGGCTTTTTGTTGGGCTTATCGTCGGAATTGCAGTCGGGCTTGCTGTTGGGCTTGCTGTCGGGCTCATTGTTGGGCTGACTGTTGGCCTCGTCGTCGGAGTTACGGTCGGGCTAGCTGTTGGACTTGTCGTAGGGCTCACGGTCGGGCTTGTTGTTGGACTTGTCGTAGGGCTCACGGTCGGGCTTGCTGTTGGGCGAGGCGTTGGGCTCGCCGTCGGGCTTGCTGTCGGGCTCGCCGTTGGTATCGCTGTCGGGCTTGCTGTCGGGCTTGCGGTTGGGCATGTTTCGGGGATATCACTGTCGTAATAAAGATCAGCCTGTAAACCACTAGTGTCCGGTTGCTCCCCGCAGAGAGGATTCCCGTAAAAGTCCAAATATGCCCAAGACCATGAGTAGGCGAAACTCGTAATTGACTCCGGAAGTTTCGTCAAAGCGTTGTTTCCTACGTTCACATACCCCAACGAATTGCAGTTTGCCAATTCTCCAAAGCTCTCAGGCAGCTCGGTGAGACGATTTGAAGACAGATCTAGATTCCAAAGGTCATACAACCTGAAAAGGCTTGCAGGGACTGTCTCGAGCAAGTTATCGTAGAGATATAGCTCCCAAATCATTTGGGGTACAGCTTCAGAAAGCTCCGTGAGACGGTTGTTTGAGAGATCAAGGTAGTATAAATACACCAAACGATCGCTGGCAGGAAAGTAGGTCAGGAAGTTGTTCTGGAGATTCCTTTAAAGTGCATGATGCTGCGTTAGTGATGGTGGACGCCGTAGGTTCTTCCAGTCTCGCTATCAAGAAGGCGTTTACCGAGCCAACTCATAATTTCATTGCATCACGTACAGGTAGTTAAGGTTCGAATTTTGGAACAACCCTTCCGAGAGGTGCGTTAATTGGTTTGATTGGAGATATCTTGTTTTCGAGAAAATTAGTTGCATAAACAAGATGTGACTGCCCCAGGCCTGAAAACTTACAATTGCGTCAATTCTGGGTGCGTCATATTGGGATACTCCGTGAGCTTGTTTCCTTTGAGATTTCTAATCAATCATCTCATGTTTGCGTTAGTAAAGGACAGAAAGCTGATGGAAACGCGGCAACATACAGATAATCTAGATGTGAGAGCTCAGACAAACTCTCTGACAAGGCTGTGAGCTGATTTGAAGCAAGTCCCCTTCAGCATTCTCCATCAGATCAGCGTCATTCTCGTCATTCTCGTCACTCCCGTCACCTCAGGCCTTGGTGGACTTACAACCAGCCTATGTTTGTCAGCGCAGAGAATCCCTCTGGAAGAGCGGTGAGCTGATTGTCATTTAAGTTCCTGCATAACAATTATGTAAGTCGATAAACCAAAGCCATTTGCTCAACAGAGCAATCCTTACACGAGGGGTACTTACAGGAAAGTCAGAGCCGTGAGTGTGGTGAGCACGTCGGGAACTGACGTGATGCCACCAGAGTACAAATTACTGTCAGAGGATAGCACCTGTCAGCGGCCTGAACGCTCGACTTGACCGAGAATATATGTGTGGTCAGAATCGTCGGAGTTACACTTACAGATGACGCAAATCCGTCAAGCCCGAGAGATTTGGAAACTCGCTCAAGCCATTGCCAACGATTCGAGTTGTCGATGAGGGGATGGCGTTGGGATCGCATGAGGAGTCACCATTGCACGAGAAAGACGCGGCATTTGCGCAGTGTATGCTCAAAGCAGCAACGGCAAGTATCGCTCTCCATCTTGTCGAAGCCATGGCAGCTGATAGACCGACGCGACTCGAATTGATGCGGCGCAGAGCAATTGTCCCTTCCTTTCTCGCAAGTGCAGACGGTCTCGGTGCTGCCGCTCTTTATAAGCCGAACGCAATCAAGCTTTCAAGCCAGAGAGCTTCGTTGCGCGTTTGCGTGAAGACGTTGGGCAAGAAAGACGTTGTTCGCGATCAAATGCCGGCGGGACAAAAAAGAAGGCGCGACCAGCAAGACGATATGAAACGTTCCAGTCACGCCTGACTGACTGACAAACGCTGCCCAAATAATGAGAGCAACGTTTCCTCTTTTTCTTCCATTCACGACATGATGGTGGGCCAATTGAACCAGCCGAAGCGTTTTCAGTGCAGACATTCGCTCAACGGATCAACAAGCCTGAAGCGGGCTTGCTCTAGCCGCGATTGAACAGCGGCGGCGACGCCAGCGATTGTTGGGCGGAGCAACGTAGGTCGGGGGAACGGAACAGTCTGGTTTCTATGATGACAACACCATCTCGACAGGAAGGTGGACATTGTCTTTGTTCTGACGGTGTGCAGCAACACTTACTTTATGAAACGACAAAGGCAGCTTTGGAGCAGTTCAGGCTCTGCGCGAAAGGGAGCAGTGAAGGCTCTGCGCGAAAGGCAGCCGCGCGCTCCATTTCCG
Source organism: Aurantiochytrium sp. KH105 (assembly GCA_003116975.1). NCBI lineage: Eukaryota > Bigyra > Thraustochytrida > Thraustochytriidae > Aurantiochytrium > Aurantiochytrium sp. KH105. The sequence continues at coordinate 148,900 of BGKB01000074.1, forward strand.
GCAAGTCCATGACAGTGCTGTACAGTAGTTTTGTTTGGTTTTTGCTCGAGCAACTGAGAACCTGATGGTTTCGGTGCCGACTCCAGTCGGTCGAAGAACCGAGTGTGTAGGGAGCGCAGGTCGCAATAGTGGAGTCGATGCGCAACTCCTCAAAGGCGGATTCTCCGGCCGCGTGAAAATGATATTGTCAAATTCGATACGTCAAAGGTGCACAGCGAGTTGGTTGATCATAAAGGCACCGATCAAAATTGATCTCAAGCGGCTCTGAGCAGATTCGTCTGTACGTCCGTGTACTCCCAGGTTAGTACGATACTACTCTTTGGCGTCTGCCTGCAGCTGCAGCAGGCAAGAGGCAAGGCAAGGCTGGTTTTTGGTGGCCTCTGTTGCTCACCCACGCACCGTGAGACTCCTTTACTCCAAGACGCGCGACATCGAGCGCCGAATCGAGGAACGATGGGTCTTTTCTCGGCCATTTTTGTGCATTGCATGCACAAGCCCAGGCTGATGAGGAAGGAGGGGGAGTCATCATCAGCAGCTGCAGGGCGCAGGAGCAGTGGTGAGAGATCCAAACACGAAAGGATTGCCACACGCGTATGAGCCGGGCAACGGGGAGCGAGACACCCAGGATGCGCGGCATGGCGACCCTCGCGCGACGGCTCGAGTCGCGCCTGAATGGCGGCACCGGCAACATCTTCGCGGCGGCGACGGCCATGGCGGCCGAGTACGGCAGCGTGAATCTGGGCCAGGGCGTGAGTTGACTTGACCGAACCCTTCTTTGACGACGTCATGGACTGCGATGTGTAGCTGGCGAGGACGTGCGCCGTAGCCGCGGCAGGAGAGACTGACGACTTCGTAACGCCCGCACGTACGCGCGCACGGACTTACGCACGGACATTCGCACGCACAGTTCCCAAGCTTCCCGACGCCAGACTTTGTGAAGAAGTGCGCGGCAGACGCCATCACGGACAACCACAACCAGTATACGCGGCCCGCTGGCAACCCGGTCCTGGTTGAAACCTTAAAGTCCATTTACGATCCCTTGTTTAACAGAAACCTCGACGCCATGTCCGAGATTGCGGTGTGCAGCGGCGCGCAAGAGGGAATCTACAATATTCTCGTCAGCTTTTGCGACGAGGGCGACACGGTGCTCTGCGTGGAGCCCTACTTTGATGCCTACAAGAAGGCGGCCGACCTTCTCGGCGTCCAAACGCAGGGCGTGCCTCTGCGTCAGACGCCGGGCGCCACATCCGCGGGCGACTTTAAGCTCGACGTGGATGAGCTCGACAAGGCCATCACAAGCAAGACCAAGGTGCTCGTGCTGAACACGCCTCACAACCCGACGGGCAAGGTCTTTACTCGCCAAGAGCTCGAGGAGATTGCTGCGATCGTTCGGAAACACCCGCAACTCGTCGTGCTCTCGGACGAAGTCTACGAGTTCATGACCTTTGACGGCCTTCCGCACGAAAGATTTGCCTTGATTGACGGCATGTGGGACCGGACCATCTCACTCTTTTCGGCCGGGAAAACCTTTTCCTGCACGGGCTGGCGCGTTGGTTACTGCATCGGCCCTGCGCATCTCGTTGCCCCGCTGCACGAAACTCAAAGTATTATTGCCTTTTGCGCACCAACGCCACTTCAGGTCGGTGTCGCTCGCGCCTTTGAAACTGCCGAAGAGGTCGGGTACTACGAGTCCCTGGCTGCCACGCTGCAAGCGAAGCGTGACGCGCTTTGCTCTGCTCTATCCGCCGCGGGTATGAAGCCTATTATTCCCCAGGGTGGCTACTTTGTACTCGCCGACACCTCGAGTTTGCTTGACGAGGTCCCTGTGGAGTCAGCGGATGGCGTTGCGCGTGACGTTCGCGTCAACGAGTGGCTCACCAAGAAGCTTGGTATTACGGGCATCCCGATCTCTGGGTTTTATTCGCCGGGCAATCGCGAGCTTTCGGACAACGTTCTTCGCTTCGCCTACTGCAAGTCGGATCCCGAAATTTCCGCTGCTGCCTCCAAGCTGCTGGAAGCCTCCAAGTGATCGAATGAGCCGGTCATTGCTTTTCACGCATTTTTTTTTACTCCACCGTTCCTACAACGTCACGGAAACCTATCTCAGAAAACAACTTTTCCAGTCTTTTCCTTTTCCTGATTGTCGCTTCTTCTTTCTGTATCTCTGCCAAGAGCTGGCCTGCCTCCTTGGCTTGGAATCTTGTCCTTTTCCACTTACCTGCCACACGCGAAAGCTAATCGTCAGCAGGTGCAAATCTGTTCAAAAGTAATAAAAAGCAACCGCAGTCGGGTTCTCTCATGACAAATTACAAGTCGTTGCGTCTGCGACCGTGTTTCATCTCTTTCCATGACTCTTGGTCTTGATCTTGATCTTGGTCTTGCTTGATTTTTATCTTTTTTACACCAGTGACGTCAGGTCTTTGGGATTCTACAATCCTCCAAGCTTCAGTCGTCATGCGCCAAGTCAAACGTCCTCCGATTTCCAAAGCGACAAAACCAACCCCCAAAAAGTCAACGCGGATCCCACGGCCATGCATCTCGACTTGCTCGTCGCCGCTCTCCACAAGCCTGCCCGCTGCCAGGCCCCGACGGCCATGCTCAGTGCATCCCGCGGCGTGCCTCGCCAGCTATCCCAGCGTCGTTGCGGGACGGACGGGCCAGGGCCGCGCCCGGCGCAGAGCCCGACTTGCGGCGGGGCTATACCCGACTTGCGGCCGGCGATAGCCCACTTGCGCGCGGCGCCCCGCAAGTGCGCCCCGCCGCGGGGGCCCGGCGCCCGAGCCGCGCCGCGCAGACCCGACCCGAGAGCCCGCGCGAGGCGACGCGACGCCCGCGTGCGAGCGGCGCGCGGAGCGCCTGCGCCGCCTGCTGGGCGGCGCGCCGGCGGCGTCAGGCGGCACCCCCGCGAGAGCGCCGCGGCGCCCTGCGGACGCGCGGCGCCGGCCCGGGCCGCGCCGGGCTCGCGCGGCGCCGACGCCGGCGGGC
>BGKB01000074.1:152083-203421 GCA_003116975.1 Aurantiochytrium sp. KH105
GCCGCGCCGCGCAGACCCGACCCGAGAGCCCGCGCGAGGCGACGCGACGCCCGCGTGCGAGCGGCGCGCGGAGCGCCTGCGCCGCCTGCTGGGCGGCGCGCCGGCGGCGTCAGGCGGCACCCCCGCGAGAGCGCCGCGGCGCCAGGCGGACGCGCGGCGCCAGGCCGGGCCCGCGCCGGGCTCGCGCGGCGCCGACGCCGGCGGGCCGGGCTCGCGCCCGACCGCGCGGCCCCCGCTCGCCCGCCTCCCGCCCGCGTCGCGCTGCTCCACGCGGCGCCCCGTCGCGCTGCGCTGCGCTGCTCCGCGCTCCGCGTGACTCGCGTGCCGCGCGCGAGGGAGAAGGGCGCGGCGAGGCGGAAAAGAGGCCGCGTTCGTTCGTTAGAGCAGCGCACGCACGCACGCACGCACGCACGCACGCTTGCACGCAACGTCGGCGCCGTTGCGGACCCCGAGATCTCGGCCGAGAGCGCCAACGAAGGAAGATGGCACACGCTGCTGCCACGACGGGCGACCTTCGGAACAACCTGGAAAAGCTTCGCTCGGAGCTGCGTGGTACTTGTGTCAAGGACGAAGACGTTGACCTCGAGGCTGTTGCCCGGGGCGAGCCCACGGGCTTTCTCCCTCTGCTGCACAAGGTTCTTCTCGACGACTCGCTCCATTTAGCAAGGTACCTTTCCGAGAGGGGTTACCAGCTGTATCCTATCCAGGATCGACCCTTTTTGGAGGGAGTCTTTCGCGTCGTGCGCAATGAATTCAGTTACCGGCCTTCACTTACGCTGGAGCAGTTTCTCTCCTCGGGTTTTGCGGAGCGAAAAATCATTTTTGTTTGCGACGTGGTCAAGCTTTGTCGTCGCAAAGCCGATGAGCTCGTACGTTTGCAAAAGGCAGCGGGTAATTCACGAACCCCTCCCAGTGCTTCGAGTGAGACCTCCTCGCCTGCTGCAGCCAGTATCAATACCAACGTCAATGGCAATGCCAAGTCCTCTTCCTCCTCCGCCACGGCCAATGGCGTGGGCCGAGGCGGCCTTCGTAACGATCGGCTTGACGAGGCCGATCATAGGCCTCTCGTCAAGGGCGTTCGAAGTAGGGATGATGACGACGAGGGAGAGGTTGAGATTGAGGAAGACGCCGATTTTGCTTCCTCCTTAGGTTCTGGACTACCAGATGCCGTGGGGCGATCCCTTCGTCAACGCCGTACCGTGCCCGTCATTGCAAAGCCAACGCGCAAAACAGCATTGCGGTCCTCGGGCGAACCGCGAGCAACGCGCAGGCAACAACAAAACGGCATGGCTGAAGCCAATCACACAAGCGCGTATCATCAATCTGATGCAGCGCATGAACCTTTCAAGAACGGGAGCAGCAACGGCGTAGGGCGGACGCCCAATACTGCTGCTTTACATCATCATCATCATCATCATCAACAACAACAACAGCAACATCAAGTTGTTAACCATCACCATCATGGTCATTCGCAACCCCATCCGCACCCTGGCGCGGCGGCCTCATCGCACGCGCCAATTTTTCCATCTCATACTGCTCAAGCGCATGCTGCGCTCACACCAGGACAAATATCGTCAAGCAATGGCGCCAAAGAGACCACGAGCGGGGGCTCGTGGCGCTCGAAACGGACGCTCACGCTGCAAACCGGAGGGGACGGTAGTAGCAACGGCACCACGCCCGCAAATGGAAATGGCCCAGAAGAACTCAAGAGTCCTACCTCCAGCTCTGGTCCAGTGTCCCCAGTGTCCATCACATCGGCTGCTTCTGCGCCTGCCGTCTTTCGCCAGGCACCCATACGGGTCAAAGCTGACATGCGGGGCCATCTGCACCCACACACGCATCAGTTCCAGCATCATTTGCAAACACATGCAAGTAGCCAGGGCTCGTCGACCGCGACCGGAGACGGCGATGCGTCGGGGGATCATCCTCATGCTGGAAATCCACCTTATTTGAATGTGAATAACGCTGCGCGTGGTCTGGAGTGTTGGGTGAGCTCCCCGCCCCAGCTTTTGGACCGCCCAAAACGCAAGGAAGCCCTCACGGCCCAACTCAACAAGCCGCATACCTCGCCGCGCATCCACCACGGCAGTCGGGGATCCTCGCCTTCAAGCATGCACCGCACCAACAGCGTAGGCAGTCTTTCAGCGGGATCAAAGCGCGGCGGCAGTGTCGCGGCGGCTGCGGCGATGATGGCGCGCCCCAAGTCCGGGCAAAGCAGTCCTGTATCTGCCACCAAGGTGGCACCGATGTCGGCTGCCTTTGGAACTCGCGGTCGCGCCGCCTCGAGCCAAGGCTCCGCAAGCCCTCATCAGCTTGGCGCCACTTTGGCCGCCGGTTCGCGCTCTGGTCGCTCTTTCTCTCCGGCCAAGGATCGCTCTGGGGGCGGCAACATTGCGCGCAAATTGAAACTCCCTTCGGGGTCGAGCGCCAACGGGGCGGCCTCTTCACAAATTTCAACGCCCAGCTCCCAGCAAAGTGGTCGACCTGCTGGGTTTACTCGCGCCGTGGACGCCGCGGCCGCATCCGCCGCTGTGCAATCGGCACGCACACCGATACCCGAGCCGAACCACGAGCAAGACCAGCTGCGCCAGCACAGCCAAGCGCACGCTCAACAGCAAAGTGAGCTCAAGCAAGACCAAATGGCTGCCGCCATGTCGACGCAAGCAGGACAACCTGACCTGAGCATGCTCGTGACGCAAATGAATAAGATTGCGATGGCCTTTGAAAGCGTGGCGCACATTCCAGAGCGTTTCGACGCCATGGAAAAGCGCATCAACACTGCCCTGCAGACCATGGACCGGCGCATCTCCGAGATCGACTCACGCGTGCGGCAGCAAGTTGAAGACTCATCGTCGAATGGTGCTTCCTCCATTGCGAGCGCGTCGTCGCAGTCTTTTTCAGCCGTGCCTTTTTCAGCCGTGCCTCAACATCACAGACTCGTGTCCGAGCCTTCTGCTGCCACCACGGTGGAGTCCCTCGAGTCAGAATTGGGTCATTCTGTCACCTCGCGAGAAGCGAGAGGTACGCGTCATGCGACCTCGAATCACACGGCCTCCGCTGCACGCGGATCGGCCTCGAATGGGCCGATCTCTGCACCGAGGGTGCTTTCTTCAGCATCGGGTTCTAGCAGGTCTGGAGCACGTAGGACTGCTTCGCATGCGCGATCCAGTGCCTCGCAAAGCCGCCGTCCCGCGACATCGTCCTCGGCAGACGCTGTGTCACGCGCCACCGAAGGTATCGACGACTTTATCAAGGTCATCGAGGAGCGTTTCCGTGAAACAGAAACAGTCTTGGCGGAGTCCGAAAATTGACGTCGCGTCTCACACCAGCACGATCATCAATTTTACCACACACAGACACACCCTCTCTCAAAAGAAAAAGAAGGAACAGGTACCAGATGTTGCACGCAATTATGTGTCAAACGTGGGTGAAAGGGGTATCACCTACGTGTCAAGCACTCTCGGCAACGCAAGCCGCGTCTCGAAGCATTGCGAAACTCAATCACTTCAGCAGCAAAAAGGGGGGTAGGGGGCGGCGCAAAAGCCCCGACACTTTTTTCTCGTCTCTCGTTTTTCTTTTCCTTTCTTGCATAGTAGATCAATGAAGACAGAGGCGAAGAAAAGGAGGCCCGGGGCGAGCCAAAAGGAATTTCTTTTGTTTTCAAATCAACGATTTCATTTCTTCTCACATCATCTCATTTCATGACATTCTCTTCCTTCCTTCCTCCGTACTCCCCTGGTGCGGCTGATTTTCCTCATCAATCATATCTTCCATTGCCTCCAGGAGCTTCGACTCACGGTTCTCGACCAAGAGCAATTGCGTGCCCAGCTTCTCCAACGCTGTGCGCAGCGCAGCTTGATGCGGTGCCATAAAGGCGGCCTGCCGGCTTACCAGCCCATCGAGCCGGCGCAAGAGAACCTGTACCCCGCGAGAGATTCCCGTTCCATACGGATACGCCTGCGGATCTTGCTTGCGCGTGTCAAGCCTTTGCAGCACAGCGCGCTTCTCGTCTTCATTCGCAATGCGCGAAAGAAATTTGCGTATGGCAATGGTTTCATCTGACTGCCTGACGCGCGAGGCCTCGAGCTCGTCTCGCATCGCAGAGAGAGCAGCTCGCTCCGCCTCCGCATCTCTGACTCCAGACTCAAGATCATTCATACGTTCGCGACGTGTGTTCAGTTCGTTCTCAATCTCGCGCATGCGTTCATCGAGCTGTTTCTCCTGCTTACGCAAACTGTCCATGAAGCGTTGTCTCGAGTCGAACTGCGGCACGCGCCTGCGCAATGGCTCGAGAGCTTGGTCCAAGCCTCGGATTTCGGTCTTTAGCGAACGCGCAAAATCTCGGGCTACATTGACGACAACAGCCCCACGCTCGGACTCGAGCAAGACGGAGTCGGCGCGTTCCCGTGCGGCCTCGACACGTGACAAGCTTTGTCGTGCCCATTCGAGGTCGTCTTCGAAGAGCCCCATGATTGAGCCAACACGCGACTTCTCGCGCATGTCGCGCGCCCATGCACGTAGCTGCGCATTTTCGCGCTCGATCTGCTGCTTTTCCGCAAGCTTTTTCCTAGTCATGCGGGCCTCTTCCGCTTTGATGGCCTCAATCTCCTCTTGCAGTTGCCTTGCCTCGGCTTGTTCCTCGTTCGTCATCAAGTCGACAAGCGTGACTTCAAGATGGTCCTCATGGTATGCTTTTGCTACATTCGCGGCATGGTGCAGGTTTTCAAGGACAGCCTGGCGCATTCGAGTTGGAGTTGAGGACTTCTTCTCCAGTGCCAGCTCCCGAAGTGCCTCCCCAACGCGGCCAGTCCCACTATTGTCTCGAGGATCATGGTCTTCCGACTCCAGATCCCTGGGCCCGGAGGTGGCAGTGTCTTCATCTGCTTCGCCGTGTACGTTTGCATGGTCGTGGTGGTCTTTTTCTCTCCCAATGTCACCATCTTCGTGGCTTACGGCAGAAGTTTCTGTTGCTATCTGCTCCCGCGCGCGTGAGAAGGGGTCATCGCCGGGGCCGGTAGCTTCTGCTCCGATACGGGTCGCGACCTCGGCGAATGGAACAAGTCGTATCGGAAACAGCGTATTCGAGTCTCCGGTTTCCCGCATGCACGCAGTGTTGACAAGGCTGGCACACGTGGCCACACGCATTGTGGCCACATTGGCCTTGTAGTCATCCAAGGAATCTGTCAGTGTTGCCAGACAAAAGCATTTACTGTTTGTGGCGAGGAGACGGGCAAGCGTACGAGTGAGCGGCGAGTCCCGCGCCGCGCTGAGATTTCCTGAGCTTGCACGTAATATCTCGAGGTGGGAAAGTTCGCTGAGTAGACGCTCGCACCCAAGCAAATGTCGATTGAGCTGAGCATGACGGCGCTGACCTTCTCGACTCTTGGGTTTGGGTCGCGAATGGCCTGCCAAATCTACAAAATGGCCCACCGAAAGTGTTTTGGAATCGTGCTGTGCGATGGCCACGCGCACAAAAGCATGAGACCTATTTCGCAAAGCTTTCAGCGTGTCATGGCGATCGTGCGATCTCTCTGTCCAATTTTGGCTTGAATACCGGGCGGCCTCCAAAATTTGAGACGCTTCGCCTAGGTTACGACATGAGACGCCCACAAAATCGTCCTTGCGCAAACGCGAAGGATCCTGAGCATGCGACGCCAAGAGATCAACGACCTTGCCTTGAGCCGATATTTCCCAGCACGAAAGGCTAACTGAAGTTTCGCTATCGCGATCAAGCCCGACATTTGCAAAAATGAGCTTGAGTGACTGCCATAGCACCGAGTCCCGTGCACTTGAGTCGGGCAGGGGGGCGTCTGGCACCATCAAGGGCTCACGAAGCGATCTGGACCCCAGCAAGGTGTGTGTCTTGCCTGCGCCGGACTTGCCCCAGCTAAAGACGGTCGTGTTGAAGCCCTTGAGCAGCCATGCGTTGACAATGTTTTCCGCAAGCGGTTGACTGACATCCGTGTCGCTCGCAAGACGCGAGAAACCGGCACTACATCGGAATTTCTGCAGCTTGCGCGAGTCAGGTTGCCGAAGAACCACGTCGCGACCGCCTTCAACCCAGACATGCGTTCTCTCATGCTCGCCATCGTGGGCGCCACGTGCTGCAGCGAGACGGAGCGCGTCGACATCGACGTCGCCCCTCCGCGCAAGATCGTCGAGGAGCCTTTCCGATTTCCGCAATTGCTCCATGCCCCGCGTGCTCGCCCTCGCCGCGCCTTGGCCGCTGCTCGCCTTTATTTGCGTCGCTGTTGTGGCATGCGTCACGCGCACGCGGACATAGGTTTCCAAGGGCGCCACGCGAGCAGCGCTGTCCTGGGACCCGCCGAGTTCCTCGAGTCGCGCCGCCAGGCCCAGGAGGCCCTCCGGCAGCGCCGCGAACCCAAAGTCCCTCGCATGCCCGGCCGCGGTCTCCATGGTCCCTGGCGGGCCCCAGCGAACCCAGGCCGCGTGCCCGAGCGCGTGTCTCGCCTCGCCCCGCCTGCCTCGCCTCGCCTCGCCTGTGCGCTTTCCGTCTTTGTCTTTCTTTGTCCAAACCCGTTACAGTTTTTTTGAACGTGGCGGGCTGCGACCGCCGGGTGCCTCTTTCTCTGCCAAGAGTGACAGCCGCGCCGGGATTTTGCTTCAGTTTGCGGTCGTTCGCTTGCGCACAAGTCTATGAAGTCAAAATTTCCAAAGCGTGTGCGCGGGCCTCAAATTGATTCTTGACCTTGTGGGAGGGGGGACAAAGTCAAAGAATGAAGAAGAAGAAGAAGAAGAAGAAAAGCAAAACGAACTTCTACGTTTTATCATCATATCAAATCTTGATCAAATCATGAATCAAATGTATGCAAAAGGTGCGTGTGTGTGTGTGCGTGAGGGGTTAAGAAAATTGAAAGACACGGAAGCCACCACAGGAAAGCGAGCAACCCGTTTTATGAAGAAAAGGGCTGACGATGCTGGTAAAAGGAGCGAGGGAAAAAGCTTTGCTCGTTGACTAGATCGCGATAAAACTTGATGCGGATCTCGCGGTCCAAAATTTGGTGGCCCTGAAGCTTGGACATGGCCCGGCGCGCTTCGCGTTCAGTAACATATGTAATGTAGAGAGATCCTCGCGCAGCAGATTGTGTTGCGTACAAGACTTCGCCATGGGACCGGAACTTTTCTTCGAGCTCGGCAAAGTCATCGGCGGAGGCCTCGTAGGGAATGTTGCGAGCTACAATTGTGCAACCTTCTTCGGGAACGCGATTAATGGCTGGGCTCTGAGGAATGTCGCCTGAGAATCCAGGATGCGCTGGCCACATGACCATGTTTCGCTGATCCATCCACGAAGGTGCCATGGGTGGGTACGTTTGTGTACCCTTGACTTGCGGTGCCATCGTCTGCGTCGCATGATGCTGGGCTTGGGATGCTTGCGTGCCACGCTCCTTCTTGCCGGCTGCACCCTTTTGCTGCTGCTGCTGCTTCTGTTGCCCTTGGCTTTGCGCCTCCGAGAAAGTATGGCCTTCCCCTTGACTTGAACCGGCTGGAGAGACCTGCGGATACCCAGGATATCCGTAGCCAGCGGGGGCAGACATGCCGGGATAGCCGCCAAAGGGCATGGGCATCGGGAAGCCCATGGGTCTCGGGCTAAGACCTTGCATGAACTGCTGTTGCGCAGCCGACGGACTGAGCTCCGGAGACGATGTTGCAGACGTCCTTGCTTGGGACTCTTGGTTCGAAGACTCACTCGTGGCAGCACTCTTCGCGGAAGCCTCTTTGCCCTGTTCATCACTCGAGGTTGCACCCGCAGACGCAGACTTGCTCTGGTCTGTGCCCGTCGCAAATGTTGGTGTGCCAGGCTGCATGTATCCGAGCGGACTCACGAGATGCATGGGCAGTGACATCATCTGCGAGTTGTTAAATCCCACCGGAATAAAGGGCACGAAGCCAGAAATACCTCCGTACGGCGGTACAGCCATGGGACCAAAACCGTGTGCCCCCATACCACCGGGAGGCATCCCCGGCATGGGGCCAGCGTCCGGCGATGGTGCTTGCGATGCACTTGGGTGCACTTCAATGGCGAGCAAGTCGGAGAGCTGGTTTGGACGATGCATGAGAAGCTCATGCAGCTGCCCGAAGCGTTGTTGCACCATATACATGTTAAATGACCCCGAGCCAAGGCAGTGGCTCCGGCGCACAGGGTCACGCACGCAAAGGGGCGAAAGTTGCTGGAGCAAACCATCGGAATCACGTCGTCGGCGCTGCACACGAATCGAACCACGACGCAAAATTGAGAGCTCGAGCTGTTCGAGGTCGAGACCACCACGCGATGGTCGCGAGAACATTTGCAAAAAGCCCATGAGAAGCACACCCACATTGACTGTCCCACGGCAGTCGTTTTGGATATATTCGCGCAACCACTTGCGGCTCTCGCGCGTCGCGCACTCTACGACTTGGGCCGCCTTTAGCAGAATCTCAGCGTCTGAGGAAGCAGCTGTAGCTTCGTCCCCTACCGTAGTACGGTCATCATCGCTGGCAGCGTTGCTATCGAGGTCGCCTTGAGAGTCCTCGTCGTGAAAGTCATGGAGAGAGACCTCATCGTTGTTGTTGTTGTTGTTGTTGTTGTTGCTGGCAGTGAGATGGTTCAGGCCAGTGCTGCTCGTGTTGCTGCTGATTGTGCTCGCACGGCTGGCAGCGCTGCCGACGCTATATTTGCGGTTGTTGCGGTGACGACGCTGTCGTCGCTGCTGTCTCTGTTCGAGATCCTCAGGTTTGTACAAAGGAGGCAAATTGTCGAGCTCAACCATTGGGAAGCGCGACCGCGGTGTTGCGGGTGCCGACATGGGTTGCTGCAAAGGCGATCCCATCAGGCTGGGCGACGGAATCGTTGAGGGTGGCCCTGCCGACGCCGGCGACCCTGCTTGCCGCTCACTTGTGGACATTTGCGAAAAGGACGATGGTTGTTGTTGCTGTTGTTGATGCGAGTTGGCCGTTGCCGCAGGCGTGGAGGGCGCGGATCCGCCGATAGGTGTGACACCAGAGGCCGGGGCGGCCGTCGAAGGGTGGGGCGCCGCCATGCGTGGCGGCGGGAGCATGGGATTCATCCGAGGCATCTCGCCAGAGATGACAAAGCCCACACGCAAGAGAAAGAAGACTACGAGCGTTGTCAAAGAGTACGAGCCAAGGCCTCCCTTGTAGACATCATGGAGGTCGTACTCGCGCAAAAGGCGCTTAAGAATAAGCACGAGGGGCCGCAGTACGCCGGAAAGTTCGTCGGTAAGCTGCAAGACGAAGTCACGGGCTTGCAGACCATAATGGTCACTCGTGCGAAAGGAAATATCAACGGGAATCTCGGGTCCCGAAGCCGCGCCATTTGAAAGCATATTGACGGCCTTCATTTTGATGACCGGCATTGACGAGCTCTTAATGAGCTTAATCGATTTGCACCATGGCTGCGCCTTGAGCGCCGAGTGGACGGCGCACATGTAGGTGAGGAGCTGGCCACGGTCTAAACTCATATCTACGGTGGGGTCTGCAAAAGGCAGAAAGGGCGGCGGAAAACCATACATGCGCTCTTGGGGCATGGGATACATATTCTGCGGCATGGAAGGAAATCCACCATTTTGCTGTTGCTGTTGCTGCTGTTGCTGTTTTGGCGGTTGCGACTGGGTCTGCACCTGAGCATGCGCAGTCGCCTGCGGGACTGTTTGCGTCTCGGAGGCTTTGAGTGAGGACGTCCGAGGGTGTCGCGGAGGATGTCCACTGGCCATGGTTGCCTTGTGTTGTTGTTGTTGTTGTTCGGCCTGACCCAGTGAACGCTGCGCCGTAAGCTGACCAACGGTCTGGTCAGCAGACGTCTTGGCGGGCGTAGAGGCTGGTCGAGCAGGCGTGCTGGGCTCGAGCTGTGGCGAAGTTGACGCGGGTGACACCTTGCCAGCAGCACCCTTGGCGCGATCAGCCCACGAAGCGGCCTCGAAATTGGTCGTGCTCTTGCTCTTTCGTGGCGCAGACGCACTCGGGACGGACGCAACATCTGGCGTCTCAGCCTTGGGCGCAGCCTCTTTCTCTCCCGAGGCATTAGTCTCCTTGGCGGATGACACGGTAGCGTCTGCACCAATTTCAGCCTTAAGAGAGGCCGCGGGGGCGACGGAAGATACACTAGCAACAGAGGAGGCATCGAAAGATCCACGCGAGACAAAAGAGGCCGCCCGCATGCGCGCATACTCGTTCATGAGAGCGTGGCCATGATGAAGAGTGATGAGCAGATCCAGATCACTCTGCCCCGGGAGCCAAAGCCCAGTGGCAAAGGAGCCATAGATTTGCACTACCGCGCTTGCATAAATGTTGCGGACGACTTCGCCGACACGACGCCAGATCATGGTGGCATCGTCGCCGGAATAAGCGGACATATCATACTCATGGTTCTCGGGGTCATTGGGCATGGCTCGTTGGCGGACATTGAGCGCCTTGATGACGTTATCCAGAAAGCCATCAATACAAATATTAATGACGTTCAGGCATGGGCTGGAAGCGGACGAATCGTTTTCCTCGACAACAATAGATAGCGATTTGCGGGGTCGCTGGTTCGAAGCCGCGTCAGCGCCCTCATCGTGAGCCATCGCATTCACATTATCGTGCTCGCTATTGTTGTTGTTGCCCTTGCTGGGTCCGGGCATCTCGTTGGGTGTCGTGCTTGAGTCGGCAACACTAAGTTGTTGCACAGCGTTTTCAAGTCTGCGCAGCGCCGCGCTCCCTGTGTCCGATGGAGCCGTCCCCGTTGAGAAGCCGGAAGCGTAGCCAGACTCCTCATTTGTATGCATGGACGAGACGCTACTCGCCTCGCTATGGCGTCCGATTTCCGACTGCGCGCAGTCATCGGGAAAAAGAGCGGTCATGACAACTTTGTTTGTGGCATCGCCTGCATGCTGCTGTGAGACGTGCGACGACACAGAAGATGGTGAATGCTTGGTAGAAGTGCGAGGGACTCTCTTTTTCTGGGTGCGTCCACGAGGTCCTGCACGACTTTTCATGACTGGTGTTCGACATGCACGGAGCGCCTCCACTGTTTCTTGCGAGAGAGGGATGCAACGATTTTCGTCCCAGATCTCGTCTTGCGAGACACTCGAGTATAAAAGAGACTGAAATACATCTCGTGCGATGGGGGCGCACCTGCGCACGCGACGAATGCGAATCTGCGCTATCAATGGGGTCTCTTCGGGAGCAGAAGTGGTGCACTCTGTCGCAGCCACGGCGCTTGGCATCTTGACGAGGTGCTCGATCTCGCGGCGACCTTCTGAGGCAGCCTCGAATCCCGTATGCAGCTCCTCTAGCTCGGTGTCGAGAATGAAAACGGCTGTTCCGGGTCGTACTGACTTTACGATCTCAAGATTCTCTTTCGTTGCACCGAGAAGCATTCGGTCCTCGGTGGACTCGAGTGTCGCTGCGTTGCATTTGAATAGGATGCCAACGGGCGTGTTGGCATCAGTGTGCGCCATTGAATCGTGTGACGAGGAGCTCGCCATTCTCGGCGCTCGTTTCGCTTGCTTGCTTGCTTTGCTTTGCTTATGAACCGCCCTTTTTTCTTTTCTTTTCTTTCCTTTTCTTTTTTCCTTCTCGGTTGCTACTACTCTCCCGCCTGGCTCCCTGCCTGGCTCCCTGCGTGCTTGTCTGACTGCCTGGCTGCCTGGCTGCGTACGAGTCTGCCTGTCTTTCTGTCTGCGTGTGGTGGTGCTAGTCCGCCTCTTGCTATCTCACTCGTGCGCGACGGGGCGTGGCGCCACGGCCTAGGGCGTCGTCGTAGATGTGGTCGACGTCCACCTCAAGAGCGGGCGCGACGGCTTTTCTCTTGGCCGTCGCCTTTCGACTCCCTTCGCCTTGCTTTCGACGTCAGCAAGCGTGCGGTCTAGCCCGCACGTCCTCCGACCGCGAGCGCGAGTGTACGTATACTCGCGAGCTCGCGCGAGCTATTCGCGTTGCTTTGTCGCTTTGCTCTGCACGCAAACAACCAAGCAAGCCAGCAACAAGTTCTGCGGAGCTAGCTGCCTCTGCCCAGCTGTCTGCCTTCCTGCGCGGTGTGCGCGAGCTTGCGCGCGACGGCGCCGCTCTCGCCTCGCAAGTGGCAAGGGGCCGGGGCGCGACGGTCGCTGCTGCCGCACAGAGGAGCGAGGCCGTTCGCGCTTGCTAGCTTTGCTTGCTTGCCTTGGGTGCGCTCGCAAAGCTTCCCGCTGCGCCGCGCCGCGCTCGGCTCCGCGTAGAGCGTCCGCGGGCCTGGCTGGCGTCCCGGGGCGGGCGAGCGAAGCGGAGCGAGGCGGTCGCGCGCGCGCGAGAGGTGCCGGCACGAGGAGCGAAGCGGAGTCTGCGCCCAAGAGCCGGGCTCTGGGGTCTGTCTTCACTCGCCGCAGATGACGCCGCCGTGCTCGATCTCTCCCTCCGCGCACCGACGAGGCCGGAACCTGTCGCGGCGCGCCGGGAGCCTCGGCCGTGCTGCTGCTGCTGCTGCTGCTGCTGCCGCTGCTGCCGCGGCGGCGAGCCCGTCGCGGTCCGCCTCGAGCGGGGTCGCGCGCTTCTGCGGCGGGCGGACGAGTTGAGCTCGAGCTCGCGTCGCTTTTTCAAAACCCGATTCGCGAGCCGCGGGATCTCGCGGCCGGCCGCTCGAGCTCCGCGCGCGCCGGGGCGGGGTTTATGCCGCGCACGCCCCTGGTCCACGCGCCGCCGCGCTCTCCCGCGGTCTGCCTTCGCGCGCGCCGGCCCGGGCTCCCTCGCTCGCTCGCTTTCTTTCGAGGTTCTGGGCCTCCGCGGGGGTCTGTCTCCCTGACCTCCCACCCCGCTCGCTCGCTCGCTCGCTCGCTTGATTTCGCGCGCGCGCGCCGCTCGCGCTCGAGAGCCGCGTCCGTCCGCGTGCGCGCTCCCGCCGCCGCCGCCGCCGCCGCCGCCGCCGCGAGGTCGCCGGCGAGGACTCGGCCTGGGTCTCCGCCGCTGCGCAAAGAGAAGCGTGAATGCGGAGACACAGGGCGGCCCTGGACAGACTTTTGCCCCGCGTCCGCGCGAGCCGGGGCCCGCCCCGCCGCTTTTGCCCGCGCTCTGCGCACTGCACGCGCCGGCGCGTGCGCACGCACGGCGCGGAGGAGGCGATGCCCGCGACGGCCCCGCCTCGGCGATCGATCAGCCTGCCGCTCGAGCTGCGCCTGATGCGCGCGGCGCGGAGGAAGGCAGCCCCTGCCAGCCTGCCAGCCCGCCAGCCAGCGCGAGGCGGTCGCGATCGCGGTCGCGGTCTGCCACAGTTTGTTTGCTGGCTGTCTAGGGCCGAGCCCGCGACCGACCAACGAAGCGAACCTTGCCGGAGCGTCCTTTTTGGCTCGCGGTGACGAAGCTGCAGCTGCAGCCGCAGGCATGCTGGCACGATGGTGGCAGCAGTGGCAGTGACAGTGGCAGTGGCAGTGGCAGTGGCAGGTCACCGCTGCATCGTCATTCGCAACCAATGGAGTTTATCACGGTCAGGGTTTTTAGTAGAGGCGCCGGTAGTAAGGCTATGACAGCGCCAGCGAATCCGGCGGAGGCGAGAAAAAATTGGATCGCGGGGCAAGGACAATGCGCTCGGACAGCCAGCTGCACTGGCGCCAGCTGCAGCTGCAGCTGCAACTTGCTAGGGAGCCCGCCAGGTGTAGGAGGAAATGTGCACGGACGGATCGGATTGGATTGTGGACACAACTCGCACTTCACGGAAGGAATGGGGTGTAAGGTCGATCGGCGGTCGATACCAAGCATACACACAGAATATAGGGAAGAAGGGAGCAAACGCGGGGTGCAAAGCAAATGGACACGTCGCGCGAAGGAGCGCGGAGCACACATGCGGCGACCTCATACGCGTGCACTTATGTTTCCCCATGATTGATAAAACTCTCAATAGCCTACTAGTAGGCCTACTACTTTGCTTATGGCTAGCTAGCTAGCTGGTCGATTATTATTACTCTACGTAGGCCTAGAAGAAACAGGGTCCTCTTTGTAACTAGCCAGTGAGCCAGCTAGAGTTACAGCAAGCAAGCAAGCAAGCAAGCAAGCAAGCAAGCAAGCAAGCAAGCAAGCAAGCAAGCAAGCAAGCAAGCAAGCAAGCAAGCAAGCAGGCGAGCAAGCCACAGCCTGCGGCAGCGAGCTGCAGCGAGCAACACCAGCCAAAAAGAATGAAGAATCGATCATCAACGCACAGAGAAATTATTTTCGATTAACAGCAATTTCCTCCAACGCAACAATTTCCACAACCTGTGCAGCAGTCTCCACAACCTTCGCAACAGTTTACACAACCTCCGCAGCAGTCACAGTCGCCATCGTTCCCGCTGGATCCAACGCCAACCTGCGCCTGCCCACCTCGTACGGCGGCATCGATAGTACTACCACCACCACCACCACCACCACCATCTCCACCACATTCACAGATGGCACACCTAATGCAGCAAACGCAAGTCCCCAAGCAGCAAACGCAAGTCGCCTGACAGCATTGACCGGTCTCGTTGCAGCAATGTTCGGTGCCAGTGCAGCAAGCTTCGCCGCAGTCAGCATGCTCGTCAACATCACATGCAACTTGGCAGCATCCGGTAAAGCAGCATTCGGTCATAGTGCCTGACAGGATGCAGCAAGTTGAAGTGCACACGAAACAAAACCCGGGAAGCACATCGCAGAAATTAACGGTGGCTAGTTCGCAGCCTCCCATGTTATCCAGACAACATACTTCCGTGCCAGAGCAGCAAGTTGCCCATTCTTCGGTACAGGTATCAAACCAGTTGCCGTCGCTGCCAAGATTGTGACAAAAGGAAATCGCCCCCGCGCATAGCACAGCAACAAAGCCTTTACAGCAGCAGCACCAGTCATCGCAATTGTCTGAGCAACAATTGTGGCAGCAATCGTTATTGTTGTCAGGCCCTCCACCAGGTCCACCGCCGGCGAAAGCGACAGTCGCTTCTCTTGACATATCATTGTGCGCCTTCACACCAGCTTCCAATACGTCCGTCGATTGCGGGAGACCACTGAACTCTGCAATGATCTCGCCTCTTACCTCGCCTGCGATCTCTTCCGCGATGGTCTTTCCGGGCGACTTTTTCCTGGCCTTGGCGACGAGAAGGTCTGCGAAGGAAAGAATACACTCGACAACCGCGGCCATATTGGTGCCTTCATAAAGGTCCGAAGGCTCGAATGTTTTTTCGTTGTCGAGGCCATTTGCGGTCGCGACTCGAAGGAAGGCATAAATATTTCAGAAGGCGCCGACACGGGTCCCACTTTTGTTCAAGGCCTGCTGCGGTACAAAAATTCTACAAAGGAGCGTTCCATCTTTAAGAATTTCGTGCAGCGCCGTGGGATTGGGTCGCGTGTCAAGGCCAAGAAGTCGCCTCACCTTGCGCTCTGCGTCTGGGTTTGGGGCGTTTTGCATTTTGGCCAAGGAATGTGGCTTTTCTCCGTAAGACCTTTGCTAGCAGCCTCCTTGACAGTCCCAGCGTCCTTGGCAGGCCCCGGCCTTTTGCGTAGTACAAGTCTCTTTGCAAGTGGTCTCTCGGCTGCTGCACGCGCGCGCGTACTCCGCACTCTTGTCGTCCTCATTCAAAGTTGGGCCGCCGTCTGAGGACGTTGCAGCGTGCGTGCGTGCGAGCGAGATACCTCGGCGCTCGCGGCGTCCACCTTTTTGCAGCGTGTCCTCCTTCTTCGAGCTACTACTCGTGGCACGATTCGGGGCCTTGCCTGGCTTGCGTCGATTCGAGGTTTGCTCACTTGACGAAGACCATCCCAGCCACGGACCAAAACCTCCCGTACACTCTTCAAATTGCTAGCCTTTTTTGTTTTCCGGGGGTGTGCACAACACGTTCTCGCTACATTATAGTTTCCGGTAGTTGAGCTTAGCCCAGCCAGTTCTCGGCGCAACGGGTTCTTTGCTTCACTGCTATACGTATTTATCTCACTCCATCACTGTCAATCGGACCCTTCGACGTCTTGCGTTGTTCAAAAGGATCGACTATAGTGTGGACGGGCAAATTGCACAACTGAAAGTCCCACGCTGATTGGAGCGAAAGTAGTAGCACTACAAAGAAAATCGTGTGTATTTTATACATACTGCCAGGACGAGCAAGACCGTGCGACCGCGCAAGACCATGCGGCCGCGCAAGAAGTTGTGCATCATCTCTTGAACGGGTGGCCTTCGATATGTAGCGCGCGTGCCCAAACTTTCTGCGCGGAAAAAGTCTGCATTGTGCATAGGAATCCGATGCCTGCCTTCTTCCGACGGCGTATGCCCAAAGAAGCCGAGATGTTTCCTTTTGTCATAACGAGAATCGACGGCAATAGGCCATGCGATTGCTCACGCGTGACCCTTTTAGTCAAAAAGATGAGCACGTGAGAACAGAATCTGTTTGCTGTCCAATACAATGCCAGTCCATCTTGGAGAAACGAGATGAGACGCGCCATTGCACGTTAAGGAGACGTGCCTGTAGATTAGCTTCAAGCAAAGACATTGGCGTGTGAACAAGTCTTTCAGAACTTGCAAAGCAGAGACGAGTGGAACTGTGTCGTCCAAATGCAATCCAGCACGAGCAGCGCCAGTGCTCAGCAAAGAGAATCTTCGCAACGGAAAAAAGCCCCTAGCAATTCTCGGGGTTGTCATTGCCCTCTGCAAGGTACTGCAAGTCGCGCAACTAGCCTAGCTCCACTCGGAGTTACGCTGACGCAACTCCACTCGATGTCACGCTATTTTCGATGCAGATTGCGCGAGTGACGATTCTGCGAGCGCAAGATCCTGGTCATTCATTGTGTGTGAAGAGAGAGAGGATGTGCAATCATCGCCTCGAAAAGCCATACTTTTGCTGCTCGTAAAAGTTGTCGGCGCGCGACGAGCCTAGATTGATCACTTTTGGGCAACCATCGCGATCTTTCTCCTGCAAGACGCATTCTTTACAATAGTACGCCTCGGAGGTCCCAGGGGCGTTGCAGATAATACACTTTCCTTGCATGGAGCCGTAGTTGTGCTCATCACAAACGTGCACCAGCGTGTCTGGCCTCACGAAGGAGTCACAGATCGGGCACTGACCATCGTGCTTATCGCAGACTTTGGCCACGGCGACGCCCGCAAGCTTCCTGCATAGCACCAAGTCTGTGTGGTGCTTGGCCGACATCTAGGTTTCCCTTCCCTCCAGTCCTTTGCTCTTCGGAGGGACCTTCTCACTAGAAAATGAGAAAAAAGACGCGCGCACTACGTCCACGAGCGCAAGCGATACGCGCAGCGCTGCGCCGACAGCGCAACAATCCCTCCAGCACGGGCAGCTTGCTCCACCGCGCCCGCTTCTTTCTTCTTGCTTGTTGTTCTGCTCGATTCTGCTTCGATTTTCTATTTCTATTTTTATTTTTATTTTTATTTTATTTTCAAACTCTCCTCTCACCGTTCCCTTTGTTCCCTATCTCGTTGTGGCGATTCTTCGGCGCAGGTTTGCACCGAAGTTCTTAAAACCCCTGTCGATCGACTCGGAGCCCGGACTCCATTTTACAGAATGAGACTCGCTGCCGCTTGCTTGCCTTGGCATTACTGGCGAGAATGTCGTGCCCTTGCAAGCTAATCGTGTCGGCCGAGGTCTCGGCGTCGCAGGCCAGGGAGGCTGCCGGCTCAAGTCATCAGCCACGGTCAGCTCGAACCAACACAAAAGAACTGCAAAAAAAGCGCCAAAAATAAAACCGCCGCGGCCGTTAGCCTAGGATATCCTCTCCCACGTCTCCGTCCCATCGCGTTCCGCGTTCTTTCTCTGTTCGTTCCCTTTTTCCCGTTCTCTTCCCGGAGGTTGGCTGGGGGCCGGCGTGGCGGCCGTTCTTCTCGAAAACCAGCGCGCACTAGCGCAAGGGCGATAGGTGACTTGTCGCTGCGTATTCCCGAGTTGTGGCGGGCGATTCGCGCACTTGCGGCGGGGCGCCAACCGCTGGCGGAGAGGCGAGGCGCAGCAAGGAAGGGGCGCGAAAGGCTGACTTGGGCGTGTGCATAAGCCACTTGCGGCGCCCGATAACCCAGTGGTGGCGGCGGTGGCAAAGGGCCACGAAAGGGCCGCAAAGGGCGCGAAAGATAGAGAAGCAAACGACCAACCACCGACAGGTACGTCGCCGCCGCCCGCCGCGCCCGTCGCCGCCGCCGTTTGCGAGGGGCGGGGAGGCGTCGGCCGCGGCCGCTCGCTGGCGCTCGCCGCTCGCCGCGCGCGCCGTTCTCGACGCCCGCGCTTCGCAGAGCGCCCGCCTCCGCCGCGAGGAGCGGGACGGGAGCGCGCAGGCATGGCTTCGCCGGCGCCATGCTTCTTTCCTTCTTTTCCGCATTCATCCAGCCGGGCGCGGCATGGCGAACACCGCTCGCTCGCTCGCCGATTGACGGCCTCGCGCGCCGCGCCGATGGTCGCCTCCTGGCTCCCTGGCCGCGGTCCCTCCCCCCCCCTCCTCGCTCTCTCGTCGCAGCCGCCTGCGCGAGGGCGCGGAGCTGCCGCCGAAGGCGAGAGAGTGGGCCGGCGAGAGCCAACCGGCGAACGAACGCGGCTACGAAGGACGCGCAGCCGCACGCTTTCGAGGAGAAGGCACCGCTGACTGACGAGATTTTTACCTTTGGACAACCACGCGCAGCATACAAGCGAGGCACCAGCGACGACTCAGCACGCTAGCCTTTTTCTGGACGCAAAAATGGTACGTGGGCATCAGCCAGTGAATATTGGCACAGAAGAAAGAGACAGAGAGAATAAGAGAGAGAGAGAGAGGGGGAAGTTTGGGCGGGTTATGAATGAAGGTTCTTTTGCCTTTCTCTTCACGCGCATCCACGATTCAGGTCACGGCTGGATCATGGATGCGCACAAGCGTTATATGCGAAGCGAAATTGGGGCGAGGAAAGCCAAAGATCAAATGTGTGCCGATTTTGTTCGCAGAAAGCAATAGAAAGGAAGCGAGAGAGAAAGAGAAAAGAGGAGTGCTTGGTGGATGGATGGATGGATGGATGTATGGATTAAGACATGTATGTAAAGCGGACAGGAAGAAACTGACATCACGAAAAACCCAACTTCGATGGGTGCTCTTTCCTTTGTTTTCCATTACAGACGCAGGAGGTGGTCCCCGAATTCAAGCTCATCCTTGTGGGTGATGGCGGCGTCGGCAAGACGACCTTTGTGAAGCGCCACCTGACGGGCGAGTTCGAGAAGAAGTATGTAGCCACCCTCGGTGTCGAGGTGCACCCGCTCGACTTTCACACCAACCACGGCAAAATTAAGTTTAACGTGTGGGATACCGCCGGTCAGGAAAAGTACGGCGGCCTCCGGGACGGATACTACATTCAAGGTGAGTGCGCCATCATCATGTTCGATGTCACATCCCGCATCACCTACAAGCACGTGCCCAACTGGCACCGTGATCTCGTCCGCGTCTGCGACGTCATTCCCATTGTCCTCGTCGGAAACAAGGTCGACATCAAGGAGCGCAAGGTCAAGGCCAAACAGGTGCTCTTCCATCGCAAGAAGAACCTCCCCTACTACGACATTTCGGCCAAGAGTAACTACCACTTTGAGAAGCCCTTCCTCTGGCTCGCCAGAAAACTCGTCGGGCAATCCGACCTCAACATCGTGGCTGCTCCTGCCCTGCGACCGCCAACGGCCACTGTCGACGAGGAGCAGCAGCGGCAGGCCGAGCTCGAGCTCCAGGCCGCCGCCGCAGTTCCCATCCCTGACGACGACGACGAGCTGTAAGTACGCAAGACCTAGCGCGCACACGACACGAGTTCCGCAAAAGCTCTAGCGAAAACCCTGCGACCACCTTTTCCCGTTAACCCTGCTCCTATCACGCACCTACAAGAAAAAAGCAAATTACTCTTCTTTATCTGCTCCAAACGGGGGGAGAGAGTGGGGGACGCTAGGAATGTCAATCCTTCTCTTTCTTGCTTTCCTTCGCTACCTACCCCCCACACAAGAGTTTACATTGTCGATAACTTAATCGATGAATGTCGACTTGCCGTCTTTGTGCCTGGCCACCAGCAGCAGCAGCAGCAGCAACGTTGAAGACGTTAAAATCATGAAAGAAAAAGGCGCATCTTTGTTAGTGATGTTGCTTGTCAGTGCTTGCCCAAATGAAGAAGATTCATTGGAGAGCATCTGGCATCGGGTCGATTCGATATTCTCTTACTTCAAATGTGACTTTTGCATCCCTGCAAATCTAGTCATCTTGATCTCAAATAGTATTCCCTCATCCATACATCCACACATCCATACATTGACACCAACATAACCGAGTTCATGTTTTATTTGTCTTCAAAGTAGTCATCCATTGATTGATTGCAAATGAATCCGTTGCAAAGGACAGGACGTAACTGTCCCCTCTTCGTAACGCGATGCTTGTTTCTTTTTTAAACCTTGTTTTCCTTTGTTTTTACGTGCTCGACTTGCTTTGGTGCTCTCTCTCTCTCTCTCTCTCTCTCTCGCGCGCGCGCGCTTTCTGCTTGTTTGCCGCAGGGCGCAGACGTGCTTGATATACCTTGTACACTGCACAAGCTCTGGCGCGCAAAGATGACAACAACACCACGCGCGCAAGGGCGCACAAGGTCTCGGCCAGAGAATTGGGAACCTGCCTCGGGTGAGAGCAGCCATGGCAGACGACGAGGCACACTCTACGCCGGCGCAGAGCTTCTCGGTACAGGCAAAAGGCTGCAAAAGAACTTTAAAGATGTAGCCATAAGTCTCCAACAACAGCTTGATGCAGACTCGCGCTCCGAGGCGGCAAAAGTTCAAGTTGCCATGTGGAGACAAAGCGTCAAGGCTTTTGGACAGCACATCGATGCCCAGCTTCAGTTTTGCAAGGACCTCCGACAAGGACACCTCTTGGCCTCTCTTATGCAAAAGACGCCACAAGACGAAACTGAGCAAGCCGAACTACGCTTCCTTGGTCATCTCAAAACTGATATTCGAGCGCTTCACCTCATGCTCGAAGACATGCGTCGCAATGGAAACGGGGCAATCATGCTCGAACCCTCTTACCGCGTCGGCGACGACAACAGAATAAGTGATGCAAAATATACTTTTGGCGATGCGCAAGGAGACAGCGAACTTCTCGGCACAGACGGCACCACGGATGGCGATTTTTTCCGAGCAAAAACCGCCCGCGCCTCAGCCGCGACCGAATTGCGCGCGCAAAATATCGAGCGTGATCTAGCTCTCGCCACAGACGACTCCAGACAATCGCAACAGCGCTGTGCAGACGTAGGACCTGGAGGACCTGCTGCCACTAATGCCGCGAATGCTGCTGCTGCTGCTACTGCTGCGTCGCCGCCGCCCTCCGGGCGACCTCGAAGCGGCGGACCTCAGATCCGACCTGGACGGACTCTGGAAGAAAATGGTCAGGCGAGAGCCCTGCCATCGCGAGATAACCTTTTGCAACTTGTCGCAAAGCATCAGGACATGCTCTGCTCCGTATTAAAAGGCGTCATGGCCGACCAAGCAGCCATGGAATACAAACTTGGCCTCAGCGACCCAGACAAGTCCGACGAGACGAATGCGCTTGTGAGCAAGTACTTTGCAACCAGCTCGCCCCTCACACGTCTCGTCGTCATTCTCGCCAAGGAAGTTCAGCACCTTGTCGGTGTCGTGGAGACGCTTGGCTACGCACGTGAAGGCATGAGCATGGTCGACGAGCTCGAGCGCCAACGCAAAGAGGTACAAACCTTTCGCAAGGCACACGCCCAAGCACAGGCACAAGTGAACCTTCTCGAGACTGCACTACGCTCTTTCAAGGAGGAACGTGCCCCTGCACATAAAAAACATCTTGCTGGTAGCGAGCTCTTGCGCATCGAGGAGGCGCGTCAGCGGTTACTGAAACTCGAAGACTCTCTCAAAGTCACGCACGAACGCAACGCAAACCTTTTGCTCGCAAACGGCCAGCTTGCCGACGAACTGTCACAAGCGCGCGAGGCACTCTGTGCCGAGACAAAGGCTCACCAAGAGGAGCGCGCTTGGTTCCTCCCTCGCCTTGAGCAAGTCGAGACCATTGTTCGTACCACAGCATCATCCTTTGAGCATCTCTCGCTCGACGTTGAGCTGCTCTCCAACATGTACGCCACTGCCTGCGCGCAGCTCGAAGACCGCGCGTCGAGCTCAGGATCCCTTCAAGCCGAACTACAAACCATCTCAGAAAAGTTCCGCAACTTGCTCAAGCGTGTGCAAGAGGAAAAGCTCGAGAACAAGCGCAAAGATCGCGTTATTGTTGCGCTCATGGGAGCACGACACGAAATGCAAAAGCAAGTCAAGGAGGCGCAAGCCAAGGTTGCGCGAAGCGATACTCAGCTCGACAACGTGCGCGGCGCCAACTCTTTGCAAAACGCCGACCTTGAAGCCGCTCGTGCTATGAGTGCGTGCCTTCGAGACGAACTTGCTCAAGCTCAAGCTGACCAGACCGCTCTGTTAGAAAAAGTACGCACTCTCGAGGCTGAAGCCGATCAGCGCCAACGTAAACATGATACCGAAGTTGCCGAGCTTCAGCACAAAATTGATGACCTTCAGGTCGCTGGAATGGACCAAGCCACTCGGGACGCCTATGACGAAATGAAGCTGCGGCTCAAGCACGCTCTTGCAGCGTACCAAACCCTCGAGGCCAAGCTTGCTGCCAAGGATGCGTGAACCGCGCAAGAAATTGATCCTTCTACTCTTTTCGAACAAAAGGTATTTAAAGAAAAAACCGACTAGAAGAAGACTCTCTTTTGCTTCGACGACCTCTCAAGGTCGCCGTTGCAGTCGCCTTCTTCGTCTTCGTCGTTTCTGCGTGGTCGGTCACCTTCTCGATGTCCTTCCCTCTCAAGTCCGTCCATCTCACTACAAGTCAGCCGCAAGCTGCGCGCGCGCGAGCGGTCAAGTCGATCAGAGGTCGTCCCATCCAAGCGAGAACGAGGCCCTTGCGACGCAGTCGTGCGTTTCCACGCGACGGCTGTAGCCCCGCCGCCTCTTCTCGTTTGTCGCTGCTATCCCTGTCGCTGTCGGCCCTGGCAGTGAATCGTGCGGCTCTGGGAAAAGGGCTCCAGCACGCTCCAGCACCTAGGCCTAGTAAGGAGGCGCCAGAAAGACAGGGCAAGCAACAGACAGACAGACCCCAAAGACGTGCTGGCGCCTCTTCGCCGACCTCGGCGACCGCCTGCTCGCTGGCCCGCTCTCGCTCGCTCGCCCGCTCGCTCGCTCCCTCTCAACCTCTTGCTCGCGCGCGCGCGGCGCGCGCAGGAAAGGCCACGGCCCAAGGGGAGGACGAGGCGAGAAAACATCCAAAGATGGTGAACATCCGCCGAGCGACCGTGGAGGACCTCCTCGCTATGCAGAACTGCAACCTGCACTGTCTGCCGGAGAACTATCAGATGAAGTATTACGTATACCACGAGCTCTCCTGGCCGCAACTGCTTTACGTGGCCGAAGTCAACGAGAAGATCGTCGGCTACGTCCTTGCCAAAATGTAAGTATCAATCGCTCCGAGTCAGCCAATAAAAAAGGAGACACGTGTTTTGTCAAAAAGCACGCAAGTACGTCCAAGAAGGACACAGACACTGACACTGACTGGAATGCTTTGCCCTTGGATTATTTGCTTCTATTTCCTCCTCTTTTTTTTGCGCCCAATCACACAGTGATGAAGACATGTCGAATGGACTCCATGGTCACATTACCTCACTCTCTGTTCTGCGTTCGCACCGTAAGCTTGGCCTCGCGACCAAGCTCATGCGTGCCTCGCAGCGCGATATGCGCGAGACTTTTCAGGCAAAATATGTGTCTCTTCATGTCCGTCGGACCAACTATGCGGCCTTCCATCTCTACCATGACACCCTTGGCTACAAGATTAACGATATCGAGGCAGGTTACTATGCCGACGGTGAGGACGCTTATGACATGAGAATGACCTTTAAGGATTCTTCGCCCCCTTCACGCAAGGACAAAACTTCGCCACCGGATATTGCCGATCTTGCCTTCCTCCTCGAAGAAGACGAGGGTGAGGAACGCAAGGCTCCGGAGCCCACCGATGGTGCTATCCCAGCCGAAGGGGACATTGTTCACGATCTCGACGACAAGGATAAACCCAAACAGTAGATGTTTCAAATTTGATTCTCAAGTCATGAATTGGCTCTGGTAGTAGTAAATCCTTTTGTCCTTTGCTCCAAGGCATTTATTGCTCTAATAGTGAAATCCTTGGCCGTACTCGTCGTATTCATTCGAGTCATGCCATACGCCGAACTCGTCCCAGTATCCTCCTTCTTGTGCCTCTCCCTCGGCGTATTGTGTTGGATCCTGTTCGTATGCATGAGCATACTCTTGAGCATATGCTTCCTCACCCTGTGCAAAGTAGCCATAGTCTTGAGCGCCAACACCTTCGGGGGCGTACGTTTGTTCAGCATATCTTTCCTCTTTAGCAGCATACTCATTTACTTGAGATTGCTGCGCAAAGTCATCTTTCCAAACCGTCTCGCCCGTACGTCGATTACAATAGTATACAGCTTGCTGCGTCTCGTCAAAGTACTCGTCCCATGCATCCGCCTCCTCTTCGGCGCCTGCGTCCTGTGCTTGATCAAGAAATTGTGCATCGTATTCTTCTTTCCAAAGTGTCTCTCCTGTGCCTGCGTTATAGTAGTACGTAGCTTGCTGATTCTCATCAAAGTATTCCTCCCATGCGCTGTCAGCATTCTCTATTTCGGCTGCGCCAGCAGATCCCGCAACGACGCTTTGATCAAAAGGCTCAGCAACTTCGTTCCAAGCAGTATCTGATGCGCCGCCTCCGACCTGGTACGATGTTGTAATTGCTTCGTCTCGATCGCTTGCGCTTGTGGCTGTTTGGTGCTTTTTCGAAGACGCGGAATCTCGACTCATGGTAGCTGCGAGCGTGTCATTGGCTTGACTATCACGTTTGGACACCTGCTCTGCAGCCTGCTCAATAGCACTCTGTGCTGAGACCTCGGGGCCAATAATGTCTTTGGATGCGGTCGTTGAACTCTTCACCTTTGTCTTTGGTGCGTCGCACTCGCTGTCCAACGCGGACGATTTCTCCTTTTCAGAATGTGCAACATCATCATCTACTTTCGCCACAGCTTGGTCGTCGCCACCATCATCAGCAACTTTCACCGCCAGGGCGTTGTCGCTGTTTTTCGCTTCTTTCTCGTCAGTCACTCGTAAAATGCCGTTCGTTTGCGAAGACGGAGCGACGCCATCGCTAGCGTGCGATCCTTCAGATCTAAGTTTGCTTTCGCTCATTTCAGCAGATTCCTTCTTGGTTTTCGTTTTCCGTCTTCCTCGCAATGAGATCCGAAGCGTTTTCTTACGAGAGCGGTCTTCCATGGCATCTTCTTGAATTGGTTGCTCTTCGTCTGCATTGCCTTCAGACTTCTTCTTGTTTCTCTTCATTCTCTCTTTGAGACCGCCTAACTTTGAGATGGCTGTGGGATGACGCAGCGCGTCTTTTGCCTCATTTTCGCTGCCAGGAAGCTCGTCTGTGGGTTTGCCATCGATTTCAAGATCACCCTTGGTCGCTTCGGCATTGAATTCTGTTCCTGTGGCCATGGATATGTCGGCGGAAGCATCGCCCTCGCGAGACACTGACGCCTGAGATTTATCCTGCGCTTTCGCAGGCTCATCATTCAACGACTGCACGTCCTTCTTGAGAAGACCCGTCGCCTTTTGCACGTGCGCGAGATTGGCCTTGAAGCGATTGACAAGCTTTTTACGCTCTGCTTCCTCTTTTGCGCGGGCAATGCGTTCGCGTCGTGCTGCAAGAGCGTCGATCATATATTTGCCTTTTCCCGACTGACGCGTCAGCTTTCCCCGAACACATGCTTGAATCTTGGCCGCAGCGCGATGGCGCTCCTTCTCAAGACGTACTTCTTCCATTTGTTGCGCCTGGTCAAGAACATACGCACGCACACGAGCCTCGTGGAGTTCCTGACGGTGCTCTTCAACTGCGCGTGTCGTAAACTTTCGTGGCACAAGCGTGGTAAGATCAAGTCCATACTCGCGCTCGACGCAGACACTGCAAGTCGGATACGGCTGATCGAAACGAGCTGCGCGTAGCCCGCACGTTTGGCACACACCTGTGTCCTCTGGCACAAGCCAGTCGAGCTCATGTCGCAATTTGTTTCCTTTGCGATGTGAATAGTCTGCGCAGCAGTCGCATAGTGCAAGGTCCCCACATTCGACACATACCTTCGTGGCCATCTGGAACTTGCACATACTGCAGCGCGCGATTGCCGTCACGTCATGCTGCGCGCGTTTACCCTTTTTGTGTACCATATCCGAGCAGCTTTGGCAATATGCGATCTCGCAATCTTCGCAGTGTGCTGCGACCGCTCTTTCTTCGCACCGATCACAAAGCTCGATGAGTTGGTGTCTCGCTGGAGGAATATGAATGACCGCGTCTACATCACCGTCTCCCAGAAGCGCCGGCTTTGTCCACGTTGTCAATCCCGACGTCGGATTTTGCCAAAAGCGCGCTCCCGTCTCGGTGTCGATAAAACTGCGGTAGAGAGATCGCATAATTACCATGACACGCTGTCTCGCTGCATGCTGCCGCCAGGCTGACTGGATCCGACGCGCGGCTTGGGTCTGCGCCGCAAGCAGTTTCTGATAATCACGCGCAACGCGCGCAAGGCGTGCTCGCTGGCGACTTTTCCACGCGCGATACATATTTTGCATTCGAATAGCCATTTTCGCGGCACGAACCTCTGTTCGCGCACGAATGGCCTTGCGCCATCTACCACAAAGGACGAACTCATCAAGGAAGCGAGCAATTTGCGCATCGTTGTCGCGGTGCGCGCGAAAGTGCGTCACCTCGGGGAAGAACTGTTCTGCCAAAAGCTCGAGCGCGTCGACGAATGCCAAGAAGTCCATCTTGCGCTTTCCCATGCAACATTTGGAGAACAAAATATCAACTTCGGTCGCCTTCAGGCGGCCTTCGCTCTGGACTCCAATAGACTGGCAGTACTTTGAAAATGCAGCGGATCCAAGCGAAGCGATTTCACCGACTTGCTTTTGGCTCACCGTAGATTGTGCAGACCGTCCTTGCGACAGCGAATTGGAGCCTGACGACCGCGACGCCGTCGAACTTGATCCAGATGCTGCTGCGTTTGCTGCGCGGCCTGCGCCGGGGTCAACGAGATCAGAGAATACAGCGAGCGGCTCTGAATCCTGCGGCAGCGTTCGCGCTGGATTACAATGCAACGCGGTCAGAGCAAGTCGACTCTGCTCGTTGCGAAGTCCCTTTGCCGCTTCGAGCGCTCCCCGCAAAGCCGACTCCTGCTTCGCCCGGGCCTCATCAAGACGCACTCGCATTGACGAACGTGCAGCATAACACCGCACAACGCCGGCAATCTTGAGCTGAGCCATGTAATGGTGTTTACGCTGCGAAAGTTCGACTCGAGCCAAGTGCATTCGCCACCACGATTCGATTTTTGTTGCCGAATCGTATCGCCGCTGGCGCTGCTGGCCTAATGCACGTACGGCATGGCCACGATATGCAGCCTGTATGCGCGTCGCAGCACGTGATCTGCGCCAAGCTACAAAGAAAATACGGTGAGGTAGCATACGCCAGAGACTTTGCAGCATTGTTGCTGCGCGATGCTTTCGCTCGCGCATTATACGCCGACGATGATGGATGATCAGGCGACGCGCTAGCTTTCCTCGCCAAAAACGCTGG
Source organism: Aurantiochytrium sp. KH105 (assembly GCA_003116975.1). Lineage (NCBI taxonomy): Eukaryota > Bigyra > Thraustochytrida > Thraustochytriidae > Aurantiochytrium > Aurantiochytrium sp. KH105. The sequence goes on from BGKB01000074.1 coordinate 179,720, forward strand.
ATCGTGGTGGCAGCCTCACTTCGCGCTGCTTTGGAGACGAAAAGTTTCGCTACGCGGCGACGATGATTCCTCGTGCGCAATTTGCCTGCCTTGGCCGCAAGGCGCGCCTTTTGCGCCTCGCCTTTGACGTGCTTCAAGCGTTCAAGCTCTCGATTGGCGAGTCGCGCGCGATACATGACTTGGACCTGAAGTGCGGCTTCTTCCACCTTGTCTCTGTATCGGTTCACCCATTGCTCGTAATTGCACAGTTCACGCAGACGCGCCACCTTGCGTCGAGCTAGAAATCCTCGGACGATACGTTGCATCTGCACGGCGAGACCATGCCCAGCAAAGGCTACGCCACACCGGAACCGCATTCTACGCCATACCTTTTGTATGACAAGGGCGGCTCCATTTTGCGCAAAGCGCTGCGCTCGCAAGTATTGGACATTGCTCAGCTGTTCCTCTCTTGCCTCGTGCCGAGCCTGCACGGCACGAAATCTTGCTTGGCGCCGACCGCGCATGCCGCGAAAGGCGCTTTGTATTTGAGTCGCAGCCTTTATCTGGCGAGCTCGAAGTTCTTGCAACACAACAAACGCAACGCGACTTCGCTTGCCCCGCCAATGCGTTTGCACGCGGACGACCGCCTCGAGATCGCGAACGAGCGACCGCCGCAACTGCTTTGATCTGTGCATTCGCGCGATGGACTCAATGAGAATTGCTGCCCGAGTTCTCTCGTGGCACCGTGAGAAAATCTCATCTTCTGCTTGCGAAACTCGCGAGCTTTCGCGTGCGCGCTGACGCTTCAGATCTCGTCCTGTACGACACATGTAGCCTCTTGCAACACGCTGAATATGCGCTGCGGCAGCAAAACGATCTCGAATCCGCTGCTGCTTGACAAAGTCAACCCATCTACGCATTGCATTACGCTGGGCTCTCGTGAACATCGCTTGAAGAATCTCTACGATGCGACGCCCCCCTCGCTGCTGGCAGTACGTCTCGAGCTTGTACTTTAGAAGAAACTGCATCGGGAGCGTCTCCATGCCTCTCTCGAGTGCACTCTGCATGCGAATGGCGGCAAGACTGGCTCTCCTTTGCATCTTGTTTTGCTTCACGCCCAAAATATGTGTCTCCTCCAGCCTCGTCTGATTTTCAAGCTGGAGTCGAGCTGATAATTTGACCTGTGACAGCGCTGTTTTGATTGAGTCTGAGGTTGTCTCCTTCAATTTATGTGTCACTCTTCGAAGAGCTTGATCTATCTTACGAACAGGAGCTCGCCGCGCAAGAAGCTCTTCAAAGAGCGGATGGAGCTTGCGCGGCGGCTGTACTTGCTCGATTTCGGCCAATCCACCCGTTTTCTTCTCTTGCGCGAGGTCATCTGTCGATATTTGGTTTGCGATGCCGCTACTCCGCGAGATAGCATGATCACGAGCGTCGCGAGCAGATAGTAACCTCTCATCCTCTTTCCCATCCTCCGCCTCCTCGACCTGACTCCGAGGAAGAGCATCTTTGATCTCCGGAAAGCGTAGACGTTTTCGTCTTGCTCTTGCTTGCCTCGCAAGTACCTCGTACAGGTTCTCCTTCCTCCCCCGTTTCCTCCTCTTCACGCCCACGAGCTCCGCAGGCGCTCGCAGGTCCACCTCGAGGACCTTGTCCGCCAAGTGTCTCCTCGGCGCCAGCACCGCCAGGCGCTCCGCCTCGTCCTCGTCCTCGTCCTCCATTCCCCCCCCCCCCTCGTCCGCCTCCGCTCCCGGCGAACAGCGCGCGTCGCCGCTCCTTTCTGCTCTGACGATCTCCAGGGCCCCGCGCCCCGCCTCTCCGCGCTCGTCCCCGTCCTCGTCCTCGTCCTCGTCCTCGTCCTCGTCCTCGTCCTCGTCCCCGTCCTCGTCCTCGTCCTCGTCCTCGACGCCTGATCGATTTATCCGTTCACGCCTCGCAACCCGAGGGCACCGCGGTGCCGCGCGTCCGGTATCTAGGGTCCGCGCACCGGACCCGAGGCCCTCCCGGGCGAAGATCGAGCGGCCGGGCAGAGCAGCAGGGCGGAGCAGAGCGGAGCAGAGCAGAACAGACTCGGCGAGGGCGAGGGCGGCGCGCGCGGGCTCGCGGCGGCGCGGCGCGGGGAGGCGGGCGCGGGGAGGCGGGCGCGGGGGCCGCGGCGGCGCGGCGGCGCGGCGGGCCCGCCGTCTTCCGCGCGCGCGGGGCCGGCCGGGCGCGAGATCGGATCGGATCGGATCGGGCCGGATCGGATCGGGCCGGGTCGGCGCGAGGCCGTGGGCCGCGCGAACGACGCTGCCGACGGCGCGCGCGGGCGACCTGGGCGAGGCGGGGAGGGCGCGCGGCAAAGAAGGCGTGCGCATCGTTGCCTCGACGCTTCGTGAAGCGTGAAAAGCTTGGGGGCATTTTTTTAGAGAGACTGAAGTGCGCGGGGAAAGAAGCGTGGGCGACATTTGCGTGCAAAGGCCGCACAAAAGGTCGCCAAGATGAGCCAGTTTCGCGGTAAAGGCGCGGCCATCATGAACCGCATCCGGGAGTCGCAGTCGGATGACGAAGACTCCGCGTCTGCAGGGTCTCTGAGCAGCTCTGAGGAGGGTGAGGACTCGGACGACCAGCGCGGCACGCCCATGATGAACGGCGGTGGCAAAGGCGCCATGTTTCGCGGCAAGGGCGCCATGATGTATAGGGGAAAAGGGGCCGCCATGTACGGTGGCAAAGGTGCAGCCATTCGAGCCGCTTCGCATTCGTCGGACGAAAGCGAGGAAGATGATGATGATGACGACGACGATGACGACGACGGGGAGGTCCAGGTCGTCGAGAACAATGACAATAAAGAGAGAGAAGCCCAGGAGGCGGCGGAAGCTGCTAAAGCAAGAGCTGAGGCAGAAGCCAGGGTGAGAGCAGAGGTGGTCGCCAAGGCTAAAGCAGAAGCAGAGGCTAAAGCCAAAGCAGAAGCAGAGGCCAAAGCCAAAGCAGAGGCCGAAGCCAAGGTCAAGGCGGAGCGCGAGGCCAAGGCCAAAGCCGCACGAGAAGAAGAAGAAGTGCGTCGCAAGCGCCACGCCGAAGCTGAACAAAAGGCGCGAGAAGAAGAGGCTGAACGCGAAAAGCAGCGCGCTGCTGCTGCTGCTGCCAAGGCTGAAAAGCAAAAACGCGAGCGCGAGGATGCAACGCGAAGACGTCTCAACGAGACGAAACAAAAGGCTGAAATGGCAGAAAAGGTAAAACGTCTGAGTCAGCTTCAGCGACAAGAGGCCGAAGAGGCGAGGAAAAAGACGTTGGCGGACAAAACGACGGGCTCGACAAAGAAAAAGCCCGGCAAGAAGCGCAAAATCTTTCAACAAGAGGCTGACGAAATCAAGGACGGTTCCGACGCACCATCGCAGGCTGTTTCTTCAGCAAACGGCAAGGACGCTGCTAAACCCGCCAAGCCGCCAAGCAAAAGAGGTCGCAAGGCCAGTGAGGCCAGTGAGGCGAGCGCGACGCCAAAGGAAACGACTTCGCAGGAGCCAAAGCCGAGTGCGAAAGAGACCCCTGCGCCCCCGCCACCCCCACCGGCGGCAGAGAAAGCAGAGACGTCCACGAAACCGTCGTCCCCGGCGGCGCCTACGCCCTCTCCGCCGGCCAAGGAAGTAGACTTGGACACTTTGATGGAGGGTATTCGCACCTCTGTTGAGAAGATTCCCAAGGTCAAATCATGGGGCATGAAAAAGAAGAACCCCAAGACTTCAATCATCAAAAAGATGGTGAGCTATCTCATGAGCATCGGAGAATATATCTCGGAAAAGGGAGAAGTGGAAGCCTCGCTGGACCAAGATGCTATGTGGACTTGGGCCGCGCTTCATTGCGACTATAACAAGGGCGGAAAGGAATTGCGAGATTTGTACACGATGCTCCGCGGCGAATTAGAGAGCTAAGCAAACAACAAACCGGTTTCTCTTGTTGCAAGCAAAGTCAGCAAGCAAGTCAGCAAGCAAGCACGCAAAACAAGAAAATGAATTTTGCGTCTCTTCAACGAGCAAGACGGTGCGCCAATAGAAACTTATCAACAACACACAAAAACACAACCCTGATTCACGGTCAAATTCATTGCTTTTATAAATTCACTTGATTGATTGATTGATGATTGATTGATTGACAGTGAATCAATGGATGCTTGCTCACATTACTTCATATTAATTATCGTCGTTGACGTCGGTGCTACAGCAAGCAAGCACGCAAAACAAGAAAATGAATTATGCGTCTCTTCAACGAGCAAGACGGTGCGCCAATAGAAACTTTATCAAGAACACACAAAAACACAACCCTGATTCACGGTCAAATTCATTGCTTTCATAAATTCACATGATTGATTGATTGATTGATTGATTGATTGATTGATTGATTGATTGATTGACAGTGAATCAATGGATGCTTGCTCACATTGCTTCCTATATAATTATCGTCGTTGACGTCGGTGTTAGCGAGGAAAGAGCTCGTCGACGAGAGCAGCATTCATGTGCTTGACCATCTTTTCGCGAGGCACACCGCTATGCACATTAATTTTTTCCACAGTTGAAGGGTCAAGCACTTTGGAAATAATCTTCCATGCGCCCGAAAAGAGAAATGGCGCGTTGACAATGTAGGCCACGCGTAGATTTTCAGGATAATGTCCTTGTCCTACCTTGAGCACACGCGTGAGCATTGCGATACCGGGCGGGTGCAGTTGGGAAAAACTGAGTCCCGAGAGATCGTGCAGCTCAATGAACGACTTCCACTCGTGCGGTGCATCCGGGTCCTTTACCCCCGGCCCCTCTTGGTCCAGCGCTTCATTGCACAGCGCCTGATATTGCCGCGAGTTGGCGCGATTTTGCAGCTCAAGAGTCATCTCCATCCACGAAATGTAGAAATCAGAAAACTCTTCTTCGGTGACGTGCTTCATTAGCTCTTTCGGTCGCAATTCTCGGTATCGAAACACCTGAATCGGGGATCCATCTTGGCTGGTTTTCTCTAGAAATTCTCCGGGCCAATGACTTCGTAGCTTGGAAAAAGATTCTTGTCGTTGTCTTGATTTTTCAGATTCGGGGTCGTCCATGCCGCGCTCTGTACGAAATTTGATCGTCTCGCGTATCATTTTTTCCGCGGCGGAAACCTTTTCGTTACGAGCAAACAGGTATCGCTCGTAGAAGCGGATGGGTCCCCCATATCGTCTCTCCAGCGCTTCTGAAACCACGTCGGCAACGCGACTTCTCAATTCTTCGATTCCTTCGCTCACAGGCGGCTGCAGAATATCCTGAGCAGGGATGTGGATATTGTCCGTCACACAAAATGTGCTCGGAATGTCCGTCTCGCCGTGGTCCTCTCCTTCCTCGGCAATGTCCTCTGACGCCTCGCTATCAACATTGGTCTGTTGGATCGCCTCATCGCTCGAACGATCAGCTTCCGGTTGAATTCCACGAACGAGATTGGGCCCGCCAGCACTAGCGCTGCCTGTTCCTAACACTGCGCGACTGTCGGCACTCGAGTTGCTGGACTTTCGTCGACGCCGCATGAGAACGCGGCGGACAAAGCTACGCTTCTTTGGCCCATTACGAGAGGTGCTACGCGAAGACTCGGCGTGTGGAAGTTCGGATACATTGCTCGCGTCGCTACGATCTGATCGCAGTGACCAGCCTCCAAACGAGCGTACGCTTCGAGGCGCCTCGGCGAAGCTCGCAGGAGATTGTGGTTGGAGCCTTCGTGGTGAACCACGCACAAGGCTATGCGCGGACCCTATGGATGAAAGGGTCCTTACCGAACTTGCATCGTTCTCTCCATGGACGCTGTCGCCATCCTCCTGTCGCTGTTGTTGTCGCTGTTGTTCTAGTTGTTGCTGCTGCAGTTCCTGCGGCTGGAGTGGCTGGAGCTGTCGGTCTCTTAGCTTGATGCGTTCCTGCTCCCGCCGCTTGAGGAGTTCGGAAACTTGCTGCGTCACATTACCAACACGCTCATGCATTTCATTTGCTGTTTGCCGCGCTTCGTGCAGGCTCCTGGACTCGTGCATGTGGAGGCCGGTGAGCAGGCCCCCAATGGCAAGGAAAGCGCAAATCAAGGCCGTAGAACCCAGGGTCTCCACGGAGCGCAGCAACCAGACCACGACCAAGACCGAAAAGAGGGCAGTATTGTACTTGAAGCGGCTCAGAGCGCTGCCAAGTCGCGCCTGCTCCTTCTCGCTCCGCGACAGCACCTCCGCCGTCAACGCCTCGAGCCGAGCTACGTCCGCCATGGTTGACGCACACGATCCGACGCTTCGTACTCGCTGCCTGCCGATGTGGACTCGCAGCGAGCAGGCGGGTCCGGCCGCGCGGCAGGCGCTGCTGCCGGCGAGCGCGTCTGTGTATCTGCGCGTGTCTTCCTTCGTGGGCGTCGATCCGAGCCCGCTGCGCTGTCGGGGTCTGACTGACCCTCGTCTACACGAATTGAACGACTCTGCTATTGCAAGGATGCAGTACATGGTATCGCAACGTAGGCCACAAGTATTCATGTTGGTTGTAAATCAACAGACTGAGCTCAAGCTCTTCTTTCTGAGGGCCTGCAAGCAGAAGGGCGGATTGTTAGCGAGCGAGGTGATTGCGGCGAGTGCATAGTTCTGGTTCATGGGTAAAGAAAAGCTATGCCCCTGACTGAATCCATCAGGGCTTACCAGCATGAGAGATGAAAAAGAGGCCTGGCAGAGGACTTTATATCGATGAGGAAAACTCGACATAGAAAGAAGGAGACATTCTCGAGATTTGGCTCCCGAAGCAGGATCAGATTAGTGAAGTTAGGCGGTCTACACCTTTTTTATGAGCGGAGATTTCCCTGGCCGCTGGCGCATGTAAGCAAAAACGCCGCAGGCGAGTGTAACGACGAGGAATATAATGGCAGAAGTGCTAAGTTGACCTTGCCCCTCTTGGACCTGGCAGTGCAATTTGGGATCGTCAGGGAAACAATATGTGTGCTGCAAAAAAATGTAAACTGCATCATAGTCCCACGCCACAGGCTCCTCGCGACTTGCATCCCGTGCCCCGGGTGCATCCCTTGATGCATGATTCTCAATGCTACCCATGCTGCTGCTGCTGCTGCTGCTGCTGCTGCTACTACTACTACTGCTGCTACTCCGACCGTACAAGAGTTGGTCACGAAAACCAGCATTGGGCCCTACAGACCGCTCTGCGGAAGAAAGATAGGCAGCATCGCCAGCATCCCTCCGGAGCTTGGGCTGCGACGCTGCGAGGCGGCACGAACGGCAATGGTAGACCTCGGGAAATGTCGGACGATCGAATTGAGCCCGTCGCGTCAGCGAAAACTCATTGTTGCTCTTACCATAGTCGCCAAGTGCAGCATCCTCTGCGTTGAGACGCTTGGAGACAGCATTGTGCTCGGACCAGATGAAGAGCGTGAGCGCGCGCGCCGGAGATATGCCCAGTTGCCTAGCGCTTTGTAGAATTTCACGCTGAGGGTTTGGGTTACTCTCGAGAAAGTGTTTGCGGCAGTCGTTACACGAGAAGCTGTACCGAATAAAGCCCACAATTCCGTTAAGCGTACGATCAGCAGATGCGCCCCCCGCGCCGCTTGCCACGGTAAGCACATGAAATAGCTTCCATAGCGCGCAAGGATAGCCACCATGCACCCCGACGTGCTGGAGAGTGGCAGGACGACATGTGTACCAAATGGCGCGCCATTTTGTGCGCTGGTCAGGCGTGTAGACGGCAAAATCCCACGATTCGAGCGCAGCATCAAAGGCCGAGACGGAAAGCACATGTCTCGTTTTGTCTTCCCGCTCTTTCAGGCTGCGAAAAAGCTTTTCCATCTGCGCGCGTTCGCGCACTCCTGGAAAGGATTCGCGAAGCACGTTCAGCCACGCGTAGAGAGCCGCCAGCTCTTCCCCTCCGAGTTCGAAGCGACCCAAGAAGACGCCCGTTTCCAAACCAAAACGAACTGCTGCGGCAATGTCGCGTCGCAGCATTTCCTTCGCGGAGAGCCTGTTTCCGAGGTGGTCGACAGCCTCGGCTGCTGCGGCGGCGGCAGCACTTTCCTCACTCAGTTCCAGGTCAGCATCATTTTCTGGATCTTCAGAAGGCTCGGAAGAGTCGCTGTGATGCAAGACTGCTCGATCAAAATCCTTGTCTGCTTCGGACATCCATCGGAGTATCTCGTGCATGCTCTCTTCAATTTCATGCGCCGTCTCGGGTCGACGAATGACGCTCCCCTTTGCAAATCCGAGCAGATACGGGACTGAGCGCACGTTGTACAAGGAGCATGTATCGCGGAACTCGTCGCAATTAATGGCGAGAAGATGTGTCTTACATTTTGCCTGTTGCGCGTGCTGGGCGACCTTGCGCCAAGTGGGCGCAAAGGTTTGGCAGTGTCCACACGATGCGCTGTAAAAGTTGATGACAATCACACCGTCTTCTTCACGCAAAAAGTTTGCTCGCTTTGGATCTGCAAACCACGCTGCGTCAACCTCTTGCACGGGGGATTCGTCATCGATGAAAAGTCCAAAACGTTCACCATCAGAGCTGCCCTGCAGAAGACGCCGCTCCTGGTCGCCGCCCTCTTGATCGCTCAGCTTGGCCGCAAGTGCTTGTTCCTTTTCCGCAATAGCCTCTGCCGCGGCGACGATCGCAAGGCCGGCCAGGAGCGTCCGCGCCGCTCGCATCCTGCAGCAGTGCGCGGCCGGCCTGGGACGGGAGACAGTCCCGCACGATGTAGGACGCGCCTACTGCTCCTTTGCTATCCTCGCCCTGATTCCTGCCAGCCCGAACGAAGCCGACCGACGCCGCGGTCGCTCCAGACCAGATCCGGGTCCACGGACCGGGCGCAGGCCACGCTCCGTCCGCACAACAACGGCCTTCGGGTTCTGCCGCACCACGTTCCCCGCGGCGACGTTGACGACGATGACGAATGATGACATGGCGAGCACCGCCCGTCTACACCGGGACTCCGGCGCACAGGGCCGCACCTCGGTCCCCACCCCGCGGCGCGGCGCTCGGTCGTTATCGCAGCATATCCTGGACAAGGCACCCCCGAATAAAACGGCTTTCCGCGCGGTAAGCGAGGATAACCTGCGCAACCCCAAAGGCGGCCGTTTTACATTTTTCCCCTGCTTGGCGGCTCCGTCTCGGCGAGCTCGCTTTGCGGTTTTCGGGCGGCGGGGACCCAAACTCGCATTCCGCGGCCGGCCTGCGCGCGTGAGGCCCCCCGGCGGACGCTCTCCGCCCGCCCGCGGGCGACGCCAGCCAGCTGCGCGCAGCGGAGGATCGCCGCGAGGCTCGCGCGGGATCATCGCGCGGCTCGAGTGTCTGGGACTGATCTCTGGTCTGGGAGGCGAGGGTTCCTGCTTTTTGCGTGAACGACATGGAGGTTGCCAGGGAGCAACCGCCGGCGCCACAGCAGCAGCAAGCAGAGGAGAAGGACTCGGCAACGACGCAGCAGCAGCAGCAGCAGCAGAGACGCAAGCCCTTTCAGGAGCTCGATCTTGGCGGCGATCCGCAAAAGCAGCAGCAGGAGAACCAGCACGTGCAAAAGCCGCATCAGCACCAGCAGCACCAGCAGCACCAGCAGCCAGGGGTCGGGACTATGCGAGGCGCGCCAACACCCAGCCCGCGTCGCAAAAGCCCCGCGCGGAAAAAGGCACGCACCTCACTCGAGAACGATCTTGGCAAGGCCAACCTTGGCAAACAAGACGACCAACGCTCGGATCTGAACATTGCGAAAACTCCTCCCGAAAAGCAGGCCAATGACCAAAAGAAAAGGGCCAAAGGCGAGCTCATTGAGTTCTCCCCTGACTCGCAGGGCTCGGGTCCTGCGCTCCGGTTCTCAGACTCTTCAGACGAATCTGGCGACGATGAAGAGGAGGCAGAGATTCAGCAGCACGGCATGAATGATAACGCAGACCGCGAAACCCAAAGAGTCGTGGAAGACGACAACGACAACGATGATGATGATGTTGACGGTGACAGTGATGATATGGACACGAGCACCGAGGATCACTTTGTCAGCATTTCTGCCGCTTCGACGCCATCCCTCCCAGAAGTCGAGCTGAACACGCGGCGAAACGCTCTGCGCCCAGTGCACAGCGAAAGGAAGAGCGCCGCTTCTGCTGGCACCGCAGACCTGGAAGATCTCCTTAATAGTGACGAAGATGACGACAGCGAGAATGGCCACCTTGACGATGATGAAGCAAACCGGACGGTCACTCTCGCTGCATTCCAAAACATTCTCGCCGGCGCAGACGACGATGACGAAGATGAAGATGAAGACGCCGGAGACAGAGGAAATGAGCACGCCGGCAAGGGACAAAAGGGTGTCCGAACGAGGAATGGAACACCCGCCAAGCCCAAAAAGGTGACATCAATGCCATTCGACGACTCTGACAATGACGACACGCCCGCACGTAACGGAAACAGGCGAAATACAGCCTCACCTTCCGCACTCCAGCGTCTGCTTGAAATGGCCGACAGCGAAGACGAGGATGATGACGAAGAGGAGCAGCTCAATGCCGCCACTGCACGCGGCAGACGCGAAGCAGAGCTTTTGGCCAAGGACGATGACAAACTTTTCCAGGTAAGCACACCAGAAGACTCGAAATCGAGTGCTCGTGCACAGGAGAATGACGACGTCACGCCCGTCGCGCTTCGCACACGTTCGTCGGCCAAGAAGCCGCCCCGGCCCGACTCCCACGCTCGGACCCCCGGAAACATTGCCGAGCTTGGCCCAGGGCCGACGCCTCTCAAGAGTTGCATCAGCGCGCGGAAAAAGCGCGGTACATCGGCCAGACAAAAGAAGAAGTCCGTCGTCTTTGGTTCTCCGGATGCTGCAGAATTTGACTATCAAGATCCTGTACGTGGCGGCGTCACACCTCTCAACAAGAATTACGCAAGGACGCGCTATAAGATGGAGGACCGTGTGGACTCGGATGACGAAGATCTTATTGAGGAAGATCGTGAGACTGCTCTGAATTCTTCGATTCTCGCCACCTGGGAGGAGGAAGAAGAAGAAGATGAAGCCATGGATGATGACAACGACGAGCTTGAGGGATCGCGAAACAGCGCCGAGCAAGCCATCCAGAGCGCGGGGAGCCGACGCAGCCGCTCCAGCAGGGGAAGCAGACGCTCGAGCATGGGCGTTTTTCGTGCGGGTTCGCGTAAGACCAGCGAGGAGGTTCTGTCCCCCTCGGTGCGGAGCGAGGATGATAAGTCAGAGCTCGAGCAGAAATTCGACGCTGTGGCGGCCGAAAACCATCGTTCACCGCCTCCATCGCCTGAAACGGCCGAGGATGTTTTGCGCAAGGGAGACGCCGTGGCGATGCGACCACGCACGCCTGCACAGAGTTTAGGAGCAGTGGCGCCCGCAAGTTCCTCGCCGGATCCATCGCTTGCAAACTCGAATGGGGATACAATCGACTTTCAAGAGCTCTACGCGCTCGCAGCTTCGACGCCTGGGTCAGAGGGAAATGCAGCCAATCGTACCGTGGACCTCGACGACTTTGACAGTGTTCTCGACGCTCACAGCAGTGGGGGTAGCCGGAGATCATCCAGGGTCGCGCGGCGAACGAGCAACGCAAGCGCAGCCTCGGCCACGTCGACAGGTACATCCTCTGGCAACCGCACGATTGATCTCGACGACCTCACTGCGCTTGCAGCACTGTCTCCCGTCGTTGCTGCAGCGTCACCTGCGCGAAACACTCGCTCCCAACAGCGTCGCCGCGCAAGTGAGGCCCGGCAGCAAAGGCAGGCTCTGAAATCCCATCACCAAGCGGATAGTGATGACGAGGACCACAACAACAACGATCACGACGAGGAAGCTGCGAGGACGGTCGAGCTGGGCCAGCTGTCAGAACTTGCCGCATTGGATCAGAGCACCAATGACAGCCGTGTTGATAGCGATGTGGAGATGGAAGATGCTGATGAGCACCGGCCTAAATCGCCTTCGAGCTCACCGTCAAAGGAAGAACATACCGTGGAGCTCGGCACTCTTTCCCAGCTTGCGAGCATGTCACCGGAAAGTGCCAGCCCTCCGTCGGCGCTGAAACAATCTTCCTTGCCACCACCACCGGCAACCGAAGGAGCCGAAGAGCGTACTGTTGAACTTGGCAATCTCTCGGATTTGGCTGCAATGACTCCCGAGAATGAAAGCGTCGCGGGCCGGCGTACACGACGCACCTCAGCACGCTTAGCAGCAGCATCCTCGGGTACAAAACATGAATCGACACGAAAAGGAAGTGCTGCAACGCCACAGGACCGCACCGTTGATCTTGGCAATCTGTCAGAGCTGGCTGCGATGACGCCCGAGTCGGAGCCGCGGCCAAACCAGCGTCGTGTTTCAGGGCCAACTGCTTCAGAAGAAAAAACAAAGGAGCTCGGAAGCCTCACGGAGCTTGCCGAGCTCTCGCCCGCAACACCAGCAACACCCGCAACGCCCGCAGAGACTAAGGAAATCGCCGAAGAGTCCCAGGCATCTCCCACCGCATCATCGCCTCACATGCGCCTTAGCTTTTCTTCGCTCGGATCATCATCTCAGGGTTCCGATAAGAAGAACGAGCGGGATGGCAAACAAGGTCTTCAATTTGATTCAGCGGCTGTCCTCAATGGCTTCATGAACTCGCCAGGATCGACGTCATCTTCTCCTCGTAGTCGTGAAGTGACACCGGACAAGTCTCCTGCCCTCGTGAGTGCGAGAAAAACGAGCCTGTCGCCTGCTGAAGCGACAGGCTCGGCTTCTGTTGCTGCTGCGGCGGCGCCATTCTCGCCCTCGCCCTCGCCCTCGTCATCGCCAGCAAACGAGGCCAAACAATCGGTAGGGCCTGAACCTACCAAAGGAATGGACATGACCCCTGAAACGCCCGATCCCGCAAACAACACCAACGCCTCTGAAAGCGCCTTTCGGCCTCGACGCGCACTGGCGCGGACGCCTCTCTCTGCAGAGCAAGGGACCCGAGATGACGCACGCACGTCACCAGATATTCAAGAAGAGGACCTGTCGCCCCCGCCAACGCCAAAACCCACCACGATGCGTCTGTCACTCGAGTCCTTTCTCGCGCAGTGCGAGGCGCCGCTCTCCAACGAATCTCTGCACCAAGATCTTGGTGATGCCGAGGATCCTTCGCAGGATCTCGTAGATGACCCCGAGGTCGAAGCGCAAGAAGTTGTCGACAAAGAGTTGACTCGCGCATGCGTTTTGCAAGCGGATATGTTCGGCCAGAAATGGACCGTGAACGAGTCGCGAAACCGTGCCCTCTTGGCGCAGCAGACCATCACTGAGCTTGTGACAACACTCGAGCAGTCTTCACCCACATTGCTTCAAGTCGATGCAGAGAGTGGCCGTGTGAATCTTGGACTCAAAAAGGCAATTCGCACTCTGCGCGAGCAAGCTCTTTGCGAGGCGCGCGCGTCGTGGAGTGATATTGAAGCCAAGGGGCTGAGTCTCTCATTGCAAGCCCTCGAAGAACACGGGTCTATCTTGCGTGAAGACATTGGCATTGTTCAAGAGGGTGTGCAACGTCTCGAAGCCGCTGGAGCGCAGGCAAGCGAAGCCGTGAGTAGCGCAGAGCGTCTGCACTCGCTCCTCGAGGCCCTCTTGGAGCAGCGGGAAGTCATCGGAGGGTACAAACAAGAGATTGCTGAGTTGGAAGAACGCGTTCGCATTGCCGACAAGGATTTTACACGTGTACAAAGCGCCCATGACGTCCAGGCTGCTCGTCTGAAGGAGGCACAAGACAATTTAGAGGCGCTCGAAGCGCAGCGACAAGCTGAAGTCGACTTTGAGAGCCAGAATGCTGTTCTTGATGTTGCGCAAGGTCTTCATATCTGGAGACTTCATAACGCAAGCGGCACTTCAGTTGAACTGGCGCTTGACAATGTCGATGGCTCGTACGAGCTCATTACATTCGTTTTTGATCTCCAGCCAAGTGTCGTCGAGATCCATTCGCAGCACGTCGGGCCCGATGCGCTCGAGACTGAGGATCGACCTCAGGTCGACGTCGAAGAGGCCTTGAGCTCGTTGGGCGTCGAGGCGAAAATGGCGACAATCACCAAGGCCCGCGTTGCGCACACGGTGGCCGCATTGCGCTCGCGGCTGCGTGGCGCAGAGCCATCCTGTGTACCGGATGCTTTGCTCGAGCTTGATGTCGAATTTGGTCGTCTTCATGACTTATGGGAGGAGATCTCGCAAATCTGTCAGAGCGAGACCTATCCGTGCAAGCTCACCGCGCGGGGCGATGGCAGCATGGTGTTCTCCGTCGAGATCTACTACGGTGGACTCGGGGCTGTTGTAAAGGTTGCCTTTGAGATTCTCCCAAGCTATCCACTTGACGCGGACGCTTGCAAGGTGAGCTTTGAGCTTGTCAGCGAGCGTAATCATGATCAGCTCTTGCAGCACTTGGAACAAGCTGTGGTGCAACGCAACGACGATGCTAAGCAGTTTGCTCCACTCTCAAGCCTCTGGGCTGGTATTCTCGAAAATTTTTAGGTGAATGATATGTTGAAGTGGATTGTTTCTGCGACGGGCTAGGCTATGCTAGGCTATGCTATGCTATGCAATGCAACGAAGGCAAGCACACACGCGATGATGTGAACCGTCATTATGTGCTTGCTCAATAAAAATAAAAATTGAACTTGAGATTGTTTTGGTTCTGGCCGTGGCATCGATCCACTCGCTTGTCGATTCGTTTCGTTCGTCAAAAAGACAGACTCTCGCTTCGTGAAGATCCTGCCAGGTGATGGCCAAGTATTGGTCTCAACAAAGAAAAGGGTCGTCGACTTTGCAGTCTGGACGGGCTCCAAGCGACACGAAAATGCAGAACCACGACGATGAGACAATGCAGCCTCCTTCTCTGACTCCCCGGTCGACACGGCGGTGCAGCCTTATTGCCCCCAGCGCTGCTCTGAGCGACTGTAAAGAGACAGACTCCGCACAATTGACGCGTAGAGTACACTTTGCATCGACTGGCCGAGCGTTCTGACAAAATTTGTGAGTGACATTCAAGGGCGTCAGATTCAGACACACAATGCGACAAGGGCTGGAGAAAGAACTTACAGAATCTCGGGTGTGCGAGCAATCCATGCCGGGAAGCCGCCAAGACACGCATGTTCCGAAAAGATGAAAACGACGTCAAGACGACCTGTGGCATGTTTGGTACAGGATAGACGCTTGTCCAAAAGTCCAGCGTCGATGCTTTGCACAGGAGTTTCTGCATCGTCGACGAGGTCTTGTGCGACTCGTGCCATGTCGCGAGCACCATCGTCATCCGAAAAGAAGCGTACGCTTACATCAAATTTACCTTGGTTGCTGCTATTGTGGACGATCTCAACGGGTGAAGCGCTTCCACCCACAAAGATTTGCATGGAGCGCACCGCGGCGAGCTGACCGAACGCGAGATAGCCCATTCCCCTTGGATCGTGTAGCATGTGCCTTAGATGCGCAGTTATGCGTGGTAGGGCTTTCTGCATGTCACCCGACCCCTCGAACACGACCAGCTCACGGACACCCGCATCCGCGAACCACATCATCACGCTGGCGCACTTTTGCGCGAGTTTTTCGAGTGCTCTAGTATCTGCATCACCCTCGCCGAGTGTGCTGCGCTCCAAGCACAGGCCTACGCGCGCAGGGGTCTTTGCTAGCTTGAGCTTGACAAGCTTGGAGCCCCGCTTGCCGTCGGCCTTTTTCCCGCTTGCGGTATCTGCGACGTCCTCGTCTGTGATCATGGCGGCCTCGGCTTGCTTCACGAAGAGAAGCATTCGCCAGTACGCGATCGACAAGGCTGCCGCACATCCTCGACTCGTCCTGTACGCCCAGGCGGCGGCGGCCACGAGCAGGCCGAGCAGCGCTCGCAGCGTCGCGCCCAAGACGGAGGAGGCCATGGCCGCGAAAAGCTCGCACGCCTTCGGCCAAAACCCGCGCGTCGTTGCTCTCGCTGCTGCTGCTGCTGCTGCTGCCGCTGCTGCTCTGCAGCTGCGCCTCGACCTCAGCGTCCGTCAGCGCGCCCGGGGCCGCCCTCCCTCCCCGCGCCGGCGCCGTTCGCGCGCTCGCGCTCGCGGTCGCGCTCGCGCCCGCCCGCGGCGACGGTTCTGGCAGCGAAGTCCACGCCGATGGCGCGCCCCAGCTCCGCGAGGCCGCGCCCGCGCGCGGCTCCGGGCGCCGCCCCGGGCGCCGCCGCGGCCGCTGCGCCGGCGGCCAGCGCGCGAGCGACGGCGCGCGAGGCCTCGAGGCGCGGCGCGTCGGCGCTGCGGAAGAGGCGCTCTTGGCGGTCTGCCGTGGCCCACAGGTGGAAGACGAGGTCCTCGCGCGCGGGGCAGAAGACGTCGCAGCCGCGCGCGAAGAGCCGCGCGGCCATGGCGCTCTCCTCGCCGAAGAAGAGGTGCTCCGCGTCCGCGTACGCGACCAGATCCGTCAGGACCTCGGCACGCGAAAAGTTGAAGCCTCCCGCGAAGAGGTGCGTCGCGACCACCTCGGAATCCGCGCCGTCAGATTGCGACGGCGGGGAAGGAGGGGAGGATGAGGATGAGGGTGAGGATAAGGATGATGACGAGGACGAGGACGAGGACGAGGACGAGGACGATGATGGAGGCGAGGTCAAAGAGGAGGGCGATACTCGCTCGCTTTTTATGCGCAGGGTCCAGTCGTCGTGGTCGAAGTGGCTGGGCCGCAGAATGGGGGCCGAGAGGACGCCCAGAGACACGAGCGTGAGCTCTTTGTGCGGAAGACGCTCCTCCCCGGAAGAACGGTCCAGCTCAAAGCCCGCTGGATACGTGGAAAGCATGGCTCGCGAGGGATGCAATGCGCGAGATGCCGCGACTTCAAGCAAATGGATCATCTTCTCGTCCCAGCCCTTGACGAAGCGTGTATGCGCGTCGATATTCAGGAGATAGGTCTCCCCGCCGTACAACGACTTATGGATAAGGGCGCGCGCGGTGCAGGGCCCAGTTGCACTGCTCGCTGGAATCGCCACGGAGCGAACGTGGCCCAATTTGATGCGCTGTACAAAAAGGTCACGCTCCTCCGGAGTTCTCCCAAAGTATTCTGTTTCGTCGCTCTCGTTTTGCCAGCAGATTCCCACCCGAACACGTTCGGGGCGCGAAGCTTTCTCATAAAGGTCGAGGACCGTCGAGGCACACAGAGGATCTCGAAAGCTTGGGATGGCTACAAAGATTGTCTCCGCAGACGATGGAGTTTCCATTCTTGTCATGGCGGCGGGCTTGGATGCAGAAACAACATCCAAAGACTTGCTGTAAAACCAGCAGGTGATGGCCCAGCGAGGCCGACTTTGTGTCTTGAGCACTTCATGCTCCAAGTGAGACTGAAAGACTACCAGGCGGTTGGCTTCGGGTGCCACATCGTAATGTTGATCACCAGATGGGGAATAAATCCGTAGCGCGCCCTCATGCTTGGTTGGAACCCAAGCTGGATTCAAATAGAGAAGTGCAGTCACGACGCGATGACCCTCCTCTTTGTTTTCTGTATCGCGATGCTTGACATAGCCCGCGGTATTTGCGGGATAACAGGCAAGCTGAAGACTGACGCGATCGGACAGCGCAAAGCGCTCGCGTAGCTGGCTTTGCAAACGCTTGAAGACACGCATGGCGGCATCAAACATTGTCCGGCGGTCCCAGGCTGCTGTGATCCACGCAATTCGATCGCCTCGATACAGGGCGTCCTGCCAGGCCGTATCGGCCCCCATTCGTGCTACGCGCAAGTCATCAGGGCCACGATCTCGAATCGCAGTGCACAAGGCCTCGCACTCTTGCGCATCCATTGCTGGCATCTTTGAGCACCAGGCAAAATCATTGCTACACAGCGCAAACAGTGAGTGTGCATCAAGAATGGGTTCTTCTACGATTTCCTCGGGCTTCACGCTCGTCGTCTCCGCTTTTGGAGAGAGAGATGCTTCAGCTTTGTTGGCGGGCGGCGCGACGTCCGCATTCGTTGCAGCTTTTTGCCCTACCGGAGCACCAAGGAAAGCCGCAAGCCGGGCTCTCAAGGCATCGTTTTGCAATACGTTCCCGCTTTGCATATCGCCTGCTTCGCTCGCCGGTCCTGGCTTCGTCCGTCGTACCCCTTCTTCCCCTCCAGCAGCGAACGCACGCCCTGTCAGGCAGCGCTATCCGCGGTGGTCTCTCTTGTCGCGCTCAAGACGAACAATTCACGATCCTCGTTCTTGCTGTCGGAGTGGTTCTCCTCGTCGGCCTCGTGCAGAGAGGAGAGAAGGCGCCTGAGAATGCTCGCGTGAGCGTTCGCTCGAGCTCTCGCGACCAGGCGCTCTCGTGAGATGGCGCTCTCGTCGGCGCTCTCGTTTTTGCTGCAACGCAAACAAGGTGCCACTCGACAGGACTAGTCAAAGCAAAACCATTTTCGCCTGACTAACGACCGCGCCTGTTCGCCGCTCTCGCGCGAGCAGCCGGGCAATCTTGGCGAGGATGCCGCGCAGCGCGAGGGCGCGCGGGGCGCCGGTGAGCTACAAGGACCAGCTGTCGAGCGACGAGGACTCCAAGAACAGCGATGCGGCGGACGAGGACAGCGACGAGGTGCAAGTTGCCAAGGGGCCCAAGACAAAGTCCACGGGCAAGAAGACCACAAAGGCTAGCGCGACCCGCCGGCGGGGTGCCAGTGACAGTGACGATGAATTCTACAGTGCACGCGGAAATTCCGACAGTGATGACGATGACGACAGTTCCAGTTTTGGCGGCACGGCCCGGCGGAGGAATCCCATTGTGCTGGACGCGGACGAATCCGACAACGATCTTCTCTCAGACATTGTGATGAAGAAGCCCAGCGCCAAAAAGAAGTTTGCAACTCCGAAAGCGAGTACCAAGAAAGGTGTGACGAAGGCGAAAACTGTAGGCACGGGTACTCCGCAAAAACGCAAATTAAAGGCAGGATCCGAGAGTGCCTCTTCCGCAAAAGCAAAAAAGCAAAAGACCTCATTAGCAGGTGGCTCGCAAGTAAAAGCGACTTCTAGTCAGACGAAAAAGACAACTGCAAAACGTGGCGGCGGCAGCGGTGGTGTCAAAACCTTTCAAACACGAGAAGATGTGGAGGCCGCCATTGTACAGGATGCCGCTGTAAAGGAAGCAGCCAAACTCTCCATGATGAGCCAGGAACGTGATATCTTGAGTCCAACTCAGGGCTTGTCATTGCCGCGAGCTGTAGCGGCATGCGATAATCGGGAATTCAAGGTGAGCCAGAGCATGAATCGCAAGCATCATCGCCTCTTTGTGCTTCCCGGCCAAATGTCGCTGCAATCGATTGGAACATGCGGGACGATCGAAGGCTTTGCATCGACAAAGCCTGTGCTTAACATTGAGTTTGCCGAGGAAGGAAAGACACTTCGATTGCTCGGCGCACTGATTCACCCGGAGACCAACTATCTGCATGTAAACTTTGACGAGCGCGAGAAGCAAGGCGTCACACTCGATGCCAAATACGAAGAGGTCGTGGTATTTACTTCGTACGAATGGGTCACGCGCGACGGAAATGGTACAATGGAAGTCCTGCGTCAAGGACCAGCAGAGGAAATTGATTGGGCAGATCCACTCATGCTGGGCGAGTCTTACAAGGCGCGAGCGCTGGCCTCCGTCCCACTCACGGAAACAGAAGATCTCGCTTCTCAGGGCGACGTCTCCATGGTTGGCAGCTCCCAGGACACTTCGCAAACGAGTAAAAGGTCTTCATCGAATGCTGCAAAGTGGTTCAGCGATGAGAGCGACAGCGATGAGCCAGAATTTCAAGAAGGCTCGGTCACTGTTTCGACGCCAAGGCGGGCTGTTTCCAGGAGATCTGCGGCTCAGTCTGCGCGCAAAGCTTTTCAAGTGGGCGACGATGACGACAATGATGATGATGACGAAGACGATGATCAAGAGGAGGACGACGAGATGAACGATGATGGCAGCAGCAATAAAGCGGCTTCCAAGCCAAAGCGACGCAGGAGTGCCGCGAAGAAAGTCATTGATCTCGATCTTGATGAAGACGAAGACGACAATGAAGACGGCAGTAAAGTTGACGATGACGATGACGACGACTATGTTGTTGAGTAGGAAATAATGCAATGCATGAGTTTTACACATTGGCTTGTGGGAGGAACGAAAAAAATAACGTCAATACCAAATCGCTTAGCACATATTACACTTTGGGCGCGGGCAACTGCGAAGGCAAGAGGCCGTAACGCTGCTTAAGAGTGATCCGCTGGCGCGACATCTTGTCGTCCGGGCTGAAGCGGGCAGGATGTGCGGACTCGGTAGGTTCACCCTCGGGGGTCTCCTTCTGCTCAATTGTACGACAGCGCAGCGAGTCCAGTTAGTCTCGTTGACTTCCACCATATCTTCTCAAGAGTCTGCAACCTCATTTCCCTCCCTCTCCTCACCACGTACCTTGAGCGTGTACACGCGCTTGCCCTCCTCGTTCAAGTAGTACATGAGATGCATCTTTGCCGTCAACTTGCACGCGACGCGCGTCCGTCTGTCTGCTGATCCGGGTCGGCGCTCCGCTGCTTCGCGTCCACGCACTCCGGAAGGCAGGCGGGCGATCGAGCGAGAGCGCGGCAGCCAAGGCGTGGTCCCGACGCTGTTGCTAGTCTGGGCGGCGCGGGGCGAGAGCGACCAATTCTGGTGGTCTCGGCGGGCCTCCTTAAACCCCCGTGCGCGCCCACCTTAATTGTGGCGTTGGGACTCTTTTTGGGCCACTTCGATTCTCACTCACAACACGTGCAAGCAAGCAAGCACGTAAGCAAGCACGTAAGCAAGCAAGTGAGCAGGCAAGCAAGCAAGCGAGCAAGGTAGCAGGCAGGCGCCAGAGATGCGACCTTGCCGCTGCCGAGGCAAACCTGCGTCGCCGGCTGTGCGAAAGGCGGCGAACGAGGGAGGGAGGGACGGAGGGAGTGTTTGAGGTGGCGCTGCTGGTCACTACTGGTCGCTCCACCTGGCAGACTGACTGCGAGCGAAGGTCAGGAGCACAGCGACGACGCCGACTGTTTCTGTGTACTGTGCATGGGGAAAAAACGGAGCGGACGCCACGAGACTACCCAAGTCGGCCTTTTCTTTTCAGACAAGAAAAGATCTAACAATATGGGCGATGTCGAAGAGTCAAGCGAGAACACTGCGCTGCATGCAACACTGGAGCGAGCGAGGTTCGAGGTGGCAAAGGAAGAAGATGTTTTGGCCTGGGTGAAACGACTCGAATGTAAAATCAAAGAGCTCGAGTTCGCAGCCCGCATGCACAAGAACCCCGACGTCATTCGTAGAGTCCAGGAACTCGATCTCGAAAAATTGGAGCGTTTTGCGAACAAATCCAAGACCAGAATGAGCGAGCCCGAAAATAAGAGTCACTCTCATGTACGACCCTTGCAGCCAAAAACTGTCATTCTAGTGGGAGCTGGAGACGTTGGGTCGTTTATTGCGGAAGGCCTTGCTCGCGCCGGAATCGGCAAGCTTGGCATCCTCGACGACAAGGTCGTCACCGAGGCCTGTCTCGCAAAATCATGTTTTCGACGCGAGCACATTGGTCTGGCGCAAGCTGTGGCTGCACGCTCGCTTGCACAAGATCTCTCCTTTTCAAGCAGCGTATGTTCCATGTCATCTCCCGTTTCGGTACGAGCTCTAGATGAACTCTGCGGAGACTTGGATGTGTATCCCGCTGATTTGGTTGTCTGCTGCCTCCGCGAACGTGAAGAGCGCTCTGCTGTGAGTGCATGGTGTGTAGAGAATGGCACGGCCTTTATCGATACTTCAATTCACATTGACCCCGCGCACGGTCTGAGTGGTGCGGTTCATGCGTATACGTCGCTCGCTTCTTCAGACAAGGTTGTGGCTCTCGAGAATTGCGCAAAATGCGATTCTTTTGCCCAGACACAAACGCGATCAAATCGTTGCGAAGAAAGTCCTGACCCGGGCTTTGCAGCGCTTCTCGCAGGTCTTGTTCTTGCCAAAATAAGTAGACTTTTGCTTCCTTCGACAGTCAACGACCCTGGGCGATTATATACTTCCTATTCACGTCGGATGGACAAGGTTACTGTTTCCTCTGCTGCAGCACGGGCTGTCAACGCGTGTTCGTGTTCCACCGCGATTTCCTGAAAGACAGATTTGATCGCATTACAAATTGCCAATGCGGATTTGAGCTCCGCAAGGAACTCCTGAAGATGCCTGATCGCATTACGTTCTGCCGACATAAGCTTGCTCTCCGCCGTGGACTCATGAAGACTCTGATTGCACCGCAACCAGCAAACGCATGCTTGTTATTAACCCCGATGGAACTATTTAGAGAAGATGTCGTCACCGCAGGACATCACGGCAACGTTAGGACAACGTAGCCAGGGAATCATTCCAGAACTCGGTGCGGATCTTTAGCAACACGGCAATGACCCTGAACTGCGTAGAGGCTGCCCGTGTAATTTGCAATACCTGCGCAAAGAATTTGGCAATGTGACCATGGCTGCTCAATCAAAGTTAGGGAGCAAGTGTGGAACGAGGCCACGCCACTCAGTAGCTGACTTCCGCAGATGAATCTAGCCTAGAGATCAAACAATGCACAAGGAATCCTGAAAATCTCCCGTCGCGACACGAGTCGTAACTGCGAGTTCTTGTTTTCCCGAAATACCTGAAAACGTATCGGTTTAAACTTTCCGCGTCGTGAAAAGGAACTTGCGTTTTTGCTGCGGTAAACTCCGTTGCTTCAGGTGCAAGAGAAGTTACGACACTCCAAAGTGTTAGAAAATTTAAAATTCAAAAAGCACAGACAGCACAGCAGTCTTGAGTCATCACTACATTAAGGTGACCTGCTCCGCCCACGCTCGCTCTTCGGCGCGGCGTGTCAACTCTTCAAGTACGTAACTCTGTTACGAAGCCCTCCCAACCTTGTTTTGAAATTAAATTCCTTTTACTCTGGTGAGAGATCACTTTTATGAATAGGAGAGACTCTAATGCTGCGGCTCCACGAGAAGAGCGCAAGATCGAAGAGAAGTTCGTCGGAGCCCTGTTTACTGCTCCTGCTTCAAGGGGCGTTAACGAAGCGCCTTGGCCTCGGCAACAGTGTCTGCCACAACGAAGCCAGCCTACCGGAGGGAAGAAAATTGGAAAGTGGGAAAAATAAAAAATAAAAAAAAAGGGGAAGAAAGAAAGAGAAGAAAAGAAACGAAAAGAAGAGGAAAATCAAACGAATCGAGCGTCAGGGCCTGCTAATTTTCAGTTTCGCGCAAGAGAAAAGCGTCTTGCCTGTTTGCATTGGCCTCGAGTTCCCATGTCTCGCGTCTCTCGTCACCGCGCGCCTCGACGATTGCAGCAGCTAGGCCTGCTGATCCCTCCCGCAGTAGAACGCGAGGCACGCGGCGCGCGCGCTCCAGGCCTCCCCTCCTTCTCCTCGCCGTCATCGTCACAAAGCTCGAGCATGGCGTCCAGCGAGACAAAATGCGCAAAAATGCGCAAAAATGCACCACCGGCAGGCACGCATGCTCTTGGGCAACATCCGCCCTCGCCGTCTATCCACGCCAGGCCGCCCGTCTCGCGCCTTTCACGCGCCGCGCCCGCTCGGCCTCCCGCGCAAGACCCGCACAGACGCTCGCCCGCTCTCGCAGGTTTCCTGAGAGCGAGCGAGCGAGCGAGCGAGCGAGTCCGCGAAGAAAGCGAGCAAGAGCATCAGTCGAGGCCGCGCGCTGCGTCGAGGGGCATTCTATAAATCCTCGACGTTCATCATCAGCGTGAAATCCTCACCCCGCCCCGCCTCCGCGCCGGTTAGACGCGCCGCCCCGC
>BGKB01000074.1:203674-301450 GCA_003116975.1 Aurantiochytrium sp. KH105
GGCCACGCCGCGATGGCCGCGACCCCCGGGAGCGCCGCGGCGGCCGCGGCGGCGGCGGCGGCGACAGCGGCGGCGGCGGCGGCGGCGGCGGCAGCGGCGGCAGCTACAGGCGCGGGATGCGCAGCGGGGATGAGGACGATGGAAATGGAGATGGAGCCGCCGCTGCTGCCGCTGCCGCTGCTGCCGCTGCTGCCGCCGCTGCGCGGGGGCGACGCACGGGAAGCCGCGGCCGCCGCCGACGCTGGCGTCGCTGCCGCCGCAGCCGCCGCAGCCGCCGCAGCCGCCGCCGCGCGCGCGCGAAGCCGGGGAGCGCAGGGCGAAGGCGGTGACGTGACGAGGTGCCTCAGCGACGATAACGACGACTTTGTCAATGAAGACGAGGAGAACGACGACGACGACGACGACGACGACGAAGAGGATGAGGAGGTGGATAAGGACAGAGAAAAAGCGCACAGCGACGTCGGTAGCGCGAATCTCGAAACTGACTTTGGGGATGTCGTGCTTGAGAGCCTGCTGAGCGGCGAGATGATGGCGGACGAAGATGAGGACGAGGAAGAGAGCTTTGCGAGCAGCAGCAGCGGAGACGACGCACGCAGAGCCGTCGAAACCAATGCTGCTGCGCAAGACGAGGAAAAGGAGGACACCAATGGACCTCAAATCCACGCGCGACAGCAAAAGGTCTCAGCTCCCGAAATAGAAGAAGTTCGTGTCTCAAAAGCTGCAAAGGGGCGGAAGAGACTTGCGTGCGAGGTGAGATTGTGTCAGAACCAAGCACGATCTCGCAAACGCTGCGTGTTACACGGCGGGGGGAAACGGTGCAAGGTGCCCGGCTGCACAGCGCTTGCGCGAGCCCGAAACATGTGCAAGTCTCACGGTACGCCTCGATGTGCAGCCTCTGGATGCCAGCGTACAGTTCAAAAGGCAGGAGATTCATGCGCAATGCACAGCTTGCCCGAGCGGAGCAAACTTCCATCCAATTCTTTGCCTATGCAAGCCACAAATGAGGCCGCCGTTGCCACTGACGCTGACGCTGACGCTGCGCAGGATGACCTTGAGAGAGACCACGGTATCGCCAATCGCGACAGCACTGCGCGCCCACGGAGGCGTCTGCGAGCCGAAACGACTCAATGCGGGCATGCGGGATGCGGCAACCGTGTGAGGACCCGGGGTCGTTGCATAGCTCATGGTGGTAGCAAAATGTGTGCAGGGGAGGGATGCAGGGCAAATGCTCTGACTGGCAATTTTTGCCGGGCTCACGGCGGCGGTCAGCAATGCGAAATTGCTGGTTGCACGAAACAACCCGTGTCGCAAAAGAAATGTAAAGCCCATGGTGGTGTTGCGCGATGCAAAGTGGCCGGCTGCAATGCTCTTGGCGGGGTTGGCGGCACATGCACGGAGCACCGAAATTTGCTTTACTGCCAAGAGCACGGATGCGAAAAGATGGCTCGCGCGCAGGGCAGATGCATCGCGCACGGAGGCGGAGCTCGCTGCAAGAGGCTTGGGTGTACCAGGGCAGCGCAGTCGAACGGAAGGTGTGCTCGTCATGGTGGAGGGCGCCGCTGCAGCGTTGAAAACTGCCCAAGGTCTGCTCAGCCCAGGCGCAAGTGTCTGCAGCACACCGGTAAGAACGGCTGTCGCGAACCGCACTGCGCAGACCGCCTTGGTCAGCCTGATCTCTGTTTTCGCCACGGAGGCGGCAGGCGCTGTATTGAGCCAGGATGCGATAAGTTCGCTCGAACAAAAGGCATGTGCACATTTCATCGGACGGCTGCCGCTGCTTTAGATGCAGAGTGAGGCACAAGCTATCTATGAGACCGTGCAAGCGAGTGTTTTTTGGGGAAAATTGCAAAAGGCACAACTAGGCTTGGAGGGAGAGGGAACGGAAGGAAAGAAGAAGAAGAAGCGGGAAAAAAAAATAATAAAAGAGGAGGAACCCTCGATTATGATGAAAGGTTATTGCGAATTTCTAACACAGCTATAGACAGCCAATCAACTCACGATACGTTTTGCTTGCATGCGCAGTGAGCGTGCTTGGTCAGCGAGCATTGTTGTCGGGAGCAGGCGAGTCGCTGCGCGTCGACATCTGGTGCGACACCATTTCCCAGACCAGTCTCATCTGATCGAGAGTCCACTGCGAATGATCCAAGCCTTGTACCGTGTCGAAATTCACCTCGGCGCCAGCGAGATGAAGCGCCCGCGCGGTAACCTCGGCAAGCGCGGGCGTCACATTGACATCGAGCGCACCATTGCGCATCATAATCTTGGGCAGTTGCATTTCCTGCGTCGAAGGCTTGACCAAGAGCAAATGTAGTAAAGAATCGAGAACCTCACTTGCCAGCGAGAGGTGCGCATTGATACCAGCAACAAAGCCAATGACAATTGGGTCGGACTCCATTGCAAGCAGAAGCGCCGAAAGCAACGCGAAGCCACCGCCGCTCTGGAATCCGCCGAGCACAATGTTTTGAGGGAGAACGCCCTGATGCAACTGTGCGATGACTGCCTCGCGAACAAGTCGAGCGGCTTCTACAGCCACGTCACGGTCCTCGTTGCGCGGAGTGATCAGGGCAAAGAGCTCTCGAATCGCGGGGAAGGCGCTCTGCGAAGGAAATCGTGGCGCTTTACCATCATCCTTGAACTGACTTCCTCCTCCCTTGCCCTGCGCCGACTGTTTCGATCGCAACTTGATTCGTTTCATTTCTTCTGCGGCATCCGCGAGCATGCTTGCAACGAGCTTGGGCCCACCGGGTAGTTGCAGAGTGTCATGGAGCCCAGGCGCAAACGGTTCCGGTACACGCTCCAAACCCAAGTCTGGGATGATGAAGCGGACGCGAGGCATCCCAAAGTCGCGAAAGACGGCCTCCCATGATGCTGGGTGGTCCTCGGGCCCAGGCAGCCATATCACAACGCCCTCTGGTGTTCCGTGGCCCTGCGGCACAATGTCACGAGAGAGAGACATTCGAAAGCGCTTCCCTGAGCGCGCATTCATTAGCTGCTTGGGATCCTCCGCGAGTCTCTTCTCGACAATCATCGTCGATGACTCAACAATGCCGTGGCTTGGCGTTGACAACACAAGTTGTTGCTGTTGTTGCTGCTGCTGTTGATTATGATATTGCCGAGACTGCGAACTTTGGTCGCTTGACGAGGGCTCATCCGATCGAACCTCGAAGAAACTCAAAGTCGTCTCGATACGCGACTTGAGAAGCGCCATAAGCTTCGCGTCTGACTGCGCCCCGTCATCGCTAAACTCATTCAAATGCTTTCGAATCTTGTCGCAGCCTCCAACGGCCCGGTTCTGCAAATCCTCAAGTATTTGCTCGCTCAGCGTATATTGTAAACTATCCTCGTGCCCTCCTTGCGCGCCCTGCGCAGTCAGACGATCGCGCTCATGCAGTGAAAGCTCGAGAGACATGCAGAGTACGTAGAGTGTGTTCGACGAAATGTACGCAAGCATTCGACGCCAGCGCGCCGAACCGGGATGCCGCAAATCTTGCCCTCGGTCTTCCTCGTATGACATTCCCATCTTCGCCGCAAGATGCAATCGGTACTTGGCATAGCCAAGAAGAGAAAGCAAGGTTGCTACGCTCGGAGTTGCAGCATCTGTGCCGAGCGCGCCACCATGCATTGCGTGCTCACCGAGATTTCCATGCGAAAAGGATCGCGGTCTTGACTCGTAATGGTTCGAGTGATGCGACGAGTAATGCTGTTGTCTTCCTACACCCCGAGCAAGAGGAAAGGGAATCATGGCCTTGCCCCAATCCCGACGCGGCAAAACTTGCAGCGTGTGTTCATCGGTCTGCAGTTGACGCGGGTGCTTCACGATTTGACGCGAGCGAAGTAGAGCGAGTAGCTGTTGCACAACACTGCACACCCTGTATTCGATGGTCACATGCAAGACGGAAATATCTCCATCGTCGAGCTGCGATATGACTGCGCCGCGAGACGAAGGAGCAGTCTCGGCTTCGGACTCTCGCAGCTCCTCGATGATGCTAGAAGTGCGGAGAATAGATGTTTTCTCGCGAGGGGTGCCCGCCAGAGGCCTGCGCTGCAACGACTCCATCACCGGCTGCCGATCCTGGTCCACTTCGAGTGGAGTGACGGGTCGCGTGCAAATGCACAGCCGCGGCACTGCCTTGCTTACAGTGAAAAACGTGCGGACGAACTCCTCCAAAAAGTACGACCGGCGCGCGCCCTCACTGCCAACCACCAGCTCATGGAGCATCGTCCACGCGGCCGTAAGCAAAGGAGCGTACAGTTCTCCATGCAGCCGCCATCGCTGCGTATGGTTCGACATCGCGCGAAGTAAGTCCACGACACGAAGGGACTCCTCAAGAGCGCCGAGGGTGAGCACGCTATCCGCGCTCTTGTATGCCTGGAGCGCTGCGAGGATGGCGCCGCGGTGTGCCGCAACAAATGTAAAAGCTGGCTCCACATTGCGATTCTCCTTGCTTGTCTTGTTACTGTCGAGAAGAATGGCAGCCAGTTCGAGTGCCTGACACCATACCAAATGGGCTGGATCTCGCTCGCCCTGAACCGTGTATCCACGAAAGGTAATGGAGGCGGCATTGTCGCGGTTGTCCATGCTCGCAGGAAATGGCTTGTCGCCAGCAACGCCGCGCAGAAGCGGATCCGTGGCGAGCGCGCGTAGGATGTTCAGACGTGCGAGGTGAGGTCCAACCCCTGTGCCATCGACACGAGCGGCAGCACCAAAGATGTGCAAGATTAGCTGCAAGCGCAAAAGGCCACGCTTCAGCTCCTGCGCCGCCTCAAAGCCCACCTTGCGCGAAATGGGTCTGCGCGCGCCGGAAACGCCTCCGCTCGCCCCACGTGAGCTGCCGCCCTTTGTCCCGGCGCCTGTCCAGGAGGAGGAGGCTGTTGCCGAGGACATGGGAATATCAGATTCCATGCCCATCGGCGGCCTGGACGGCGGGCCCGATGCAGACGAGGCCTGTGACGAATGCGGATAGGACTCACCGATATGGGTGTTACCACTACGCTCGTCAATAATGTCCAAGAGCCGGCGCCGGTCGGAGGGCTTATAGATGCCCATCTCCTGAAGCGCTGCGTGGTCCAAGGTGCGAAGCTCGCTGACGCTGGTGATGCCAAAGTCCAGAAAAAGGTGGATCACACTCATATCAACGAGGCCGGCCTCGTCAGAGTATCCTGAAGAAATCTTGGAGCCAACGAGATCGCGATAGTTGCGAGAAGACCGATGTCTTGAACGAAACTCGAAAGTCTTGTATCCCAGCTGTCGCGCAATCTCTCGCATGCGGCTCTCGGCTTCCTTTTCCTTGGCGCCTTTGGCGCGATCCGCTTCGGCCTCTGCCGCAGCGGCTGCAGAGACGGAAGCGTCCTCTTCTTCATGGATCGTAAGTGCATCTTGCGAGCTCGACGAGAGCGCAAGTGAAATGACAGATGAGTTGTCGGGCTCTGCGTCGCCCCGTGTTGACGCTCCCGACGGCGCAACGTCCTTGTTCGTCGCAGAAGGCGTCGTGGCGCTCAGCACCTTGACACTGAGGTCGCTGAGACCATTGCGCTCGAGCCAAATGTGAAGGCCTTGGCGGTCGGCGTAGCGGCGCCCGAGAGTCTCGGCATGGAGCACATATGATTTTTGCAGCAAACCAAAGACATTCTGATCCATCAAAGCCTTGACGGCCAGCGTCTGCTCCGGAGCAAGCCCCGAGAGAATGAGGCAGAGCAGCGGCAAGCACAAATCAAGGATCTCCGTCTGGTCGGCATACCTGGAGAGAACCTTTGCCAGCGGGTCGAGCGCAAGCATGCGCGCATTCGCGAGTTTGGCGCATGGTCCGACGTCTGCCTCATCGTCGCCCGCCACCTCAAAGAGCATGAGCAGACCAGCAAGAAGCGACCGCATGACACCGAGTGTAAAGACTCGGGTCTGCGCAGCGTCACTGCTACCGGCTGGACTCGCATAGTTGAGAAGATTGTTCAGACACCGCGAGATCCACTCGATGAGCTGCACGGATCCTGGCGAGGATGGGTCCTCGCTGTCGAGAACGAGCTTTTCTCCGCGCATCGCACGTGGGCGCTTGCGAAAGGCAGCCAGGGGCGTGGCGATCCGCGCGTCGAGCAGGAGCGATTTCATGTTCTCTGCGGACGTTCCACGCTCAAAAATCTTAAAGTGAAGCATCGATGTGAACATCTCCGCCATCTCCAAAAGGTAGCGCTGCTGATGATTGTTGTCAAAGAGATCGGCATCTGCGTCGCGCAGATTCGCAGCGAGTTCTGTGACGAGCGTGTACGATGTCATGTCGCCCCAATGCTTGGAAGCCACATTGCTCAAGGAGCGAGTTCGGCTCACGAGCGAGTCCGCAGGACCGGTCTTGCGGTTCATGGGCGAGGCCAGGTCATCGGGCGCCGGCTGATCGTCCCAGGTAATCAAACATCGAGTCTCCATGTAAATCTTCCATGCGCGAAGTAGCATAAGCTGTGCCTCGGAAAGAGCGAGGATGCAGTTTTGGAAGCGAACGTCCTCGACGAGATCCTCTTCGTCCGGGAAAACGCGCTCGAGCATGTCTACATTGTATTGCTGGCTTGCCACCAGCCCGAAGCGGTGCTGACGGCGCTCATGAAGAAACATATCAGCACTCGGGGGCGGCATGACCATTGCACTAGCATGTCGTCGAAACGCCGAGAGATCGACACCCGAGGATTTGATCGACGCTGTCGTCGTCTCGTGGCGTGACACGCTGGCACCCGGATACTGCTTGAGCCACGCGTTGTCGCGATCTTGCTTTCGCAGCGTCCGCAAAAGCTCCATGAACGATCCGCTTACGCCATTTGTTTCGATCTCCAACGTCATGATCTCGAGCGCCCAGGCGCGTGCGCAAATTTGGTTCTTTTGCGCGGTGATGGCTTGCGACGTGAAACCAAGCAACTTCTCCTCCTCAATGTCCTGATAGAGACTAAACGACATGAGGTCCCAGAAAGAGGGCTCTAAATCGAGCAGACGAGCGATGATCGAGGAGTAACGCTTGTACCAAAGCGCGCCAATGAACTCGAGAGCAACCAGGTATAGTCTCGGTGCCTCGCGAAAGTTGCTTGTCTCGCGCAAGATTCCGAGTATATTCTCGAGAATCGCATCGTTTTGCAAAAGCATGGCAGCAAGACCAGGTTCCAATTCAAGTGAGGTGGTGAGAAGCCCCAAGGTTGCCGTTTCGCCGTTCGAGATTGACTTGGCGACATCGTCTGAAAGCATCGCCGCCTTGGAGAGCATGGCCACGACACTTGGAACGCCTCCGCTCGCGCCACCACCGAAATAGGCGCTCGTTCCACCCGAGCCGCTCGCGCCGCCAAGGCCATTGGCACTGCCTTGGTTCGCAGACGCGGTGGAAACGATGCCATCCGCGACACCTGTGCCAGACTTGAGACCGCCAACAAGTCGACCCTTGGGGCCGCCTCCAGTTGCTTTTTGTTGCTTGGCGCGTCGGAAGGCATCGAGCGAAACGACAAAATTTTCGAGAACGCGGACCGCGAGACGCTGCAGAGGAAACTCGCACGGAATACGATCGTCTTCGGCGGGGAAGCCAATGTAGGTGGCGACTGTTGCCGCGAGATCTTGACGACAAAGAAGAGCGATCTTTTGCGTCCCGGAACCGTCGAGTTCGAGAACCGTGGATAAAAGATCGAGGGAGGCTACGACAAGCTCCTGGGCAAATACAGCGCGAGGAAGTTTGAGCGCCAAAATGTTGGCAATGAGGGCATCTTGGGTTGCGGTGTCATTCATGATGTCGTCCATGACTTTAGCGCGCACGCCATCCATTTCAAAAGGCATTTCCGCGCATCGATGCAGAATGCGGGTTGTGCGAGTGCCAATATCCCAACGCTGGGCTTGCGAAGCGAAGCGCCAGCCGCGGTGGCTGCGAAAGACTTCGCGCACAAGCTTGACAGCCTGAAAAACGAAGCGCCGGGTTTGAGCGCGTCTTCCCTGCAGCGAGAGCCCGAGGACGCGAAAGAAGGCGCCCTCGCCAAGGCTGAGAAGTTGCATCAGCCGCGAAGGCTCTACTTCAGCGGGAGCACCAGACGGAGCAAGTTTACGAAGCGTGGCGTCGTCGACGGAACCGTGATAGCCAAGGACCCGGAGGTGCCGCGAAAGCTCGGCGCGCGAGCATCGCGCGCCGCAATCCTGGAAAGCCACGTGTAATTCTGAAGAGTAATGCTCGCGCTCGACCTGTAGAATGAGCATATTAATGAGGTCGATGCCGTGCAAGAGACCAGCGTACTCGCCGGCCGCAGTGGCTTGCTCGAGCTGACGGCGGATCACGCCGAGTACGGGAAACGCAGAGGCCTGGTCGGCTTCGTTCGCGAGAATCGTGAGGACGTGCTGCGGGAACTTCTCGGCAAGGTTACGAAGCGTCTCCAC
Organism: Aurantiochytrium sp. KH105; assembly: GCA_003116975.1. Taxonomy (NCBI): domain Eukaryota; class Bigyra; order Thraustochytrida; family Thraustochytriidae; genus Aurantiochytrium; species Aurantiochytrium sp. KH105. The sequence continues at coordinate 212,055 of BGKB01000074.1, forward strand.
GAGGTAGGGATCGCCGAGGTGCGAGCGTACCACGTTATGGGTAATTTTGATCATGTCGAAGCGGGCCGCAAGGTTGGCCCGATTAAGGTGCTTGACAAGACTGCAAAAGAGCGCGAGGTTGGAGAGACGAATCTCATTGCCAACATACGCGTATGCGTAGCTGGCGCTGTTTTCGCTTGCGACAAGTGCGCCACAGAGCTCGAGAAAGGCATTCGGAAAGTGTGAAAATTGCGCGAGCAGCTTTCGCAACGTATGCGTGGCGTTGCGCCAAAAGGCGTCGCAAGCTTCGGGACGGCCGGCAAAGGCCGCCGCACAAAGCTTTGCTACAAAGAGACAGTCTGACTCGCTATCAAGGAGCTCGTCGATGCCAAAGTTCTCGATTGCCGTGGTGACGACGGGAAGGAGCGGATGAGCAAACTCGGTCTGTTTACTGACGTTGCCGAGAGACTCGAAACCCGCCGCGTAGCTACGTGAAAAGGCGTTTTCGTCGGCGACGAAGGCGGCCCAGGCTAGACTTACGGCAGGCGCATCGAGTGCGATGACCGCGTCCTTGAGGTCTTCGCTGTAGCCAGCGCGGAGACGGTCTAAAAGCGCGAGGATGCGTGACACGTAAGGAACGCGATTGATCAGGCTGCTTCGCTTCGGCCGAAGCAGTCGAAGCAGCAGCTTTTTCTCTCTTCGAACGGGCATGTGGAAGAGAATGCGTAAAAGCTGACGCTCCAGATTTTCGGGAAGGTCCTTGCGCTCCAAGATGGTCAGTGCATGATCCATGATAAACTCGCATCGCTCGTCGATGAATTCGCAAGCGAATTCGTGCCATTTGTCATCAGAAGCCGCCAGGTTGTCATTGTCGGCAGCAGCGCGAGACATGAGCACAACGACGTTGAGCAAGGCAGACTGTTCGCCTTGAAAGCGGCGCTCGACCTCGTTGAGAAGGCTCTCGCTCCTGCGCAGGCCAAAGACAATCTCGTTGCTGTTGTCGCGAGCTAGCTTGATGTCGGCCTGGAGTGTCGCGCGAAAGCGATCGTCGCTGAGCGAGACGAGACCAACGACGGAGTCGATGGCATCGAGCTCGGCGAAGGAGCGCACGTCTGACAGCGCCTCTTCGACAGCGGCGCGTTTTGCGCTACTACGACGGACGATGCGTAGGATTTCGTGTCTCCTGGCGTTGGCGCGACGAATGCCCAAGCCAACCTCTTCTTTTGCCCCGAGGAAGCGCGCCACCAACGCCCTGCCAGCAGCGTCACTCAAGTCCAGTCTTTCACAGACTTCTTCTACAAAGTTGGCGCGCGAACGAGGAGTCTTGCCTGAAGCCTGGCTTCGAGCGGGCGCCGCGTCTTGCGATCGTCGCGGGAAGGCATCCAAGAGCTTGACGAGGCTATCTCCGGGAAAGTGCGTCGCAATATCATCCTCTTCGAGACTGGTGATGGCACCCATGCCCCCCAGTCGCTCGCCAGTGCACGCGAGCGCCAGTGCCTCTGTGGTGAACCAGTCATGGCCCTGGTTTTCGAGACCGACAATTTTGAGGACATCTTCGCTCGAGAGCGAGTCTTTCACTGCGGTTAGCGCTGTGCTGCCGAGGCCCCGTTTCGGGCTACTGTTGCCGTCGCTGCTGCCTGATGTTCCTCGTGGCATGAGTGCTAGCGAGAAGCCTTTTTCAGGAGTCGCTGGATCCCCCGTGCTCGAGGCGGTGGCGTCGTTTGCCTTGTTTGGGCCTTGGTCAGTCTCCCCATTCTCACGCTGCTGCTGCTGCGGCTGCTGCGTCGATGAAGACGATTCCTCATTCGACTCGTTCCCTCCGGCGGCAGCCCCAAACGAGAATGTTGGTGCCGTGGTCGCGCTCGCAGCTGCGTCCGTGTTCGCCCCGTTGGCGGCGCCAAAGTTGAAGAAGCTCATTTTTTCTTATCTCCAGGCCAGCCAGGCCAAGTCGTAGCGCGGCTCAGCTCAGCTCGGCTCAGCTCTCTCCGCGGCCGCCGCCTCGCCCGCGTCGCGCGCGCGCAGGACCCGCGGCCCCGCCCCGCCCCGCCTCGCCTCGGCCTCGCGTCGCTCGCTCGCTTGCGTGCTTGCTTGCCAAGCTTGGATGGATAAAATTGGTCTCTCTCTCGAGGAGCTTGGCTCCGGCCGTCGTTACCCGCAAGTGGGCTATCCGCGGCCCCGCAAGTGCGCTATCCGCGGCCGCGCAAGTGCGGCCCCCGCGCCCCGCCACCTGCNCCGGGGCGGACAAGTATGGGCTGCTGGAGAAATGGAGCGATGACGACGACGACGACGACGACGACGACGAGGCGCCCAAGGTGGCGCGCCAAGCCAAGGATGGCGATGGCGATGGCGATGACGATGAAGACGATGAAGACGACGATGACGATGACGATGATGATGACGACGACGATGACGATGACGAGGAGGTGGACGATGCCTCCGAGTTCATGCTGCATAACGCCACGGAAAAGGGCGATGTGGAGGCCGTGAAGCGGCTGATCGATCTGCATATGGCGTCCGTGCGCTATCTGGAGCACCGTAAGACGATCGAGGAGGACAACGAGGAAGACCCAGAGAGGCGCAATCAGAAACTGCTCAAATGGGAAGCCACTCACCGCGCGAGACTCCTGGACAAGCGTGACCATGAAGGCTGCACAGCCTTGCACGTTGCGATTCTTTGGCGACAAATGGAATGCCTCCGTGTATTACTGGCAGCAGGCGCGAAAAAGAGACTTACGTGCAACTTGGCTCCTCTGTCACACCTGATTCTTGGCGTTGGATCCGTGGAAAAGTGTCGCGACTTCGCTCTCGAGGCGCTGGAGACTGTCCTAGCTGCGCAAGACCATCCCGCCGTGGTCGCGAACAGCCCGATTGGCTCGGATAAGATTAATCTCGATGCCCAAGACGACCTCAAGAGGACGTGTCTGCATCTTTGCGCAGAATTCAATGAACCACAGGCTCTCGCCACGGTCATTCGTTGCGGCGGGGCCAATACCAAGTGGGAAATCACGGACCTCGAGGGAAGAAATGTGCTTCACATTGCGAGCCGAACAAGCCACGGTGAGATTCTCAAGACTGTTCTAGACAATGAGAGTGTCCCTGCTGAGACGCGCAAGGCGCTGGTGATGCAGGGCGATGAGTTTGGCATGACGCCCGTTCATGTTGCTGCTGCAAATGGTTTTGCTGAAGGTGTCAAGATCCTCCTCGCAACAGACGCGGAAGCGGCGACGCGAAAAGACGCCCGGGGCCGCGTGCCGGCAGACTGGGCACGGCTGCACGGCCACGAGGAGGTGCTCGCCGCTCTCGGCAGTGAAGGTGGCCTGCCCAATGGTGGTGCGTCTGCGCCCGGATCAAGCAAGAAGACGCTGATTCTCGCGCACGAGATTTGCGAGCGACACTACACGTGCAGGCCTGCGTGGACGCGCAATCGCGGGTTTTTTGACGTGCCCCCAGAGAACGTGAACCGTCTCAAGGTGCTCTTGAATGACGAGATTGGTATCTTGCGTTCGGCACGGCTGGCGCCTTCGCTGGCGTGGGGCAAGCCAACACAGGCTGAGATCTCGGACATTCTCCGGGTTCATGACCACATGTACGTGTCGAAGATCCGCTCGTTCGCGGCACAGCTCGACGAGAATGAGATCGGAGAACTGGATAGCGACACGTCCATATCGGGCAAGAGCTTTGAGGCCGCATTGTACGCGGCTGGCTCGGTTTGCAATGGCATCGACAGTGTGATGAAGGGCGAGTACCGCAATGTGTTTTGTGCCGTGCGACCACCGGGCCACCATGCTGGCCCGCGCGGCGTCGTTACGAGTAAGCTGGACCCAGCTGGATCGTATGGATTCTGCCTGCTCAGCAACGCGGCAATCGGCGCTGCCTACGCGAGGAGCGTCTATCGACACCAGGGGGTGAAGAAGGTTGCGATCATCGACTTTGATGTGCATCACGGTAATGGCACTGAGGCTTGCGTGAAGAACGTGGTGCCCGGCGAGCACAAGACTCGTCTCGACACGGCATTCTGCGATCTCCAGGTGACGCAGCCGACGTACAAGCCGTGGTTGAGCGAAGAAGATCCGGACAATATCTTTTTCGCTTCCATTCACGGCTATGGAAAACGCGTGCCTGGACTTGACCCGGACCCGTATGCGCCGCCGCAGGTGGGCATGTTTTACCCAAGCGACGGCGCCAACTATGGATTTGGCGATTACTCGAAGCCGGGGCCAGGCGATCCGCGTATCATCGACGTTGGACAGAACAGCAAGAGCCGCATGGAATGGCGTACGAGCTGGCGTGTTCATGTGCTGCCGAAGCTGGCCGAGTTCGCGCCAGACCTTATTATCATTTCGGCAGGATTTGATGCTCACGTGCGCGACGACATCAACATGGGCTACCTTTCGGTGCTGGAACACGACTACTATTGGCTGACGCGTCAACTTGTGAAGATTGCGAACAAGACTGCTAAGGGCAGGGTCGTTTCCGTTCTCGAAGGCGGCTACAAGATTCAAGGTCAGATCATCAGCCCCTTTGCGCGATCCGTGTGCGCACATGTTGCTGCGCTCACCGAGTCTTCAAGCACCGAGGTGTATGATGCAGAGGACTCTATTTGGGAGCAGCAGCGTGAGCTGGCTCTTGTCAAGGAGCGGGAGGAAGCCTTGGGTGCTCTTGCCGGCGAGCCAGAGCGCAAGCGCCCGCGCCGCGCGGCCGCGTCCAAGGAAATCGACTACGTCAAGCTCGACCGCGAGCTTCAAGCACAACAACAACAACAACAGCAAACCTCGAAGCAGGAACAAGGACAGCAGCAATAATAGCAATAATAGCAACCAAGCAAACGCAGCAATCGCAGCAATCGCAGCAGTGATGAAGAGAGAGATTCTGCCGGTAAACTACACTGTATAAGCGAGTTTGCTCTTTTGTTCGCACTCATCATCACTGGAAATTTGGCCTCACTCTCACGCGCCTGGGGGTGTGCGCGCGGGAGACATAGAGGGAGAAAAGAGCCGTCATAGACACCTTGACACCACAGTTCACGGAAAAGGTCCGACTTTGTGCAGGACTTTGCTCGCCCTACATATCAATCAGTGACTTATGTTGCTTGGTCTTGTACGATATCGTACCGAACACAGTATAAATTGATCGGCAATACTGTTCCTGCTGTCACGGTGTCCGGTGCGGGGCACAAGAGGGTGGGCAGAGAGCGCGCTCGGCGCGGGCGCGAGGCCAATTCGCTTCACGAGTCCGGCAACGCGCGAGGAGCGAGTGCGTGCGAGTGAGCGAGCGAGCGAGCCCGCCGCGCCGGGAGCCTGCGAAGAAGAGCGGGTTTCCGTGAAAGCCCCGGTCGAGTTGCGGCGTGAAGACCGCGCGCGGCTTCGGCAGTGAGAGGGGGGCGGTTACCCTCGTACAGCGCGAGGAAATCGACTTTTTTGTCGTCGCGGACGAACGAGCTCGACGGAAGGCCGTCGAGGAGGAGCTCGAGGAGGACGTGGCCGTGGCGCACGTTCGAAAGAAAATAAAGGATGAACTTTCTCAAATCTCGCGCGAACAAGTCTACCTTGCGGCCTGTGAAGAAGCATGCGACCGCCAAGAGGAGCACACTCTCGGCTTACACGAAGCGAACCTTGGGTTCTGGCAATCTGCGAGCAGCAGTGACGCTCCCGGATAACGAGGATTTGAACGAATGGCTTGCGGCTAACACGGTGGACTTCTTCAATGAAATCTCGCTTCTCTACGGCCTCGTTTCCGATGATGCTGCCAAGTACACCAAGGCTGGTGATGGATTCCCTCCTGGCTTCGAGTACCGGTGGGCGGACGGCGTGCAAGTGACCAAACCAATGCGTGTGTCTTCGCCCGAATACGTCGACCTCGTTTTGCTCTGGACGGAGGACCAGATCAACAATGAGGACATTTTCCCTGTCTCTGAAACCCAGGCCTTTCCATCAGAATTCAAGAACTACGTCAAGGACATCTTCAAGAGGCTCTTTAGGTACGTTTCTTTTTTGCACATGCCTGTTTTGGGGGAGCGGAGGCTGTTTTTTTTTTTGCGTTTTCGCCTTACTCGTTGGTCGCGCGGACGCTCTTCATCACGATCCATATTGCAAGCGAGCTTCGTTGTGGCTGTCCCGTTACGATTTCTTTTCTGATTGACCGTGAGTGGTACTAACTTACGCTTTTGTTTCGATTGCACCCCGTTCCGGCCGACACAGGATTTTTGCCATTATCTATCACCGGCACTTTGCCACCATTGAGAAGCTCGACGCCGCTGCGCACTTGAACACGTGCTTTAAGCACTTTATGTTCTTCATTCTCGAATTTGGCCTTGTTGTAAGTGAATTGCCATGGCTCGCCGTATTCCTCATTCTGTCGCCTTACTAACCGATCTTCGCTAAACCTGCCTTGGCCCTGCTGCCCGTGCGACTCGTTCCTCTCCTCCATGATCCCCCCTTTTTTTTTTTTTTTCATCTGACAGGACGAGAAAGAAATGAAGGCTCTCAAGGGACCCTGCGACCGCATGGTCGAGGAGTACAAGAAGCAGTCCACCTAAAACGAGCGTTCTTGGTCCCTGCCCCGCCTCGCCTCGCCTTGCCCCGCGAGCGCCGGCCGGGCCACTCGGAAAGAAAATAAAATGGACCCTTACTTTTTAGCAGAGACTCCGTAATAGCAAAATCGGTCCGACATGTTGTGTGTTTCTCGTTCTTGTCCTACCCGCCTGACCTCGAGCTCAAGTCCCATGAGCAGATCCAAATCAGCGCCAGCAAGATCAGCGTTGGACTCGGTGCAAGCAAAGCAAAGCAAAGCAAAGCAAAGCAAGCTAAGGCAAGGCACGCAGGAGGCAGGCGGACGTGGAAAAGGAGGAGAAAAAATGGCGGACGTGGACTCGCCCTTCAAGGCGAACGTCATTGCCGGGCGCGTCGTTCTGGTGACGGGAGGAGGGTCCGGAATCGGGTTCGGCATTGCGAAAACGCTGGGCGATCATGGAGCCAAGGTGGTCATTATGGGTAGACGAGAGCAGTTCCTGCAGGATGCCTGTGCCAAGTTGGAGCAGCGCGGCATCGAGACGGCGTACTATGCGGGAGATGTGCGCAAAGAGGAGGACGCCAAGCGCGTCGTGGACCTCGCGGTGTCCAAATTCGGCCGTCTCGACACGCTGGTGAACTCTGCGGCCGGAAATTTTCTCGCCCCTGCCGAGGAGATGAGTCTCAACGCCTTTCGCACTGTGCTGGAGATTGATCTTTTTGGTGTCTTCAACATGTGCCGCTGCGCCTTTCCTGCGCTCAAAGAATCGGGTAACGGTGTCATCATTAACATTTCAGCAACCTTGCACTACAGTGCCACCTGGTACCAAACGCATGCCACGGCGGCAAAGAGTGCGATTGATTCGGTCACGCGCCAGCTCGCGCTCGAATGGGGCACATACGGAATTCGCGTCAATGGCATTGCCCCAGGTCCTATTGCAGACACCCCGGGCTTGACGAAGCTTTCTGGCGGGCGCAATGAGAACGAGAAGATTGCCGCGGGCATTCCGATCGGTCGCGTTGGAACCACGCAAGACATCGGTCTCACCTCGCTCTTTCTCTGCACCGAGGCGGCCTCCTTTATTTCGGGTGACATTGTTGTCGTCGACGGTGGTCAATGGCTCTTTTCTCCTCAAAGAGTTCCTCGCGAGCAGGTTTCCGGGTTTTCGCGCAAGATTGAGGGTTCTTCGCGCTCTCAAAAAGCCAAAATCTGATTATTATTTTAATTTTTTTTTATCAATGATCAGATTCTTTCATCTTTCTCAGTTTTCCGACAAGTCCTGTTCCATTCCATTTCTTCTTTTCTGCGCTGTAGAGGGCAATCTTGATTTCGTTCTTCGTGTGCTCACTGTCAGCTGCTTTGCGAATTGCATTGCCATGCGTAGCATGCATGCATGAATCGCATGTCTGACTGCCAGCACAGCACTTCATGCGCGACTTTCCATCCCCGCCTCTGCGCTATTCTTCTCTCCCCCTCCTCGCCTCCCCCCTCTCGTTGCATTCCATGCACGCCTCGCAGCCACGCTCGCTGGCCTCGAGCGCGTCCAACGAGACGAGTCGGGACGAGTCCCAGTCTCGGGCTGGCTGTCTTCTACCCGGCCGGCGAGCGCTCCGTCGCAGTAGGCCCAAGCTAGTATTCGATCGCGTTCAACCGCCTTCTTACTACGTGCCTGCTGTATGTACTACTCGGGCTGATGCCGAGCTCGTTCTCGTCGGCTGATTGACTCCGCGCTCGCGAGGCCGCGGCGCGGCGCAGGCGGGGCCGGGGCCGGCAGACCCGGCTGGAGCGTCCTCGCGCGGCGGCAGGGCGCCAGCGGAGAGAGGCGCGGGGCGCGGCCTTGCGCGTCTCCTTCCGCACGGGCGGCGGCGCGCGAGATCGAGGCGAGGCGAGGCGGCGTGGCGGCCATGGCGCGGGAGCGGCTGGGCAAGGAGGCCAAGAAGGCGAAAAAGGCCAAGAAGGCCAAGCGAAAGCCGTCGTCCTCGAGCCTCGCGGACGAGCTGCTGCAGAGCGAGGACGAGCACAAGGGCAAGGCCGCCAAGGGCCCCGGCGGCAGCAAGCGCATCCTTCTCGTGCTCGTGGCCCTGGCCGTCGTGTTTGCCCTGTGGAAGGCCACAAGCGGCGGGGGCGGCGGAGGCGATAACGCCCAAGCTGCTGCCGCAGAAGCCGCGAGCAAGAGCAAGAGCAGCAAAAAGAAAAAGTCCAAGTCCGGCGACGATGAAGAAGGAGGCGAGAATGACGACGAGTCCCTGTCGATGGAAGGCGTGGACGTGATCGAGTCAAAGCACGGCAAGCTCGGCTGGGATAAGCTCCAGGGACCGCTGGTGACCAAACGACCTCCGCGCGAATGCAGCATTCGCCGCATTGCCCCCCAGGTGCGCGAGCCCTTTTTCCTTTTGAACAAGAAAACCAAGTGGAAGCGGCGCATCTACACGTGTCTGCGCCAAAACAAAAAGGCCTGCCCCAAGGCCATCATGGATGACTTTTTGGCGCGGCGATGGAAGCTCAAGCCGCACGACAAGTCGCTCGAAGACCGTGTCATGTCCACCTTTGTGCTGACAGACAGCAACACGCTTGTCAAGCTCAAGGCCGGCCGTCCCCAGGCCTTTCATGCAATTTATACCCTGCACGAAGGGAGCACGTATTTGAACGCGCTCATGGGGGCCTCGGGCTTGGATGGCTCGATTCTCGAGCAATACGTTGCGCGCTCAAAGCTGGCCAAGAATTTTGGGTGCTCGTACAACGCGCTCAAGATCCAGCCGCCACAGTTCCAGTACGACGCCTCGAGCGACTGTATCAAGCTGGAAAAGGCCCTGGCTCGTCACCCTTCGGACTCATGGGTGTTGTCTGAGTGGGACCCCGAAACGGGCGAGGAGAAGCTGACGCTCAAGTCGTCGCAGCAGCTGCAAGCGGAGAAAGACTTTTGCGCCAAGAATGTTCGCGTTTCATCGACGCGCGACTCGACGCGGCTCGCCTCCATGGTGGTGGCAAACCCATTCACGGGCTTTGACAACAAGCTCTTTGACGTGCGGAGCTACATTCTTATTGGTAGCACAATGCCCATGATGGTGTTTTTCCGACAGGGATTCGTGCGCACTGCGTCTGGTAGCGGATTTCGGTCGCCGTATCAGTTTGACCAGGACGCCCAGGAGGTCTCTTTGGACGTTTTCCAGGAATACCTTGCCCGCGAAAAGCTGACTGGATCACACTATGTGGACACCTTTTTGCAGTCGTCGATGAAGCAGGTGGCGCTCTTTCTCTTTCACGCCACGCGTACCAAAATACACCGTCGGCGCGGCTCTTATCAGATTTTTAGCGTGGACTTTGTCATTGACAAGACCTTCCGCGTGTACCTCGAAAAGACCTCGGGGAACCCGGCGATGGAAACGCATAACCGCGTCGACCTCGATGGCCTCATTGCAGACATGCATGATCTCGTGCAGGAGCTTCACGAGGTCCCTGTGGCCTTTGAAGGCATGGTCAAGGGCGACAAGTACGGCGGCTGGGAGCTCATTTTCAGCGAGCTTTCCGAGTCGTGCGACAAGATCGTTTACAATCCGTGCCACACCTTCATCGACTTTAACGACAAGGACCTTACGAAGCAGAACAAAAAGGTGGGCAAGGTGCAGCAGACGGCCAAGCGTCTCGACAACGAGCGCAAGCGCATCGTCAAGAAGACCGAGGAGAAGAAGAAGAATCTCTGTCGCGAGCGCAAGATCCCCTACCCGGGCAACAAGTGCGACAAGTTTTTCAAGGACTTGGAGCAGGAGGACTTTAACAAGCGTTTTGCCCTGCACGAGAAGTCTTTCAACCCGAACGACTTTCGCCTGCCCAAGCCTGGCGAGGTTTTCGCCCACGAGATTGTCGAGTGAGCCGACCCCTCGTGCGCCCGTAAGTATAGCTGTTTGTCATGACCTTATCTTTCCCCCTTCTTTCCTCTCTGCTTGAGAGCGTGCATGAGCCAAAGGCTGAGCGAGCGTCCGTCGAGCCGTCCAGCCGCAGAGTACCGCCGGTGCCTGCCGCCACGATCGAGGCTGCTCCGTCGCGCTGCACCTCATCTTTCCCGACGAGGGGAGAAGCCTCACGACGACGCCCTGCTCCCGTGACATGCGATGCCGTGCGTGAAAAAGTGCCCCGCGCCCGTGATGCCGTGCCTGCGCAGTAGGCTATAGGCTATACCAGACAGACAGACAGACAGACAGACAGACAGATAGACAGACAGTCAGTCACACAGACAGACAGTGGCAGACGCTGGCGCGTGCAGAAGGTGCGCGGCCGAACGCCAGCGGCGGCGAGCGAGGCCGGGCGTGCGGGCGGGCGTGCGAGGCGCTGCAGAGCCGCAGCCGCGCAGAGCGGCGGGCGACCCGGTCGACCGCGGGCGGGCTGGTCTCCTCTCCTCTCGCCTGGTCCCATCCGCTGGCCTCTTCTCGCATCTCCGCCCATCTGGGCTCGCCGGTCGGGTTGGTTGATCTCATCTCGACTCGACTCGACTCGACTCGACTCGTCTCGTCTCGTCTCGTCGCATCTCATCGCCTCTCCTCCTCTCCCCTCTCCTCCGGGCTGCGCCCGCGGGGCCGGTCGCCGCGCCTGCGCGGGAGGGCAGAGAGCAGGGCGGCGCGGAGGCGGAGAGCGGCGGGCCCGGCCGGCGCCATGGGGACCGGGTGCTCGCGGAGCGCGCAGACGCCGCGGAGAGACGAGGCGGGCGAGGACGAGGCGTGGGCCGAGCAGCAGCGGCAGCAGCAGCAGCAGCAGCAAGCGCAGCAAGCGCAGCAGCAGCAGCAGCAGCAGCAGCAGACGCGGGAAGAGCAGCAGGCCGCGAGCTTGGGGATGCAGGAGAAAGACGCCGTGGAGACGACGGCCGCCGAGGCGCACGAGGAGGAGGAGGAGGAGGCCCGCGAGGGCGGCCGCGCGGACACCATGGACGAGGGGGACGACGACGGGAACATCACCGACGACCAGGAAGAGGAGGAGGAAGAGGACGACGACGAGCAGCAGGCCGACGAGGAGGAGGAGGACGAGGAGGAGGAAGAGGAGGCCAAGGATACAGTGGCCGCCTCGCCAGAAAAGAGCGCGAAACAAGGACAGGCCAGCCCTGCGAGCGCCAGCCCTGCGGCGGCGCACCCGCCGTCACCGAAAAGCGCCAAGGACAAAACGAAGAGGTACCGCGTGGTCAAGAAACTGGGCCAGGGCGCGTACTCCAAAGTATATCTAGCGGAAATGACCGATGGCGGCGGCAAGGTGGCCATCAAGGCCGTGGCCAAGTCTCGACTCAAGGAAAAAGAACTCGCCTCCATTCTGCGCGAAACCGAAATCCTTGCCTCGCTGCGACACCCAAACGTGATCACCTACATCGAACACTTTGAAGACGCCGAAAAGCTATACATTGTGACGGAATTCGCCGAGGGCGGAGAGCTCTTTGAGCGGGTCGTAGAACGCGAGTTCTACGCAGAAGCGGATGTGCGGACCATCATGATCAAGCTGCTAAAGACAGTTGCCTTTTGCCACGAACGCGGTGTCGTGCATCGCGACATCAAGCCAGAGAACATTTTGCTGGCGTCCAAAGAAGACGACGCAGAAATTCGGCTCGCAGACTTTGGCTTTGCAAAGCAAATCGAAGAGGACAGCTTTACGAACCTTCAAACCGCCTGCGGCACGCCTGGGTACGTGGCTCCCGAGGTAATCTCGCGCAAGCCCTACGATGCCTCGTGCGACGTCTGGTCTCTCGGTGTCGTGGCCTATATTCTGCTCTGCGGTTACCCGCCCTTTCGAGGCACGGACCGCCGAGCGCTCTTTCAAAAGATCCGCAATGCCGACTTCGAGTTCGACTCGCCATGGTGGGATCCAGTCAGTGACGACGCCAAGAACTTTGTCGCCAGAATGCTGGTCGCCGACCCGGGTTCGCGCGCGAAAATCCCGGATTTGCTCAAGGATCCATTCTTGGTCAGCGAGGAGCACGTCGATATTTCCGCTTCGCTCGCGCCTATGCGGGAATGGAACGCGAAACGCAAGGTCGCGCTCTTGCGCAATACTTGGCAAGCGATGCTTCGATTCAAGGTTTTCGGCGGCTCGGCTCGAAAGTCTCTCTCTGCAGGATCGCTCAAGGAGGTCGAGTCTTCCGGGGAGACGCCCAAGGTCGCCGACCTCGCTGCGCCCGGTGACACCAAGGAAGACCAGCCTCAGACGGACGAAATGCAAGATGCGAGGGAAAGCCCCGCCAAAGACGCAGCCCCCGAGAAGCTAGCTCCGGAAACCGGGGCAAAGGGGACCTCGCTTCTTACCAGTGACGAAAACCAAAACGATACTCAAGAAAGTGCCCCGGAGCAAGCGACGACCTCTCTCCGTGTTGTTTGAACGCTTACGCAAGCAGATGAGCGAGCAAGCAAACGAGTGAACAAACAAACCAACAAACAAGCGAAATATGCCATCCATGCTCGAGAACGTAACCTAACAACATTCTGCGTTATACGACGGACCCTCGGCTGCAGTCTGAAAGGACGCTGGCTGAGGTTTCATACATGCTTTGGAGTATCTCTGTCTCCGAGCCGGCGCCCCCCCCCCCCCCCCACCCCTCCTACCCCCAAAAAAATCAAAATGTCGTCCATCGCGAGAAACCAAAGAAATAGCATACCGAGGAGGCGAAGAATTCTTTGTCTTGGGTGCTGCGACTCGAAATAATCATGATTGTTCTGGATTTCGATCATTTCTCGATCTCTTTAGCCAACGTTGAAAACGAAAGCCAAAAATGACGTCCTTGCATCTTCTTGCCATCCCTTTTTCTCAAATATGTCGACGTTGAAAACGAAAGCAAAGGCAATGCCCTTGCATCTCGCAAGATTCTCGAGCTTGTCAACATGGTGAGAAAAAAAGAATCGGGAAACGTAGCAGCAGGCGACAATAATGTCTTGGCAACTTCCTAGATAAGAATTTTCTTTTGAGGAAAGCTAGAAGAATGCTGCTTGAGGGGATCTCGAAATGAATACGATAAAAATGAAGTAGACTTTACGTAAAAGCAAAAAGAAGGAGTGGCACACGGGAACGAAAAGAAAAAGTTTTGGTGATGCCGTCCCCAGCTTATCCAGAGTTGCGGAGACCGGCGGCAATGCCGTTGATGGTGATGAGCAGAGCATCGCGAAGAGCGGCCTCCTCCTCAGGCGAAGCGTACTCCTGCTGACGAAGGCGGCGCATAAGCTCGCACTGAATGACGTTGAGCGCATCAAGGTACGGAGCGCGGACCTCAAGCTCGCGCTGGAGGATCTCGTTGCCCATGTTGAGGTCATCGTGGCCAGAAATCTCAAGAACCTTGTTGCAGGTACGCTTGAGGCTGCCGCGAATGCTCTCGCCGAGCTCGACCATGTCCTTCTTGACCGAGTCGTCGTCAGAGGCGCCCGGGATGAGCTGCTTGTCATAGTTGGCGGCAATGGGAGGATCAGACTTGGAGAGAATCATGGCGATGAGATCAAGAATCTCACCAAACCAAGGCCACTCCTTGTACATGGTCTGCAGATGTCCGAGAGAGCCATCGGTGCTGAGGCCCGCACCGACACCGAGCCAGGCCGGAAGGTGGCAGCGGGTCTGCGACCAGGCAAAAATCCAGGGAATGGCACGGAGCGACTCGACGCCACCCTTGGGGTTGCGCTTGGAAGGCCGCGAGCCGACGTTGAGCGCTCCGAGCTCGAGCTCGGGGGTGACGGTGCGGAAGTAGGGCACAAAGGTAGGCTCCTCGCGCACCATTTTGCGGTAGCGATCGCACGAGGTGTCGGAAATGGCATCCATGGTGGAACGCCACTCGGCGCTGGGCTGGACGTGCTTGTAGTGCTTCTCACGGAGGACAGCAGCCGTGTAAATATCGAGGATACGCTGGGCAATGGAAGGATCACCAAAGTTCTGCGTAATCATCTCGCCCTGCTCGGTGACGCGGAAGCGGCCATCAATCGTGTTTGGAGGATGCGAAAGCACGGCACGGTACACGGCAGGGTTGCCGCCACGGCCGACGGTGCCGCCCTTGCCGTGAAAGAAGGTGAGCTCGACATCGCCAAGATCCTTGGCGACCTGAACGAGCTGCTCCTGGCAGCGGTACTGCGCCCAGCAGGCCGCGAGGCGGCCGGCGTCTTTTGCGGAGTCACTGTAGCCGACCATAATCTCCTGGCGGTTGGAAATGCGGCCAACGTAGGCCGGGAGGTTGAGAAGGCGGCGCATGACCTGGGGAGCGTTGTTGAGATCGTTGAGGGTCTCAAAGAGCGGGACGACGCGCATCATGGGCTTCACACCCATCTTGCTCGGCACGTTGCCTCCCTCGCCGGCAGCGGCGGGCGGGGCAACCATGCCAAACTCTTGCTGGAGCAGGGCGACGGCCAGCACATCACTGGTCTTCTGCGCCTGGCTAATCACGTAGGCGCCAAGCGAGCCTTCGCCGAGGCGCGAGGCGGCGCGGAAAGTCTCGAGGGTGTCAATGACGGTATCGCTAAAGCCGCAGTTCGAAAAGTCGCTGAGGACCTGGTGCGGGAGAAGCGGGCGCGAGGTGCTGAGCTCCTGGCAAAGCCAGTTGATCTTGGTGTCCTCATCCCACTGCGCGTAAGCACCGAGGCCGAGGTGGCGCGTGATGGCGTCGACAGCCTCGAGATGGCGCGTGGACTCTTGGCGAATATCCAGAGGCATGATGGTGAGGCCAAAGACGGCAACGCGACGGATGGTGTCCGCAAGACGTCCGTTGGCAATGACAGAACGACCCGAGGCTTGCAGAGATTCGTGGATGGCCTTGAGGGGCTTCATGAGCTCCTCGGCGCTCTCGAGAGGCTTGGCATCGACCTCCTTGGCAGGGTTGGTGCTCGAGTGCGTGGGGGTAAAGTCAGCGCCGCGAAGGTTCTTTTCGGCGCGCTGCGCGGTGGCGAGCAGGCGACGGCGCAGATCTCCAATGATACGGCGGTAGAGTTCCGTCGAGTCGAGGGAGTTGTGAATATCCGAGGCGAGATCCTGAACCTCGTTGGAGAAGCCAGTGCTCATACTGAGCTCAATGTAGAGCTCCTCGAGATCCTTGACGTAGAGCGTAGCGGCCTGCCAGCGGTGCAAGGCTGCGACCTGCAGGGTGGTCTTTGCGGAAACGTTGGGGTTGCCATCGCGGTCGCCACCCATCCAGGAAGCGAAGCGGATGGGCGCGGCGTCGAGCGGAAGGCCAGCCTCCTCGGCAGGGAGACCCTGCTCGCCGAGCGCGCGCACGAGCTCAGCGTCGAGCTTGCGCAGGTAGGTGGGCACGGCGGTCCAGAGCACGGACTCGATCACAGCAAGACCGCCCTGGGCCTCGACAAAGGGCGTGGGCTTGGAGCGGCGGATCTGGTCCGAGGACCAAAGGCTGGCGACCTCGCGCTTGAGGGAGTCCTCGAGCTCGCGGCGCTCGTACGAGTGCTCGGGCGGGCCCTCGTTGAGACGGTCGAGGCGATCGGAGGCCTCGAGAAAGCGGGTGATGCGGCGATGCTTTTCGATCACCGTGCGGCGGTTGATCTCGGTCGGGTGCGCAGTGAGGACGAGTTCGACGCGCTGCTTGAGGAGGGTGTCGCGCACTTCGCGCGGGGAGAGCTTTTCCTCGTCGAGGAGGGCCTTGATGGCGCCGCGAGAGGAGTCCATCTTGGGGGGGAAGGGCGAGGGGACGTCCTGGCCGCGGCGGAGCTCCTCGATTTCGCGGACGCGGTGGTGCGTCTCTGCGCAGTTGGAGAGGGCGAGAAAGTGGGAAAAGGAGCGGGCAACGTCCTTGGCCTCTTGCGGGCTGAGCTCGGTGGCGGTCTTGACCATTTTGTCGAATGCCTCCTGGCTCGAGCCGCGGCGAAAGTCTTTGGCGAGGTGGCGCATGCTTTCGACATGTTCGTAGACCTTTTCGTCTTCCTCCTTGATGATTCCGCCGAGGATTCTGCCCAGGCGCTTCACGTCCGTGCGCAGCTCTTTGGCGCTGAGGTTCGCCAGGTTTGGCGTGTCACGGCGCTGCAGTCTGGGCCTGCTGGGGGCCTCGGTGCTCTTGAGCCGGAGCGCCAGGACCGCCTGCTGGTGCTGCAGCTGGCCGTGCGACGCCAGGTTCTGGCTGTGACGCAGCGTCGCCGCGCCGCGGGTCCTGCTCGCGCGCATCATCGCGCCGCCGTCCGCGCTCGCGCTCGCGCGCGTGTCCCGGCCGACCGACCGACCGCTCGCTGGCTGGCTGGCTGCCTGGCTTGCTCGCGGCTGCCTGCGCTGCCTGCGCCTGCTTCGCTTCGCTCGCGCTCGATCGATCAGCTCGGATCGATCAAGCGTTTCCGGTATGTTGGTCTGTCCAAATCATCTGGCCCCTGCTGCCTTCTATACCATCACATGATGATGGTGGATGCGCGCCTGGGCAGGCAAGGCAGGCAGGCTTCCAGCAGCATCATCCGGCCAGGCGTAAGAAGAATTGCTCGCGGAAGAAGGCGAGTCGCATCGACCGAGCGAGGCGTCTCTCCGGCTGTGCTCCGGGTTCCTGCCCTCCCTCGGCTGCTTCCTGCTTTTGTTCCTGTTGTGATGCATCGCCGCTGACCCTGCCGAGGCAGCTGAGCTCAAGCTCCAGCTCAGGTTTGCAAGCTCAAGTCTACAAGCCCAGGCGCAAGCTCGAGCGCAAGCGCAAGCGCAAGCGCAAGCGCAAGCTCAAGCGTAGGTAGGCTCTCGCTCAAGCACGACTGTTCGTTGGTCTCGTCTCGTTCGCTTGCTTTCTGTCCCTGCCGCAAGTTGTGACGACGATTCGATCGTCCACGCGCGTCCCGCCACCGGCGTCCAGCCTGCCTTTTCCATCCCACCGTTCCCGTCGTTCGTTCCTCGCGAGCGAGCAAGGAAAGAAATGAGCCCGCGGTGCAGACCAGGCACGCCCGCGCAACGCTCGCTCGCTCGCTCGCCGCCGCCGCAGGGCTGCCTCCCGACGCGGCCGCTCTCCATGCCGGGCGCGCCATGCCAGGCCGCCAGGCCGGAAGCAAAAACGCAGAGAGCGTCACCCTCGGCCGGGCTCGTCACCGCCCGCCCGGCCGCCGCGAGAAAGCGCCGAGCGCGGCGCGGCGCGGCGCGGCGGCGCGGCGCGGCGCGGCGAGGCGCGGCGAGGCTGGCTGGGCTGGGCTGGGCTGGGCTGGGCTGGGATGAGATGCGACGGGATGAGATGCGATGGGATGGATGCGAGCGATGGGAGCGCAGGAGATGGACGGCTTGCGCGGCAGCCTGTGCAGAGTCACAAAGTCGCGCGGGGCCGGGGCCTGGACGCCGAGGCCGCGCGAGCGCCATGCGGCGCCGAGAGCAGGCCCGAGCGAGCTGCCGCGGGCGGCAGCACAGGGGCAGAGAGAGCTTTTGTAGTCCCGCGCACTGGGCCGGCATCGTCACATCTTTCTTGATTGATTGGGGCCACCGTGGGGCGGCAATTTGTCGCAGCAAAAGGCAGGCATGGCGTGCGGCGAGCAGGCGAGCAAGCGAGCAAGGCTCGAGCTGGCTGGCTGGCTGACAGTCGGGCGGGTGGACGGACGGTCGGGCAGGCGTTGGCGGAGGGAGGGAGGTGCGACGAGCCGTCCAATCATCCAATCGTCCACTGAGCGGAGCGGTCAGCGCAGCCAAGAATCGTCAGAGCGTGCGGAGTGTTCTCGGGTTCTTGGGTTAAAGCCCACTGCGACAGGCAGACAAATCGTGAACCGGACTTACAAATAATGTAACTTCGAGCCGCCCAGCTCAGCAAGCTGTGAGGCTCGCTTGAAGTTGAGGCCGCTTCGTTGAGGCCGCTTCACGGGCGCTTTTTTTCTTGGCATGGTGACTCGTGACCCTGACTTGTCCAATACAACTTGACGCCTGGACGAAAAAACGCAGAACCTCCGGCGGGTCCCAGGCCACAAGCCAGCAACGGCAAATGTGAGGCGGAGACGAGTGCCGCAATGTAAAATGTGAAGTTTTTGTCAAATTACGGGCAGCAGTCAAAATCGCATTCGCGAACGATGTTTCCTGAGCGCTGACAAGACGCAGCGATGGCAGCACCAACTCGAACAAGTCCGCGCACCTTCTTTTGCCTTTCCCGGATCGTATTTCCCCTACCTCGTTTTGGAGCGCGAGGACTATGCCCGATCCCATCGGCGTGACTATGTTTCTCGCACTCTAATCACAAGCAGAGCTCTCTCTCTCTCTCTGTCTTTCTCTGAGATCATTGAGCCATGTCGTTGGCTTTCCTCTTCGCCGTCTCTTCGCCAGAAAATCTGATTCTGCGGGTTTGTTGATGATCCCGAGAGCACAGAACATTCTGACGGGCAGTTTAAAGGAAAGGAGAGTAAAAAAAAACTCGGCCTTGCACTTGCTCCTGTCGCGCAGACAATCATCGTCAACCTTGCAGTAGGCTTACTACTACTTTCTCGACGACCCAGACGCAGAAGCAGGCAATCTATGTGTGCTGCACTAGTCACTAAATTATTTTGCGGGGGCGAATTAGCCTTGGGCTCTCTGGCGGATGGTCAGGCATGATTGACCTAGTGGTTATTCACGCCACCAGGACACACACACACACACAAACACACATACACACACTAGGCCTAGGGCACGAAGTACGGCGAGCCATTTATTCCCTGCCACTCGGGCCATGTCATGCCTTGCCATGGTATAAACGAACGGATGGCTTTCGTGCCCTAAATGATGCTGCACGCGCTGTAAAATGTAAAGTGCGAAACTTGATGTCAAAAGCAGCACGCGATAGGCTAGGGCAGCTGCTTATTCTGCCAGCGCTGTGCACAGTCTCCTTTGATGTTTCGCAGGCAGGTATCGCGCGTGTGAATGAAGAAATTCTAGCGTAGGGCTATGGTGACGAGACAACCTGGGTACTCCAGTTCCCCTACCTCACGCGTGTGCAAAAATTTATAAACCAGCAGACCGCAAATCTCCTTGAGCGAGTGGCTCAGGTTGTCGCCGTCAGCAACGAGATTACGCCTCGTGCGACGGCGTTAACTCACTCAGCAATGACGGCCGTCATTGAGGTGGCGCGCTTAGGACACGAGCAAGCTGAGCGGGAGTACGAGAGCATTCGAGAAGTCTTTCTTTCAACATGGGGAGACGTCGCCTTTGACGAGTACTTTCCGACAAACACGACAGAAAATTTGAGCGATTATTCGCAAGCGTATCGAGAGGATCTCTTGAGTCACCGCGGTGAGTTTGCAGAAGAGAGAGATACCTGGCGATTTTTCAGAGGATGCGCTGCTCTTTGTCTGCTCGTACTCTTTGTCCCCTTGGGAGCAGTTGTCAATTATTATTGTTTACTACCTATGGCAGTCTTGGTTCCCTACTTGTATTACCAAGTACATTGTGTCATCTTTCCGTTCTCGCACGCCACCTTCCGCGGTGAATACATTGCAGCAGCTCGAGATCGACTATACGTTGTGCGTGTGTGGAGCGACCTTGGAAATCATATGGATCACGGACCTGGGGGCGAAGATGCCACACCCACGTTTCAAATCAGATACCAAGATGTAACGAAGCTTGTGAACTTCGAGGACGGTCTCGAGATCAAAACGGGTCGCTTCAGAATATTCTTACGCCCACAAGATCCTGAAGGCTTGAAACAGCTTATCAACAGGGTTAGACGATCGCATGGCCAGGAACGCTTGCACTCGCTCATGGCGCACGAGGTCAACGCTTAGCTGCAAAGCGATGTTTTCAAGACTTTGGGACCCGCAGCGAATTCACTCCAAACCATCATTTCCAAAAAATCGAGGGGAGAGCCTGATAAGTAGCAAATGCGACAACAAAGTTCTTCGACAGAGAATCAATACAAATAATGAATAGAATACTTTAGATTGCATCGAGACCCACGACGGCAGCAAATGGAAGCAAGGTCTCTCAACGCTTCTCAAAGCTGTTTCCAAGAGCTGCGTTCGAGCCGGGAAGTAGGAAGGACAACGATCTTCGTGATGCACGAACGCAAGCTTCTGGCGATGAGGACATACTTGGAATTCATACATCGCGCTCGATAAAATTAAGATGGGTCCAAAATTATCAGTGCTGAAAGCCAATATTCAAGCAATCCGTAACAAACAATCTGTACCTTTTGGACAGGCTGAATTTAGTAGGGCTAATCAGCTCGAGATACTACGCCAAAATTTCCCGCCAAACGTCAACTAGGATCGATCTTTTGCGGAGTTATTATGATAGGAACGATCTCAGTCAAATGATCGAATGGTATAATACAGAAATGGAAGAAAGTGATTCAAGCCGTAGAAATCCAACTTTATTCATAGACGAAGACCTGCATCGTGTTGTTTCGTATGAAGCAAAAAAAAATGACAGGAGGTGCTACTGCTCTCTCGCCCTTGGAACGGTTTGAGTTCCTCGATATCATGAGCAGAATTTATCAGCCTGCATCCCAATCGATTACGATGAAGCCCGCCTGGGCTGCTGAGATTCCAGATGATCTTGGAACGCCTGAAAGCCGCCGGACCAGGCGGAACCGGTTAAAGCGCTTATTCTGATCACCTACAAGAAACGCAAGGCACGATTGTTCTGCGAGTCCATGCGAGCACGTCAAATGCGAGTATGGAGGGTGGCGGTGAAAGATCTATCGAAAGCTTGCTTCTTTGCCATCGCTGACGCCCTCGTGGCTCAAGGCGAAGAAGTTGTTCTGCTTTTTGCCGCGGCGCGATCCGTCATAATAACGACCCCGCCGGTCGCGGCGGACCCTCCGAGTCGCCGGCCTCGACCAGCAGTTGGCCTTCGCGAGGCGTTGGTCTTCGCGACGCGGGCGAGACGCGAGGGGCCGCGCCGCGGCGGGCGGGCGAGGCGGGAAAGCGGCGGCGGCAGAGCGGGAAGGCGGCGGCGGCAGAGCGGGAAGGCGGCGGCCGCGAGGCGAGATGGCGGGGCGCGGCGCCGACGGCATGGAGGCCGAGACGCGGCGCGGGGACAACAAGCGCGGGCGCGACGAGCGCGACGAGGTCGCCGCGCGAGACAGGGGCCGCGGGCGCGAGCGCGAGCGGGGCCGCGGGCGCGGGAGCCGCGGAAGCCGCGCGAGCCGTCGGAGCAGGAGCAGGAGCAGGAGCCGCAGCAGCAGCAGCGGCGGCAGCGCGAGCAGCAGCAGCAGCAGCAGCAGCGGCGGCGACAGCCGCGACTCGCCGCGACGAAGCCACCGCCGCGCAAGCAGCAGGAGGCGACGCGGGAGAAGCATGAGCTCGGGGTCCAGCCGCAGCAGAAGTGCAAGTCGCAGACGATACCGGCGGCGGCGGTCCAGATCGCGCTCGAGATCGAGGTCCAGATCCAGATCCAGACGCTCGTACCGCACGCGGTCACCCGGGCGCGACCGCAGCGGACGGCGAAGGCGGCGAAGTCCCAGTCGCAGTCGTAGCCGCTCGCGGGCATCTCTGCGCGACAACAAGCGTCGTCGCAGACAAGACACGAGTCGTGATCGCGACGGCGCAAGCAGCAAGGCAACCGGAGCAGGCAGCACGAGCAAAACAAAGGGGTCCGCGCAGCAGCAACCTGGAGTCGACCCGCTCTTCTCCTTTTCAGCGTGGGCGCGTCAGCAAGAGACCAATCGCTTGCCCGTGTCCGAAGCTGGGTACCAGGCATACGTTCAGGGATGGCAGGCCAAGCAGGCAAGTGATTACTTTGATACGCACGGCACGGAGGAGTGGTTTCTAAACCGCTACGATGTGACGCGCGTGGCTGCTCTCGAGGAATCCATTTGCCAACACGCCTCTGTCGAGGCTGCACGTATGCTTGCAGAAGCAAAGCAAGACAAGCTTGAGGCCCTCTGTCCGGTGCTGGACGCGGTCCCCGAGTCTGGTCGCAAGCCTAAGATTGCCAAGGCGATTGGCGACCCGCTTGCTGACAAGCACGTCATCTTTCTTCCGCGTGTGCCTCCGGCCGTGACCTTTCAAGCCCTTACCAGCGCAGTTCGCGAAGCTCTCGCAAGCAGCAACGTTAGCGGCGATGATGGTGCTCCTGCTGCTGCTGTTGCTGCTGAGGGCCAAAACGCGCCAGCAAGCTTCTCGCTGCTTTTGGGCGAACCGCTGCTCGTGGACAAGCATGGTGGCAGCTCGCGCAAGAACTCAGGGCGAAACCTTTTTAATCGAGATGCCTGGGTGGCTTTCGATACCAAGGAGAGCGCCGACGCATTGCGAAGCCTCGGGAAACTCCAGGCCAAGGCCACGCCCGTCACCCCGGGCGCCGAGCCAGAGACGGTGGAGCTCTCTGTGCTGGAGCGTCGCCTTTTGGGTAATCGATTCGCCTTTAAAGAAGTCTCGAGCCCTGCACGCATCAAAATTGACCTCCACCAAGCACATCAAGTCGCACTTCTACTTGACCAGGCACGGGGCGTCGAAACCGGTATTGACGTGCTTTTGAAATCGGAACCTGTGCAAGCGATGCTCGACACGGCTGCGGATAACACAGAGACTGAAAAAGGTGACAAGGAAGGGGATGTCGCCGAGGCAACGTCCGATTTCGCCAGTGAGGCAAAGGAGTTGAGGCGCGAGCGCCGCGAACTTGATGTCATCTTGGGCTACTTGCGCCACGTTCATCTCACGTGTTACTACGGCCACCGCATGTACGTGTCTGCAGGCGAGATGGCGCAGCTGAACATGCTTCCGTACCTGCGTCATTTCCCCACAAAGGAAGCCCGCGAAGCAGGCTGGAAAGACATTGCCGACGCACGGGCCAAGGCCAACGGCGATGCCAACCAAGGTGGAGACGAGGAAAAGGCCGAGGGCGAAGAAGATCAAAAGAAGACTGAAGCAGACACTGACAAGCCGATGGATGCGGATGCCAAGTTCTTTGAGGCGCTCAAGACAATTCTTGAGCCTCGCAGGTCCACGTACCTCCGCAACGTTGATGAGGCGGTGGCCTCTTGGCTCAAACGTTTCGCCCCAGAAAAGGTACAGGCCGAGCGCGAGGTACGCACAGCCAAGCTGGAGCGAGCCAAGGAGCTCATGACCAAGGCTGAGGAGGATTTTTGTAAGACGCAGACGCGATTCGAGGAAAAGGGCAAGTATCGCTGCCTGCTGCCGCCATTCAAGCGGTTTGCTTCCGAAGAGTTCGTTCACAAACACATTCGGACCAAGCAAGTCGAGCAGCTCAATGCCGCGCGCGTCAAGGCTGTCCGCGAGCTCATTCGCGAGGAGTTCCTCGGGGCCGACGACAAGCCTCTGCCGCCGCTGCCAGACTATGCCAAACCCAAGGATCGAAGCTACTACAAGGCGCACTTTGGCGATGGCACGGGCGCTGTGGTCGCTGATGGTTCCGCGACCCCCTCAATGGGAATGGGAGGGCCTCAAGCGCAGCAGCCTCGCAAATTTCGGACCGTGATTGACTATTCGGACATTTGATCCTTTCTTTTCTTTCCTCATTTTTTCTTTTCTTTCTCTTGCCTAGTGGACATCTGCCTCTTGTCAGCCGAGGAGCTCCATCTTTTTTTCGTCAAGAGACATGCTTGCCTGAGGTTCGTCAATAAGACATGCTTACGTCAGCTTTTGTCAAACGACATGCTTGTGAGCCTTGAGAATCGCTGGAAAAGTTCCATGCTCGCAATTCATCTCAATCGCCATGCAGCTCGCGCTCCAGCTCAAGGTCTTCGTCAAAGTTATGCTCACGTGCCTCAAGCGCCGCGTCGTCGAGATGCTGCAGCACGCCTTCCAATGACGTCTGCGTGTCGCACTGTTGCAAGACATCGCGCCAGAGACGTGAGACGCAGAGCGCGTCGCGACGGCCAAGAATGACGAGATGATGCCTTGCGCGAGTAATCATTACGTTTACGCGACGAGGACACGCTGTGAACCCAGGCCCAGAGGTGCGACACGTTGAAATGAGAATCACGTCTCGTTCCGCACCTTGAAAGGCATCCACGGTCGAGACAGCGACCCCGTTTGCGCGTCCACCGGCCTGAAGACGAGATTCAATGGCTTCCGCTTGAGCACGATACAAAGCAATGGCACCAATTTGTTCAGGACGCACGCCAGCCTCAATGAGTTTTGAGATCATCATGCAGACCAATGATTGCTCGCGTTCGTTCACAAACGAGCCATCGGTTGTCCGCTTCTCATTCACAGCTCCGACGTCATAGAATCCAACCGCTGGAAGACCGGCAAGCAGCGCTGGACGGTCTGCCTCACAAACTCCGCTACGAACCTTGCCGTCGTAGAAGAGCTTGCTCGAAATCTCGCTAATGCGTGGGTGACAGCGATACTGCACCGAGAGACGTACAGGTTCGCGTCCAAGACGACGCAGACGGTCAAACATGGAGGTTGCCCCATCCGCGTACCGCTTGGGCGCCGTACGACTTGATGGCATGGTGCTGCTTGACGACTTTTGCGCACACTGCGGGATCGCCTGAGTGGCCGTCAGCGGCGGAAGCTGAAGAGGATCGCCAACAAGCATAGCGACCTGGGCGCGCGTGCGTACGAGCGGGAGCATCGATAGGGCTTCGACGGCCTGTGCGGCCTCGTCAATAAGGCAAATGGTGCGTACCCCAGGTTTCTGAAAGGTCTGCATCATAAATTCGCGCGAGGAACTGCAACACGTGACGCCTACAACCCTGCACTGCATCTCACGACGCTGTTGTTCTTTGGCGAGCTTGGTCAAGGGCGTCTTTTCCAAATATCGTAGCGCCTGGCTCGGCCCAGCGCTGCGCGTTGTGCGCAACGTATCGCGAGCGAGGTCCGTGAGTTGTGCTCGCGCATCCTGCACTGCCGCAGCCAAACCACGCTCGCTGTAATGCAAAGCGTGCTCCAAGAGCTCCTGGTCCATGTTCCGAATACTACCCACGCGGTTAAATGCATCAAACCCGTGTCGCTTGAGACCTTTTAGAACATTGTCGACAGCCACATTTGTCGCGGCTGCCACGCAGATGCGGACCGTCTGGTCCCCAATGGTGTCGAGCACACGAGTCAAAAAGACAATTGCAGCCACTGAAAGTTGCGTCTTGCCGGCTCCATACGCCCCATGCACAAGAATGACCGGGTCCGTCTTTTCGTCAAGAAGCCAAGCCTTGGTTCTGCAAAGCACAGCCTGCTGATCTTGATTGAGTTTGAATTGCGCAGCGACTTCGTGCATTGCATTGTTGGCCATCACTTCCGCTCGCACATTTCCCGCGAGGAGACCGCAAAAGCTCTCGCGCGCTCGAGGCAGGGCGAGCGATGGGAAAAGCGGCAAACTTGTCTCATTCAAGTTTTCGAGCAGGCGCGCCATGGCAAGTTCATGTTCAAGGTTTGGGCCGTGGAGCACGCTCACCCGCGTCTTTTGCTGCCATCGTGCCGAGACTTGACGAGGATCAAAGTTTGAAGACACTGGAACGACTTCCAGGACTCCCTCCACGCTTGGACCGTGCCAAATGGATTGCAAGACCCAAATGCGCTTATAGTCTGTCGCGGCTTGCTCCAAAAAAGGTTTGCGTGAGACCAACCAGAGATCGCCAAAGCGGCAAGCCTTACGAGCTGCACGGTTGTCTTTGAGACGCTTCGAACTCAAGAAGATCCGCGGCTGCTTTACCTTTTCCTCCTGCTCCTCTCGCTCTCCTGCTTGTTCCTCTTCGTCTTCCAAATCTTGGTCGTCCACATCTTCGTCGTCCTCGCTGCCACCAACATTTGATTTCCGGCCGTAGCGACGATGTTTCCCCTTGGATTTTCCCATTTTGCGACGAGACGTGTCCGATGCTCGCGGCCGTGGCATCGTGCGAAATAAGGTACAATTGTCATCGTAGCGTTCTTGCAAACGTTTCCTGGATCC
This sequence comes from Aurantiochytrium sp. KH105, assembly GCA_003116975.1. NCBI lineage: Eukaryota > Bigyra > Thraustochytrida > Thraustochytriidae > Aurantiochytrium > Aurantiochytrium sp. KH105. The sequence continues at coordinate 238,245 of BGKB01000074.1, forward strand.
TCCGCGCGTCAAAAAGTCTGCAAAGCTGTCGAGCGAAGCTTGCATTTCCTCACAAACAATGTTCGCGGAACGCTGCTGAAAGACCTTGAGGTACTCGCTCCCTGCGTCGTCGGCAGGAAATGCATGAACACAATTTCGCGAAAGATCCCAAGGGCCTTGCTGGCGGAAGCGGAGCGCCAGGTGCAGGGTCTGGGCTGGTAGCATGGCTTCCACGCTCTTTGGAACTGCCATGTTTGGCTGGGTGAATTTTTCGTGCGTTGCTGGCTTGGGTTTGTGCAGCAATGATGCGTTTGACGAAGTTGAAGCGATGCGTGAAGTTGAAACTGATAAAGTTTCACTTGTTGTTGAAGTTGCACAAACACGAGGGCGCTTAAAAGCTGAGGCAACGGGCCTGAGACGGGTAAAGGTCGTTGCTTCAGTCTTGGGGGCTGCACCGCCACCACTGCATGGAGAAGGAGTGGCTGCCCTCGGGGCTGAGATGCGCTCATTCTGCAACGAGGAGGGACGAGTAAAAGGGCGGGTACAAGGATGCGATGATGGCGTCTTTGGCTTGTTCGGTGGCGGATGGTTCTCGAGGTTGTTGAGATCATTGTTTTTGCTGCTCGGCGTTTCAAAACCCATGAGTTCCATCAGGTCGCTCGATGTCCGCAGACATGGAAGTGGCTTTGCAATGTCTCTCGGCTGATTTGTCACCGCTAGCGCAATGTTGTCATCACAAGCATTCGCTCCACGCTGCTCTTCACTGTGCAGGAGCGCAGCATGGGCGCGTGGCCGGGGTCGCTGGGCGGGCCGGGGGCGCGCAAGGGATCCAGAAAAGAGGTCCGGACGCGGACGCGGCGCTCGTAGAGAAGGCGTTGGATTCGTTCTTTGCTGCTCTTGTTGCTGTTGCTGTTGCTGTTGGGGCGGGGGCTGCGTCGACAGCGCCGCGAGGTCGACAGGTGCGCCGCGTTCCACAAGATAATTTTCAAATTCAATGTCCTCCTCAATGGTGTTCGTGTCGTTCACAAAGAGTTCGTCAAGCACACGACCGCGGACCGCAACCTCTGCGCCGCTGTCGTCATCAGGCGCGGCGTACAACTTGAGCTTTCTCCGTTCCTCGGAGACCGTCAGGTAGCCGTCGGTCCATCGCTGCGCGCTCGACCGGCGTGTTGCGTCAGTGTCGGGATCGCTTTGGCACCTTGTTGCTTCGTCTTCTCCTGGTGTTCTTGCTGCAGCTGCTGCTGCTGCTGCTGCTGCTGCTGCTGCTGCTGCTGCTGCTGCTGCTGCTGCTGCTGCTGCTGCTGCTGCTGCTGCTGCTGCTGCTGCTGCTGCTGCTGCTGCTGCTGCTGCTGCTGCTGCTGCTGCTGCGCGCAACCTACCTTACGCTTCTGGCGCTTTTGCTTCGTGAACACGACTTCGAACACGCGCATCGTACACGCTTTCCCGTTTTGTCGAGACACTCGCTTTCACTACTAGTAGCTCTTCGCGTGTTTCGCCATGTCCTCGCGCCGCATGCGTGCCGCGAGCGCGGTCAGGCGCGTCAGCCTCGAGGCGCTCTCGCTCTCGTCTCTCCTTGCCAATCCCAGGTCCTCTTTGAGCAAGTCTTTGCCGCGCGGACAACCCGTTCCCCGCAACGCTGCTCTCGCCGGAGCGCAGCCTTGCCGTCGACCTCATTGTGCGGCGCGGTCCTCGGAAAGGCGCTTCTGGCGAGGCGGAGGCGGTCGAGGTCTTCACGTTCCCCCCTCTCCCGGGGGTGGGGAAGCGAGCCGCGAAAGCCAGCCGCCGTCGCAAGGTCGAAAGGGGAGAGAAAGGCCAGGGAGCCGAGCCGCAAAGATGCCGCCCAAGGCTGGCCTGGCATGGATGGCCTGGCACGGCATGGCTTTCGCAGCGCGTAACCGGTATGTGCGTGGTACGAGCCTAGGCTTTCCTGCGTCGCGAGCTGCACTGCGCGCTGCCGGTCGTCTGCTTGGCTGGCCCGCGCGGCGGCTGGCAGGGAGGGAGGGAGGGAGGGAGGGAGAGGAGCCGAGTCCTGCTTGGTCCTCGCGTAGTACGCCAGCTAGTACCGCGGGACTGCCGCGCGGAGGCCTTCAAGTTACCCGCGGCAGCTGCACTGCACTTGCAAGAGCGCTTGCTTGCTTGCTTTCACTTGGTTGCTTGCGGCAACAGCAACAAAGGCGGCGGCTATCTACAGTAGGCTGCGGAAAATTACTATGCCCGGAGAGCCAGAGCTCGCGCCGCGTGGGTCAGCTCCCGCGCCGACAGCAACAGCAACATGGCGAACACGCAGACGCGCGACCAGCACGCAAGCGCGCACGCGCAGGCCCCGGGCGAGGTAGGTCTGTTGTCTGTTCTTGTTGTTGTTGTTGTTGTTTGGCTCGGGAGGCGACTGACTGCCTGACTGACTGACTGCCTGACTGACCTGACCTGACCCAGCACTGCAGGCGAGGCGGGAAGCGGCAGCGGCAGCAAACCGGTATCCTTGCGCGGCAGGCACCGACGGCGGTTGAGGCGGTCGCGAGCAAGGGCGGCGCGAGGAGGAGGAAAAGGAGGAGAGGAGGGAGGAGGGGCAAGGGCGGCGAGAGCAGCGCACGGGCAGGATGAAGTTCGGCAAGACGATCCGGCTGGAGCAGAACCTCTCGTGGAACTCCAAGTGGATCGACCTCTTTCTCGAGTACAAGGAGCTCAAGCAGCTCCTGAACGCGCACATCGACTCCTTCGGAAGGTTCAAGAATGTGCACGCGTTCATGGAGGAGTTCAAGCCGCGCTGGAAGCGCGAGGTCCTCAAGATTGATGGCCATCTGAAGCGCCAGATGCAGACCATTCGCATCAAGGTCAAGCAGGACGCGGAAAAGGCGCAGGCCGGCGGCAACGGCCCGGACCACGAGCTCCAGCTCAAGTGGGTCCTCAGTCTCAAGCGTCTCGCCCGCTACAACGAGATCAACCACGAGGGCCAAAACAAGTTCATCAAGAAGGTGCTCAAGCACCTCGAGGACGACACGCCCTCCGACGTGGTTGCCAGCATCGAAAAGCTCTCGGAGCGCGTCGTGCAGTCAAGCGCCAAGCACGCCCAGGAGCTTGATTCTCTCCGCGAGGAAATTGACCAGCTCATGGGACCCGACGAGAAGATCGAGTACGATGAAACCGAGGCGGGCGAGCGCCTCAACGAGCTCGAAGTCGACGAGCCCGTGCCCCTGCTTTCGGAGCTGGCCCTCGAATCCTTGCCGCCTGGCCAAATCACCCGTCTCAAGCTCGCCCTCGTGCCTAACGAGGTGGGCGACTACATTACCATCCATGTGACCGTGGCCAAGGGTCGCTTTGCCGGCCCAGTCCTTGGCATCACTTCTGCGCTCCACGGCAACGAGCTCAACGGCATCCCGCTCATCTTTCGTCTCTTTCGCGAGATTGATGTTGACAGCATGAAGGGTACCCTCGTGGCGATCCCGGTGCTGAACCCGCCGGGCTACCAGCGTCGCCAGCGCGGCTTTCATGACGGACAGGACCTCAACCGTCTCTTCCCTGGTAACCCGGACGGCAACTGCGGCCAGACGTACGTGCATCACGTGCTTGAAAAGATTATCAAAAAGTTCGATTACCATATCGACATGCACACGGCCAGCTTTGGCCGCAAGAACAGTCTCTACGTGCGCGCCGACATGCGTCACCCCGTGAGTCACGAGATGGCGCTCTTGCAGCACCCTCAAATTATTGTCCACAACACAGCTCCTGACGGCTCGCTCCGTTCTGCTGCTATGGCGCTCGGCATCCCGAGCATCACCGTCGAGATCGGTGACCCTCTTGTTTTCCACAACAAGTTTGTTTCCTCGGCCCTCTACGGTGTAGAAAATGTGCTGCGTTGGCTCGATGTGCAGAGCTTTGGCGATGAGGAAGATGACGAGGATGGCGATGCCAACACCGAAAGCGGCAAGAATGATGATTCGACTCCGAAGGAGGCCGGGTCTTCTGACGCGGCCGCAGAGGAGCCGTCCAAGACGGACATGCGTCGCCTCGACAGCATCGATAGCTTTGTGGCCCTCTCCGCGGGTGCCTCAATGGCATCTCCTCTCTCGCCGCTCACCAAGCCGCCTTCCCCGCACCGCCGTACTTCGCGGCGTGGCAGCGTGAACCCGTTGCACACAAAGACGACGATTTGTGCGCGTTCCAAGTGGATTTACTCGCCAGCTGGCGGCGTGCTTCGCGTGAGGCCCGAGGTCAATACTTGGGTTACGCAGGGCGAGATTTTGGCCATTGTTCAGAACCTCTTTGGCGATGTTGTCTTCACTCTCAAGGCTCCAGCTGACGCTATCGTTGTCGGCAAGTCCACCAATCCGATTTGTGCCTCGGGTGACCGCATTATCCACCTCGGCTACGTTGAGGACGAGCTCCCCAAGGGCAAGGTTGACGACGGTCACACCTAGCGAGCGAAAGAAAACGTTCTCTCTTGTTCGTTCATTCGCTTATTCGCGGATATTTTTGCAACCAAAAAAACGTAATCCAAGAATTCTATCAAAAGGATGGAGAAATTCGTTGCTGTGTCCGTGCGCACGGTGACAGTCTTCACACGTGGTCGCTTTTCTCTCTTTCTCTCGGAGAGTAGCTCCTTAAAGACCATTGTTTCTGAAACTATATTGGCCTGTTCAAACAAACGTCGACTTTGCTTCTTTCTTCCCCAATACCGCTGACTCTTCTACGAATCAAAGAAAGCGTTGCCTTTGTTCAAATTTCTCGGAAGGGAAGGGCGAAGAGAAAGAATTGGTGATGTATTCCTGCTATGCAAAGTGCTTGCCATAAGCGATTCATCCTACTTCTTGTCCATGGGAAATCGTTTGCCAAGGTGAAGGCGAGCTTTATCTTCTCGCCAACGAAAAGCAAAGGGCGCAGAAGAATGCTCAGATTTTTGTCGAGTGCCGTTCATTTCAAATGCAAAGAGTTTTTAAAAATTACAACTAGTTGATCTACGATCTGCGCAAGCGTTAAAAACGCAATGTTGTTCCTTTCTCTTCCCAGAAAATGTTCACGTTGGTAAATGTGAAACCTAAAGAATTCCTGTGATCGCCACATAAACCTCGCAATCGAGATTTCCATTTTTGCGTTGTTCTCTCATTTCTTTTGAAAGTTACTGCTCAGACTTCAAGACTGCACGATTTGCTCTCTTCTTCCTTTTCAAGTCTGAAAATAATCTTTTTGACAAGTAGAAATGCTTTTCAATGAGCGTCTCGCAAGACAAGGCGGGATTAGTTCTCCTCGGCAGCCTTTTCGGCCTCCTCCTTGGCCATGTCTTCGAGGGAGAAAACCTCACTCATGAAGCCAGGGTCCTTGTTAAGGCTAGAAAAGAGAGCCTGATCAAACTTGTTGTGCTTGAGAAGTCGCTTGCACATTTGGTCGATGGCGGTCGAGGCCATGACGCACTGAATGAAGCCATCGACAAGATCGTCCACGGAAAGACCGAGCTTGTTGAAGTCCTTGCGGTCCATGAGGAGAAGACGACCCGTGTCGCTGTCCCAGGTGCCATCAGGCTTGGCAATGCTCAGGTTGGTACCAAGCATGTCCCACGAGGACGATTCGCCGTCAAGCGACTCGGCAAGGGGCGCCGCGGCGCGACGCGCGTAAATGGCGAGCGGGCGGTATCCCTCGTCGGTGGCGCAAATCATCATGCGCACATCAGCAACGTAAATGCGGTACTTGGAGTTCGGGATAGTGCCAACATGGTAGAAGGTGCCGCCCGTGGAGCGGCTCGACCAGGTCGAGTTGCCGACAAGGGCCTGCACAATGTACTGGTCGTAAATCGTGTCCTTGGCCCACTCCATGAACTCATCGAGCTCGGCCTTGGACGTGATGGTAAAGACACCCTGGCCTGCGTTGCTGTACGGGACTTTGATGACGCCAACGTAGCCCATCGACTTGAGGTAGAGCGGGATCTCGGTCAATGAGACATCGCTAATGGTCTCGGGGGCACGAATCGTGAGACCGTACTCGGCAAGCTCGGCATTGAGAAAATCGTAAGACTTGCTGGCCACCAGCTTGTTACGGCCGCCGCTCAGGCACGAAATGATCGGGTTCAACACGAGCGTCTTGGTGACGATGGGGATGCGGCTCCAGGGTGCAATGGTCACATACCGGAAGGCGGCCTTGACAGGGACCCAGACGTAGTCGGAGTACTCCTCGTCGGTGCACGGCTCGCTCAGGCTGACCTTTTCCGGATAATGCTTCTCCAGGTCGGCCTTCTTGACGCGAATCAGAAGGACGCCATCGGGAGTCCACTTGGCGGGCGGGTTTTTGTCGAGCTTGAAAAACTCCACGCAAAACACGGTCTTCGCGAGGTAGTCGCTCATGCCTGTAGCATGGGTAAAAACATGGAAAGGAGAAGCACGAAAACGTTAGTTGTCGCAAAAGGGGAAAGCGCACTATGGAATCAACCAATCAAGAAAGAAAGGAAGACAGCTGGTGATGTAAAACGTACACTGCGCGTAGCCGGTGGCTTCCATGGGGTTCTTGTCAAAGATGACGGCAAAGACACCGTCGGGGAGATCAGCGTCCTTCTCCTTGAGAAGAGGACCAAAGGTCTCGGCAACCATACGATAGTAGCCCGTCTCCTTGGAAGACTCGGCGTCGTTCGTGCCGGCAGCAGGCATCGATTTTTGTCCACTCGGGCAGCTGTGCACGAGTCATCATCGATATCATCATCAGTCGTCACCATTGACGGCACCAGGATGTAGGCAAATGAGTCAGTCAGTCAGTCAATTTGTCGGTCGTTCCAAATGTGAGGGGAAAAGTTCAAGCCCTAGCCCTAGCCCTAGCCCTAGCCTTCCAACGTACCTGTTAGTCTCAATGACAATCATCTGTCGGTTCGCGCTCTCGTTGGTGACGCAAAAGAGATCGGCACCGCTCCACTTGAAAAAGGACGGCTTGTAGGAGAGCACCTCGAGGAGCTTCTCCTGGTTCGCCTCGGGGTGCAAGTGGCAGTAGCGCATGGCGAGGCGCTTCTTGTCAAGCGACATGAACGACTGCACGAGCGGGTGCAGCTGCGCGTTGAGCGCACGCGGGTAGTAGTGCTTCTCTTGCTCCCATTCTCCGGGCTGGGTCACCCACGTGCGTCCCTTGTACACCTTCTTCACGCTCATCTTGTCCTTGTCCTCGCAGGTTTCCCAACCAACGCTCTGCTTCGCGCTGCTTTCTCGCCTCGCTTCCTCCTCTCGCTCGCGCGCTGCCGCCCGCCTGCCTGCTCGTCTGCCCGCCTCCGCTCGCTCGCGTGCGTGCGTGCGTTCGTGCGTTCGTGGCCGGCCGCGTTGCGGGTCTGCTGCTGCTCCCCGTCGTGCTCGTCCTCGTCCCGCGCGCCCTCCTCCCCCTTGGACCGGGCTGTGAATGATCTATACCGCCTCACTCCCCGAGGTTTCTTTTGCTTCCGTATCTTCTCCCCGCCTTCGCCTGCTTGCTCGGCGCCGGTGGCCGAGGCTGCAGGCCCGTAACTCTGCGCGCGCGGCGACGGCCGTTGCAACCGCCCGCGCTGAGCCGCCCGCCGCGCCGCGCCGCGCGCGGGAGCCAGCCGCCCGCGCCGACGCGACGCGACGCGACGCGACGCGACGCGAAGCCGCGCGGGAGCCAGCGGCGGCGGCGGGCTCGGCGGCGGCGGGCGTGCGCGGCTGCGGCTTCCCAGGGAGCCCTGCCTGCACTGCTGGAGCGGATCTTTTCGGGGGGGGGGATATATAAAGGGAGGGTGGAGGGAAAGGGGAGAAAAGGGGAGCTGCAAGTGGAGAATGGTGGCGACAAGTGGGCTGTTTTATTGGTGGTGGTTACCTTACAGGTGCACAGGCGGGCGCGTCCCGGGGCCTGGCCAAGTAGTTGCCTCGCTGCGGCTCTCCGCGGCGGCGGCGGCGGCTCCCGGCAGAGAGAGGAGAGTGCGCAAGGGCGCAAAGGCTCGGCTCGCCTCGGCTCGCCTCGGTTCGCCTCGGAGGCGGCGTGCTTGCTTCCCTCCGTTCGCCTCGCCTCGCTTCGCCTCATCACGGCGTTGCTGTTGCAGGCAGGCAGGCAGGCAGGCAGGCAGATAGATAGATGCAGGAGAGGAGAGGAGAATCTTTTTACTTTCTTCGCTTCTTCTTCTGGCGGTCCTCCAAGTTCCTGCAAGGGCCTGTTTCACGGCAGCCGGACGTCAAGCTGGAATGCCGCGGAAGGCGTGAATGGGTTGCGGGGGTTCCTTGCTGCCTGACTGGACTGGTGCTGGGCGTCTGTCTGTCGATTGCAGGACACCGAAGGGCGACTTGAGCGAGTGTGTATACGACTCGCGCCCGCGCCAGACGCAATTCTGAACCTTCGTCCGTGTGATTGATGCTCGGTGACAGCGAACTTATTCCCCCGAAACGCGCGCAAACCTGAAGGGCGTGCATCCCAGCCCTAGCATGGGTCGCCTTTGTGCATACACGAAAAAAAAAAAGATAGACACAAGAGAGAAAGCTTCAAATTCTGCCACAAAATCAAAAACATCGCAAATTTACAGTTCGTCGTGGAAGGAACCCGGAAGACAAGATTTGCCCAGCGCGACCTCGAGGCGTCTGCGCGTTGCAGGGTCGGCTTGCGCTGCGAGCAAATCTGGGAGCTGACTTGTGACGGAACTGTCGCAAGATGCGCCAAGTTGACGAAGCGTACGCGCTGCTGGGGCATGACCGAGATGAACAGCATGGAGAAGCGCGGGGAAGCCCGCGCCATCGAGCTGATTTACGTCACCGCCTGAACGCGCGATCGTTTCGATACATTCAGCATCGTTGCGTTGTGCAGCGTAAATAATGGGCGTCCATCCGTGCGCGTCGAGAGCGGAGGCATCCGCCCCGTGCTCAAGAAGCACCTTGGCGACCTCTGCGTTGCCATTAAGAGCTGCAAGATGGATGGCCTGACGTCCTGCCGCATCCGTCGCCGTCAGTGAAGCGTTGCCTTCCAAGAGAAGCAACGCGCTCACTGCGTGCTTGTCTTCAACAGGAATCTCTGAGGCCAAGTGTTGTGGGCAAAGAGCGTGGTTCACCTCATGTTGCCTGCTACAAATGATTGCTAACATGAGTGGAGTCACGCTCTCTTCATGACATCGTGCCTCAAGATCAGCATCGAGCTCAATTAGCGCTTCGACAACATCCGCGTGTCCCAACGCTGCTGCATATGCCAGCGGGGAGCAAGCGCCGGAACGATATGAGGAGGCGTTTACAAGTTCGGGATGCTCTGTAAATCTCTCTTGCAGTGCTTCGACCTCAGACCGCTCGATAAGTCGCAAATCTGTACGCGTTAACTGAATAGACGCATCAACTGCATTGTCGAGACTTGGCCCAGCGCCGTGAGCTTGCGCCGCCACGGACACAATGGTAGCGATGATCAACGCCAGGTTACCTCGTACCATCGTTCTCTTTCCCGCCGTCGATTAAACGATCGATTGATCGATCGATTCATTGACTGATTGCTTGCGCGCTTGCTTCGCTGATTGGTTGATCAAATGAGGGCCTCGTTCTTTGAGCCTCGTCCAAATTTCAATGCTCTTCTTTCCGCTGGATGCTCACGCCAATAATGACTGCAAGCTCAGTTTGTCCGGTAAAGGGGGTATACCTTAGAAACATTTTGTCTGAAAGCTCAAATGTCTTGTCTAATTCGGTTATTTGAAACGATCGTAATAAACTTCTGATATACCCCCTTTGAAATTGGGTTGTGCCGAGCTGCGAGTTGACCGTTGATCTCCCACTCTGCTGCACATCGTGCGCGGGTCATCGCAAGGCGAAAGAATAGAGACCAAGGCAAAAAGGTGGGGAAGGGGGAAAAGCTCGAGGTAGAGAGAGAGAGAGAAAGAGAGAGAAAAGACCGCTTCGCTGTAGCGCCTCGGCGGCAGAGATACGCGCAGAAGCGGAAGTGCTGATCGCACGCGCGCGACGCTTCGCGTGACGCTAAGCAGCTTGACGATTTCGTGATCGCTCGTGACCCGAAGCATTCGAGGCTCCCGCGATGGAATCTCGAGTCGAAGAGCATGAGCGCTCAAAGTCGCACACGGACAAGATGACCACCTCAGGTCTCAAAGAGCAGCAGCGCGTCCATGATGGCGACAGCCGAGAAGAGCTCGACGCGAACACCTTTGACAGCTTCGCCATCATGAAAAAGCAGAAAGCCGCCAAAAAGGTCAAGCTGCCTCCGCACATCAAATACCCGAGGTACATGTCTGCCGAGGAGGAGCGCCAGGCACACTTGTACAAGCCTACGCCTAGCATGTTAACCCAAGAGCTCAGCACGGCCTCCAGCGACCAAGGTCTCGGTGGAGGACGCAGAAATAGATTTCCAGTACCAGAAATTGTCGAGTTCATCAAAGACCCGAACGCCGAAGGATGTACGGTGCCCCTCGACGAACCAATCTTTCAGCCTTACCCCCTCCACATGCAGTTTAAGGACTACACCGAGTACGGCGTATACAGACAAACACTCTACTTTCGCAACAACGACAGCGTTCCGCGCCGAATGCGCGTCGAGGCACTTGATGGGCCAAACTTTTCTGTGCGTCCCAACCCGCGAGCAAATGATAGGATTGCACCCGGTATGGAAGTTAGTTTTGAGGTCACCTTCAAACCGCACGGGAAGCGAGACTATAGGGAAAAGCTCGTTTGCGTCACAGAGCGCGAAAAGTTTCTCGTCGAAATCAGCGCTCTCGGGCCTTGGGCCTGCATGGACTTTCCCGATGAAATCGGATTCGGAACCTGTCCCGTTAACCACGAAAACGAGCGCACCTTTTTGGTTCGCAACATTGGCGAGCGAGACACGCGATTCGCGCTGCGAGCCACAGAACCCTTTGACGTGCGTCCGCGCGCAGGTTTTCTCGCCATGCATGAATCCGTGCAAGTCACAGTTACATTCAACTCGGACTACTGCGCCGAGTTCGATGGCGAGATGGAGGTCGCTTACGAAAATGGCCAAGCATCATACGTTCATGTTCACGGATCGACAGAGTCCATCAACGTATCCATTGACAAGCCCGTCGCAGAGGTTGACCCCGCGTACATTTCTCTCATGTCCACGTGCACAGTGCTCATTAGCAACGACTCAGACATTCCTGTGGACTTTGAGTGGAAGTCTTTCGCCACTGCTCTCGAGGATGGTAACGAAAAAACGCGGCTTCTCCAGGAACTTGACCGCCTTGAAGCCATCGAGGCCGCCACAGCAAACCCAATTCTTCTCAAGCAAAAGTACAGACATTTGCGACGAGCCGTGGAGGACGACGCAATGCTTTTTGCCGACGAAAACTTTCGTATTGAGCCCCTCACGGGCCAGGTATGGTCGCACTCCGCAAAGGAAGTCACCATTAGTTTTTCGCCGCTCATCGCAGCCGACTATGCCTCCATCGCTTGCTTAGCCGTCACTGGCCGCGAAAATCGCATCCCGCTCAAAATTCTTGGCCAAGGAATTGGCCCAAAAGCTGCCTTCTCGGCAGCCATTGTCGACTTTGGGACCGTCTTCATTGGATCCGAGCACACGCATTCCATCGAAATTGAAAATCGCGGTGACATCCGCTGCGAGTATCTACTCGACGCGCCAAGTGAGGATATGGCCAGCGCGCTCACCTTCTCCCCGAACATGGGCACGCTCGAGGTCGGCGAGACCAAAAAGCTGCAAATTGACTTTTGTTCCGGCAAGCTCGGCGCCTTCTCTGAGATCATCACCTTTTCTATGACCGGAAGCAACGATAAGCTCCGTGTGCGTGTCAAGGGCAATGTCGTGGGACCCACATTCGACGTAAACGTTGCCGAGTTCGCTTTTGGCCGCATTGCGTATGGGTTCGCAAACACGCGCGAGTTTGTCATCAGCAACACCTCCGAGATCCCCATGGAGTTCGCGCTTCGGGTTCCCGGAGACGGCAAGTTCGACGAGCCGGAGTTCGTAGTCACGCCGAGTGCCGGCAAAATTGAAGCTGGACGAGAGCAGAACGTCACCCTTACCTTCACCTCGCGAACCGTGACACGCTATCAAATGGATCTTGTTATCGATGTGATCAACATTGGTCAAGCGCAACGTACAATCCCGATTCAAGCCGAGTGTGCCGTCGCCGCTGTTGGCGTCCACGCAGGGGCTCCTCTTGAAGTGCCTCAGGATGGATTCCAAGCTGTCATTCCTGACGGGGAGGATTATGGCGGCTCAGACAGCTCGCGCGAAGGCGATCTTCACCTCGAGTTTGGGCCCTGTTTCCTGCGGTATCCATACACGCGTCAGCTTCTTTTGCGCAACACCTCGGACGTCCGCGCTCGCTTCGAGATCGTTCCCCAAGACGAGGCGACGCTTCCGCTTGCAAGCTACGAGCCTAGTGAGATGATTGGTACCATTGAGCCCATGAGCGAGCATCGTGTCGATGTGACAATGCGCGTCGAAAAGCTCGGTAAATTCTCACTTCCGCTTCTTGTACGCATTCAAGGCAGCGACAAGCCACCTCTCATGGTGGATGTTGCGGCGCACGGCTGCGGGCCCCGTATCGTTGTCGAGCCCTCTCTGGAGATCGACTTCGACACCGTCACATGCCTGACGACGGCGAAACGATCCTTTAGGATGCACAACCGCTCCCTCATTGCGGCTCCGTACGCCAACTTCCTCAAGGATTCCAAATCAAAATTTACCTTGGATTGCGCCGAAGGCTGTCTCGGCCCTGGCGAGGACATCGAATGCACAGTTTCTGTATGCCCTGATGACGCATCAACGCACCGGGACGAGCTCCACATTGTCGTCACAGAGGGCGAGTCCATCGTGATGCAGCTCAAGGCCAAGGGCACCGGGACGACAATGTTTTGCAAAGAGCTCAAGGAGCTGCAGGATTGCAATTTTGGGAATGTCTTTACCAATCGAGTGCACGAAAAGAAGTTCTTGCTCGAGAATCGCGGCCGCCGAGAGCAGACTCTCTCGTGGACAAATCTTGCGCTCGAGGAGAAGATTGAGGAGCGAAAGAAACGCATCATGGAACAAGACCGTCTCCTGCGTGACAAGGATCCCGAAGTGCAGAAGCGCGCAGCGCGCATTCGCATTCCAGAGGAACCTCAGCCAACCTATGTCGTGTACCCCGATTCCGTGGTGCTCAAGCCTCGTATGGGTTGCATGTTTACCGTTCGCGGTGAGTCGGCGGTGGGCGGCCACATTGACGAAAACCTCGTGCTCTCGACCAAGGTCGGCAAAGAGAAGAAATCCACCACCGTTTGCCAGGCGGCCGTCTCGGCAAACTTTGTCAATCCGCTTCTTCATGCCTCTGTTGACGTCATTGAGTTTTGTTTTACCTTTAACCCCGACGAGAGAATGGCTCCAGGTACGGATATGACGCAGCGGCGCCCGCTCAAGCTCAAAAACGTGTCGCAGCTGCCCTTGAACTTTATTCTTCGGACGCACGAGCCCTTTTCTGTCGACACGTGGGAGATCGCGCTCGATCCCGAGCAAGAGACCTCGGTCAACGTGCTTTTCAATCCACTCCTCAAGAGTGATGACCTCAAAACGCAAACGCTTTATGGAAAGCTCACTGCCACGCACCAGAATCATCCGCAAAAGGATGTTTGGGATATCCGCGCGCAAATCAATTTCCCGAACCTTGACTTTGAGTACACGGAGCTCAACTTTGGTTGTCTGCTCAACGATACATCCAAGACGCAGCGCTTTCGGATCACTAACACCTCGGTGATTGATACCATGTACTCATGGGCTTTTCTCGAAGAAGATGCCGGGCGCACTTCTCGAGCAAGTACTACAGGAAGCTCGAAGCGTCCGCTCGGTCTGCAAAATGTCGTCGCCTCGAGACCAGAGCCCAACGATGTCTTTGATATTCGACCGATTCGAGGCCTCCTCCGTCCGGGCGAGTCTCAAGAGGTCGAGATCTCTTACTTTGCGCACGCAAACCAGAGATTCGACGTCACAGCAGTCTGTGAAGTCGAAGGTGGTCCCGAGTACGAGGTGTCTCTCAAAGGCGAGGCTTCGCAGATCCACTACACCTTGGATCAAGAAGGTCTTGACTTTGGGGATCTCATTCACGATACTACAGAGGAGCAAGCTTTGATGCTTGCAAACTCAGGAAAGGTTGCCTTTGATTTCCGGATCGTCTCTCCAGATCCTGATGTCGTCAGCTGCACGCCGAATGAGGGCCGCATCTTTGCCAAGGATACGCAGAAAATCATTGTCAAATTCTCGCCAAAGGTACCCGAGCTCGTCCTGCAAAATGTCCGCATCGAGATTGCTCACCTTGAACCGCTAGCGTTCCCTGTCAAGGGTCGCGGCATCTTCGCCTCTGCGACCCTGTCTTTGCCACGCGCCGAGGATCTCGCCCTCGTCGTTCACGAAAATGCTGCAAAGCAGACCGCGCCGAGTCGAGCCTATGGCTTCTCCTCGCCTTCCGCGGCAGGACTTGGCAGCCCCGATGCAGGGAATGATGGTGATCTCCCGCTCGGTTTGCTCCAGCCCGAAGTACAAGAATGGCTTGGTCTGCTCGCAGAAGCAGAAGAATTGCTGCAGGCCTCGGGCGCGACCGAAATTGACGCCACGACAGGACTTGTCGAGGGCATTGCGACAAAGGCTGGCGCACGTCCCGTCTCGGTAGCTCCTGCTGGGTCCACGAGCCCTTCCAGAGGAACGGGCGCTGGGCGGGACCGTCTTATTGGATCTGCGCCAGCGCGTTCCTCGACGCAGCCGTTGACCCCGTCGACGAGCTCTTCGTCCGATCGAAACAGCGGCTCGCAGACGACGGGCGGTTCCAAGGGATCGAAACGGACTAAGGGATCAAAGCGTGCCCCGCGTTTTGACATGGCCAAGGTTCGAGTCGAGGCCGAAGCGAATCGACTGCGCTTTGCTCGTTTTCTGCACCGCGTCATCGACAACATTGCCATGCCGCACCTCGAACGTGGTCCAGCGGAAAACAAAGTTTTCACTTTAGCAAGATATGTGGTTGAACTTGGCAATGTTGTGGTTGGGAAATCGCGAAAGAAAGTGTTTCGCATCCTCAACACCTCCCAGATGCCTCTCAGCTTTTCTGTGCCCAAGTCATCCATTTCAGGGTCTTCCTTTTCGCTTGAGCCCGCTGAGGTGTCCAAGCTCGCGCCGAACGAATCTGTAGAGCTCCAATTGCAATTCTCTGCCAAACGTGATGCCGCACTGGGTCCACTCGAGTGGAGCATTCCGCTAGACATTGTAAATGGCCCTCCACTCGAAGTCATGGCTCGCGCAAATGTCACCATGCCAGAGGTCAGTATCGCGCCCGGGGATGTCCTTGACTTTGGCAGTCTCTTGATTGGACAGTGCAAGGTGATGTCCTTCCAGCTGAAGAACACATCTCCCGTTCCAGCCGACTGGGGCATTCACCTGGACAAGATGGCCGGCCAGCGCGGCTCCGATAGCCGCGCCATCGCTTGTGTGCCCATGTCCGGAACTTTGCAGCCGAATGAGCGTTGCAACGTTGAGGTCACCTTCACGCCTCGCGAGCCGCGTTCGTACCAGTCAAAATTGCCCGTCAAGGTCGCAAGTAACCCGCGGACGCAGGCAATTATGTGCAAAGGGTCGGCTACGGCAATCCAGCTCGATGTCACCTCGGACCTCTTGGAGATGCGTCCTACGCTGCCGAGTGAGGGCGACTTTGCCGTGCGTGAATTCAGCATTCGAAATGCCTCCGAGTGCGACGTTGAAGTTTACTCGGTAGACTTTGATGAGCAGCACGTTAAGGAGGAGGCCATTTTGGCTGCTGTTCTAGATTCCATGGGATATGCGAACCAGATGCGCTCGCAGCCACGCAAGGCCGGAGAGCCGCTGCAGCAGAGCATCGTCGAGCAGTATGCAGAGCTGCAAGAGGAAGCCGGTACTGGAGCTGAGGCTTCGACTCCTGAGCAGAGCGAAGAAGGTGCGGAGATGAACGTTACAGAAGGTGATGGCAAAGACGCCGGGCTGGGCGACCTCGAGGACGTTGCAGAGACACTGCAGAATGCTCAAGTCAACGAGGGCGAGACAGCTGCTACCGGTCCGAGCTACCGTGACCGTGGGCTCGCCATGGACATATTGCTCTTGGCCCCGCCGAACGTGCCTTGGAAAGCTGATCTCGCGAGCCTTCTTGGCGAAAAGGCCGGTGGGCGCGTCCCAGTGCTTGGTCTCGATGCAGTTGTCGAGCAAGCTTCGGCTGCTGGAAAAATTCCGCTCGAAGTTAGCGCCCACTATGGTCTCGAGCACCCCGAGCTTGCCGAGGGCGGCAAACCACCAAAAAAGACACGTCCTATCGAAATTGCGGAAGTGAGACTTGCCGTGCGCCACGTCATTGAGTCTCCTGCATGCGCTCATGGTGTTGTTCTCACTGGTCTCGAGAGCAAGTATTTGGTTCAGGAATCAGAAAATGCCTTCGAAGAGCTTGCGCGAGCTGTCAAGGACGCATTCACCGTGCCTACTGTCCCGACTTCATCTTCCTTGTCACCCGAAGATTGCACGGAAGAGTCAAAGGAAAGTGACCATGAACCAAATGACAGCGAGGCGTCCGCATCTACTTTTGTCTCGCCTCAGAACGTGCTTCGCGTGGTAATTTTGGATGTTCAAGAGTCCAGTCTTGCATCACATCTCGAGTCCATTGCGGAAGAAGAGCACAAGGAGAGTGACGCAGAAGGTGTTAACGCGTCAGCAGAATTCTTTTCAAATATTGATGCGCTCAAGACGATCTTTGTAAAGCGTTCATCGGCTGGTATTGACGCCAGAGAGAACGTCGAAGAGTCCAAGGAAGAAGAAAGTGTAGAAGCAGAGAACCCCGCAGAGAATGCTGCGTCTGGCGCAGAAGATGTCCCCGCGTGGATTGAGGCTTGCTTAATGGGCGAAGACTGTCTCCCCTTTGTATCAGCTGCGCAGCGAGTTGAAGCCTGGCTTCCAGAGCCTGGTACCCCACGTCCAGCAGATTGGGACGAGAACTGGATTCCGATTCCTGGTGAGCGCGTACTCGAAATCCTTGAGCGGCCCACGACACGGCCACGGTCCGCGGCCACGAGCGGACCCTTTCGCATCAAGGCCATTTTGAGCAAGGAAAGTCTTGATACAGATGACGACGACACCTCTGCAGAGATCTCACCCGATACCGATTCTGCAGAGAAATCTGCAGAATCGGACACCGATGAGACCATGGAAGAACCCAAGGCGTCAGTAGCAGAAGCACCGATTCGTTTGGTTCCAGGGGCTCCGTATCGCTGGGTAATTCCTGCGGGGAGCACGCTGAAGATGCAAGTCATCCTTAACGCGTGCAAACAAGGAACCTTTGAGCAGCAGCTTTCCTTCCAGGCCGTTGGAAGCAACCAACAATACTGGGTCCTGACAAAGGGAGTATGCACGGTGCCATCGATCAGCGCCGATCCACGAAACGTCTTCATGAATCGAATCAAGGCACGGCCCGAACACCGCCTCGTGTCGAAAAAGTATGTCATGTCCAAGGCACTTTACGAGTTCGGCCCTCTTCTCGTTGGCAAGAATCCCGAGGAATGCATGCAGCACGAAGATCTTGCGGTGCAAATGCGCAACGCGGAGACCTTTCGTATCTCCAATTCCGGTGTTCTCCCTGTTGACGAGGTGCGCTTTGTCCTTGTCGCAGGTGATGGTAGCTTCATCGACGCACAAGACTCTGCTGCAACGCCTTTTGTTGTTCAGCCATCTGAAATCTCTCTGGAGCCAGGCGAGACAAAGGATGTGCGTGTCTGGGCTTTTCCGCAAGAGGAGAACCTCGCAAGCGCCAAGCTCGTGTGCTGCGTCAAGGACAATCCTGAAGTCTACGAGTTCGCCATGTCCTGTCTCGGAGCAAAGCCTCAGCTCGCCGTGCACGGACCATGGGAAGAGGTCGAAGAGGAAGAAGTCGCCGATGACATCGCACAGACTGAGGGCGAGGCGAGTCGGGGAGACGAAGCCCAGAAGAGGCAGGCTGCCCTTGAATTTGGTCGCCTCTTGCTGGGCAGACAGGAAGAGCGCGTTTTCACGGTCTCCAACACGTCGACAATCCCCGTTGCATGGAAACTCGACCTTGAGGCATTCGCAGATCTTCCCGCGTTTGCGGTATTTCCTGTCGAGGGGACGCTTGCTCCCGGTGAGACAAGCTCCATTTCCGTTCAATTTAATGCCACAGAGGCAGCGGTTCACGATTTGACCCTCGATGTCGTTTTTACCGATGTAGAGATTGGTGAGCCCGAGACGCGCATCCAAGTCGCGGTCCGCGCAGAGGCTTACACGATTCAGGTCCAGCCAGACTTTCGTCAAGGGGACGAAGAAGAGGACGCTGTTCCTGCAGGCATTGACTTTGGCATGCTTCGCGTTTTCGAGGCGGCAGAGCGCAAACTCAAGCTCCGCAACACGGGCAAGTATCCCGTAGAGTTTGTCTTTATCATGCGCAAGCGTCTGGTGGCCAGTCTGATCGAGATTACCCCAATGCAACAAGTTCTCGAGGCTGACGAAGAAGCAGAGCTGACACTCCGCTTTTGCTCCAAGAACGAAGCGCAGCTCCGAAACAACAAGGACATCCGCTGTCTTATCAAGGAACCTGCTACGGGCGAGACTGTGGAATCCTTTGAGGTTCCAGTGGACGTCTGCAGCGTGTTTTCGAGCTTTCGGGTGCAGCCTTCTAAGGGAATTCATTTTGGTGCCGTCAAGTTCGAGGCGACTCCGGAGAAGAATTTTGAGATCAGAAACGATGGTCTTTTCCCTTTTACGTATGAGATCATCACCACCTCTGAACTGGCAGATCGTATGCAGGCTCAACACGACAGGATTGAAGCGGCCCTACGCGAGGCCGAGGAAAACGCCTCACGGCCTCAGGATGAGGAAGTCGACGCAGAAAACGATACACCTGCAGAGACGCCACCCGCTCCATTGCCAACAGCCGCAGAGCTTGCTGCGGCTCGCGCGAGCGTAGAGCTCGAGGAGCTGCGCGCCCTTGCGACGCCCGCGCAGGTTGCAGGTGCAGAGACTCTTACTGTGGGCCTCTTTGATGTAACGCCTCGAGCGGGAGAGATCGCCCCGGGAAACTCGCAAGAACTTTGTGTCAAATTCAATGCTGATGGAGACGTACTCGCCCAAGAGGCTCTGCGCATTCTTGTGAGCGGCCGCAATCCGAACGATGGTACCCTAATGCCGAGCGAGGTCTTTGAGCTTGCCGGAGAGAGCCACGTGCCTGGAATCAATACAGACAACTACGACTCGATTTTCGAAGAGCAAGGCGTCGTGCGTTCCCTTGATCCGACAATGCACGAGTGCGGAGTGTTCTCCAAAGAAGAGAACATCTTTACCTTTGGGGCAGTCATTCACACGTCTGTGCCAGCCCAGGGAATCTGCGAACGCTTCAAGATCTCTAATCCGAACAAAATCAAGGCAATGGTAAGCTTTGAGGTTGAAGCTCGCAACACGGCAAGTGAGGGAATCTTTTCTGTTCATCCCGAGCATCTCGAGCTGCCCTCGCACGAGCATGACTTTGTCAGTGTCTACTTTAAGCCATCTGCAATCAACAAGTACGCGGCCAAATTCCGTGCTCTTGTTACCGATGGAGAGCGCAAGCCGGAAACGCATTTGCTTGAATTTGATCTTCAAGGTGAGGGAACGCTGCCGTGCCTCACGGTCGTTGAGCCTTCGCAGCTCTCGGACGATGCAAAGTTTCAGGTTGATCTGGGCCGCACGCAGTTGCGCAAGTCAAGAAGCAAGGATATTACTGTTCGTAACGACGGCATTGTGCCCGCCACCGTTCGCTTTGATATGGATCTGCACAAGTCCATCTCTTTTCCCTTGCGCAACAGCTCGCTGACGCTGCAGCCTCAGGAGTCGCGCACAACTTCAGTCAAGTTCGAGCCCTCTGAGGAGGGACACGTTTCTGCAGAGCTTCTCGTCCGCGTTTTGCACAACGAATTCGAACTTTCGCGCTTTGAGCTTTCCGGAGAGGGCTACCAGGAAGATATGACCTTTGAGGAGCTTCCGGGAGACGCAGATGATAGTCTTGACTTTGGCGACGTGTCGCTCCTTCCGAGGGCGGCGGAAGAGAAGGGGGGCGAGGACGACGGCCAAGTCGACGAAAAGGTGGGACTGGAGGCCGCCAAGTCGGTGCGATTCTGCATCAAGAGCAATGTCGATTCGGTCATTCGCTTCGAGTGGGACACGGCTGCGGTGCCGCAAGTGACGTTTTCTCCATCTGCGGGCCATGTGCCACCCTTTGGTCGCCTGTACATTGAGGCTGCGATTGCCGCAAGCGAGCCAGTCAGCTTGACCGATGCGACCGCTTCACTAAGCATGCAACGTATCGTTTATGGAGAGGACGCCTTTGCAGCAGCTGGCGGCCGGTCGATTAGCTGGAACAGCAATATGACCGTGGCAAAGCCTCGCAGCGAGGATGAAGAGCAGAATGGCGAAGGAGATGCAGCGCCCGAGAGCGATGCTTTTCAAACCGCACCAGAGCCGGCGTACACCGTTGTTGAGGGCTCTGAGACCAAGAGTGTTGCGCTCAAATGCCGCGCCGAAGTCGACACGGTTCGCTACGCGCTCAACGAAGGTCAGGAAACGACCATGCATTTTCGCTCGACAATGATGTTTCAGAGCCGCGCCTTCAAATTTCCCGTGCACAACCGCGGTAGAATGGCCATGGACATTGCATGGTCTATTGAAGCCGCCAATGAATCATTGAGAAACTCCCATTGTCCATTCTCCATTGCTCCGGCACAGGCGAGAATTGCTGCCGACAGCGAGCAGATTTTCGTCGTACGCTTTGCTCCGCTCGAAGTAGAGCCTTTCGAGTACACGGCCAAGGCTCAAATCCAGAATCTTTGCGCAGACCAGGACGAGCTGGTTCTGACGCTCTCTGGCATGGCGTCGAGACCCGTCTGCCACTTCGAACTGGAGTCTTCGACCTATCTGGAAAGACGCAAGGCTCCCTTGCCCGGGCTTGGTCCTGATGTATCTGTCAAGGTTCTTGAGTTCCAATCGTTGGGTCTGCGCATCAAGAACACGAAACGGTTTCACGTGGTCAATCCGACGAGTATGGCGTATGAGTTTGAGCTGGTCCCGATCGGGGAAGAAACAAACGCCTGCTTCAAGTGTGCAACCTCCAAGGGTCTGATCATGCCTGGAAAACGCTGCGAGCTCTCGTTCTCGTTCACGCCAACCACGGTCGACCTTCAAGAGAGCCTGTGGGAGTTCCGTATCGCCGAGCAGGGCGTCTCGCAGACTATGCTGCTCGTGGGTACTGTCTCTGAGCCTCGCGTCGAGCTCAGTCGCAAGCACGTTAACTTTAACAGCATTCTCGTGGGCGGCCACTCTGAGGAGACCATTCTTTTGGAGAACCACGAGGACGTACCTTTTGCGTTTGACTTCGACTCCGCTTCGTTCAGGGATCAGGAGAACGATATTATGCAGCAGCTCGGAGGAACGGATGAGAACACGGGCGGGGCAGTTCGACGTGCACGAAGTGTCTTACGCGTGGAACCCATGTCCGGGACTGTGGGCCCAAAGAGCTCGCTTTCGCTCACAGTTCGCTTCGCGCCGCAGGGAGAAAAGAAGCACAACTTTAATTTGGTGTGTCACGTGCATCGCAAGCCAGACAAGCTCTCGCTTAACGTCAAAGGTGAGGGCAGTGCCATTCACGACCTTTTGGTCATGGATGCCACGGGATCTGCGCACGGCGCGGGGGCAGAACAAGACGTCTCTGCTCGAAGCAGCAGTGGCGCGGAGATCGAGTTGCAGCACGGCGAACGCAACCTCAATGAACTCAACTTTGGCTTGGTCCACGTGAACGACAATGCAAAGCGAGTGGTCACCATTCGCAACCGCGGAAAGTTCAGTTTTGACTATTTGTGGACTCCTCCCGTCGAGCTTCGAGACTATGACGAGTCCGGATTGCTGACGCTTTCACCACTTCGTGGAACGGTACGAGCCGGGGAGACTGCAAAGTGCACATTTATGTTCAACCCGACAAGAGAGGTCGCTCTCGACAACCTTCGGTTTCAGTGTACTGTGGCGGGCGCACGCAAGTACTTTGTCGGGGTCTCAGGTCGGGGCAACAAGCCCTTGATTACCTTTTCGTCAACCAAACTTGAGTTCGGGCCTTGCTTCGTTGCAGATCCTGGTGCCAGGGTCCCGCGCGTGGAAGAAAAGACTCTTGTGATCACCAATAATGAAACCGAGAATCCGGTCGCTGTCGATTGCACATGGCTCAAGACGGACTTTCTCGACGTCGTGTGCGAACCATCTGTTTTGCAGCCTGGAGAGCGCATGGAGGCCGTTGTCCGGTTCTCGCCGCGCCAGCTGAAAATGTACCCCGCGACAGTCCCGTTTGAGATCAACGGCCTTTACACGGTGAATGTGCTGTTCAGCGGAGAAGGAACTGCGCTGCACGTGGAGCTTGAGAACTCTGACGATCAAAAGCTGCACTTTGGCGGTCTGCGCGTGGGCCAGTCTGCCACCAAGACGTTTGCGCTGGTGAACCGCTCACGCCGTGCTGTGCGCCTGTCATTGCAGGACACCGAAGGGCGACTCGAGCAAGCCTGTGTACGACTCGCGCCCGCACCAGGCGCAATTCTTAATCTTCGCCCGCGTGAATCGTGCTCGGTGACAGCGACATTTTCTCCCGAATCGCGCTTGAGCTCCTTTACTGTACCGGTGCATCTCCACGCGGGTGGAGCAGAGCGCAAGCTTCTCGCAATCACAGGTTCGTGCCTCGCGGTCGATGTAAAGCTCGAGCTCAGCAACCTTTCGTTTGGTGCCGTGTGCGAGTCATGTCAATTGGCGCGCAAGATTCAGGTGGAGAACGCCGGCGATCTCGGCGCTCGATTCCGCTGGGAATTGGGAAGCGCCGCTCGGGACAACTTTTCCATTTTCCCCATGGAAGGCGTCCTGCCACCACACGCGCAGCTCATGGTGGATGTGACTTTCCATCCAGCAAATCTCCATGCAGACATTCGAGGCGACGCCAAGCTCTACGTGGAAGGTAACGAGCAGGGCATGTTTCCGCTATCTCTCTCTGGAAGCTGTATTCCTCAACCAGAAGAAGGCGTGAGCGAAGTCAGCTTTGAGACAAAGGTTCGCGTTCCTCAGACAAAATCTGTGGAAATAAAAAATCCGGGCAAGACGACATGGATGTTGCGTCCGACGATTCACAACTCGAGCTGGACCGGCGCAGAACGTCTCGAGGTCCCTGCCGGGGGCTCAGCCTCGTACGAGCTGGTATATCGACCCCTGAGCATGACGGGCGAGGTTGAAGGCGGGGGAGAGACAAAGGCCCCGCACGAGGGTTCGGTTTTTTTCGCTCTTCCTACGGGGCAGTCTTTGCTCTTTAAGCTGGTAGGATCGGCGAGCGCGCCGGATGCTGAGGGCCACGTGGAGCGGAGTGTGGCTGCCAAGCAAGCCGAGGCTGTGCCCCTCAAGGTCGAGAACTGGTGTCGTACAGGTCAGCGCATGGTCGTTGTGATTGAAAAGCTCTCGGGTCCAGAAGACCACTTTTTGCGGGGCGCCAGCAGCCTAGACATTCCCGGAGCGGCTTCCCGAGACTACAAGCTTACGGTGATTGGGTACACGCAAGGGCGTAGCGAGGCCAAGGTAACCTTTACCAACACACGCACGGGCGAATTTCTGTTTTACACGGTGGCGCTTACTGTGGAGGCGCCCAAGACGCAAGAGACGATCACCTTGGAGACGAGTGTGCGTCAGACGGTGAGCGCACTCATTCGGATCGAGAATCCTTTCTTTGCTTCGGAGACGCAGGCCATCTTTGAGCCTGAAGGAGAGAAGGCGCTTTTCGAGCACGCAAAGCCGAGCACAACGTGGTGGTCGTGCACTTCGCCAACAGTCCGCGTGCGCCCCGTGCAAGCCTTTCAGGACTGTTCTGAAGGTGTCTTTGAGGTTCAGTATCGCCCGTTACTTGCCACAGCGTCGCAGCCCGAAGCTGGAGACGAGGTCACGGAAGGATTCGAGGTGCACGACCTTGTACTCCGCTCTCCGCAGCTTGGAGAGTATCCGTACAAGCTCCATTTGCGCGCAAGTCCGGCGCAGACGGAAAGATCTTTGCAGTTTCGAGCGACGCTTGGCGGCAAGCACGAGCAGGTCTTTCGGTTTGCGAATTTCTGCCCCGGCGCGACCGAATTTTCTTGTAGCGTGAGTCAGCCTTTGTTTTTCCAGGTTGGTGCATCTTTCAAGGCAGAGGCTGTTGCCCATTGGCGAGGCGAGGAGGTTGCTGTGGCGGTACAGTTTGAGCCTCAGGGTCTCGGCAGCGTTCGCGATGTCTTGCGTGTTACTTCTCCCGATGGTGGCGAATACACGTGCGTTCTGTACGGAACGTGTGACCCGCCGCGCCCACAGGGTCCCTTTGTTTTGGAAGACGCCTCACAATCGGTCTCGATCGAGTTCAAGAACGTTTTCAACGAGGCCCGAGAGTTCAAGTTCATCACGGACTCGGACTCCTTTTCGGTCAACGGCTCGCGTTCCCAGGTGGTCAAGCTTGAGGCGCACAAGGAAGTCACCCTTTCCATCAAGTCGAGTTCGTCGACGTCCACTACGGGTAAGCTTTTGGTCACCTGCGTTGGCCAGCCAGACCTTCCGGCCTGGTCATATTACCTGCGCGCTGGCAAGACGCCTAATTCTGCCCGCTAAATCTCCATCTCCTAAAGGAAAATGGTAATAAAGCTCTAATCATGAAGTTCTTCTCTATAGTATCCAGCAGCTGGCAGTGAGTGTACGTCCTTTGCTGGGCTAGACAAGATCCCACGCCCGCTTGTCTACGGGACCGCAAAGTGGCCGCAAACCCAAGCATTGACAATTTTCGCGAACGCTCGGCCTAGGCCTACCATGAAACGAGTTGACTTTAAAACTTGGTATACTCTGCGCTTTACGTCGATTCTCGTGCGGTGTCGCATGGCGTCGCGACCGGCCCAGCCGAACGTGACATCCCTCATGCCACGCGCCCTCTCCTCCTCCTCCTCTCTCCCTCTCCCCTCCTTCGCGACATCGCCATCTTCAAGACGTATCCTGTACGCCTGTGGTCGAGAGACATTCAGCCGCGCGCCGCCGCGGCTTCTCCTCCTCGCCAGTCCTGCACAGCTGCCACTGCACTGCCGCCAGTGATGACGCACTCCGCGCGAACCGCCTTCGACGGATCCGCCGACCACAGCCAGTCTCCCTCTTCAGCCAGCCAGCCAGCCAGCCAGCCAGCCTCGCCGGCCGCGAGCACGAGCGCGGGCTCTCCGGTGGCGCCGCAGGAGGCTGGCGACCGCTGGCTGGGCGCAAGCGTGCCTCGCATTCGCATTCGCATTCGCATTCGCGTTCGCGTTCGCCTTGCCTTGCCTTGCCTTGCCTCGTCTCCAGAGGGCTGTTGGGCTGCGCTGTGGTTGGTGTGTTTCCAGGGCGGAGAGCAGAGCAAAGCAGAGCAGTGGCAGAGCAGAGCAAAGCAAAGCAAAGCGAGGCGAGGAAAAGCAAAAGCAAGGAAAAGCAAATCGCGAAGGCCGCGAGTCGGAGTCGCGGCGCGGCGTCGGGCGGCGCGGCGTCGGGCGGCGCGCGCGCGGGCGTCGGGCGCGCGCGGGCGGGCGGCGGNAAAAGGCGCGGCAGCAGCATTACCGCCGCGAAGTCCTCCTCTCCTCTCGGGTCAAGCATCCGGCGGTGCTCAGCCCCCAGCGCGTCTTCGAGACGCCGGATGATGTTCTGATGGTCACAGAGCTGTGCAGGGGCGGGGAGCTCTTTGAGTTTGTAGCTGACCACAACATGTATCTGGGCACTCTAGACGAGGAGGCAGTGCTCGAGATCACACGGGAAATGCTCGTGGCCATCGAGGCGTGCCACCGAGCCGAGTTCGCGCATCTGGATATCAAACCTGAAAATTTTGTCTTTCGTGTCCCGTACACGGATATTTTGAAAGATATGCGCAATGTGCGCAACAATTTGGTTCTCATTGACTTTGGCGCGGCGCAGCCCTTCCGGCTCCGGCCCTACGCGAGCTCGAGTGCGCAATACGACAAGGACATGGACGAGTTTTTCTCGGGCGAAACCAGTCTGGGCGGCACGGCCTCGTACGTGTCGCCCGAGGTTCTGCATGGCCGATTCAGTTCGCGCTCGGACTTGTGGAGCCTCGGCGTCACGCTCTTCATGCTCATTGCAGGGCGTAGGCCCTTTGACGTAAATATCGACGCTCAGCCGAGCGACTTTGACCGTCATGTGCAGGAAAATATCAAGGAGGAGGCCGCGCTTCCGCTAGGCACTTCTTTGTACTCCACGTGCGAGGAACTTGGTCTGGCTAACAATAGCACGGTCGACATTCTGCTCAACATGATGCACCCCGAGCCAATTCTGCGCAAGTCCGCAACCGAGCTCATTGCTGAGATTGACCGCATGCTCGAGGAGGAGCATCGCAACTAGCTGGCGATTCATGCACATGCATGCAGAAGCAAGCATGTGGTAAAAGTAAGCTCCAGCCCCACCATGTTCAACCGATCGACTGGCCAACCGACCGACCGACCGACCTACGGACGGACACAATTGATTTCGACTCGCCTCATCCATTTGTAGAAAGAAAGAATGAAAGAAGAGAAAAGAAAAGAAAGAAAAAAAGGAAAAAGAAGGCGTGTCTCAGGAAAACTCCCTTTTCACGCGATTGCGAAAGGTTGCCCACGCGAACGCGGGCACGCCGACGGCGATTGCCGCACTCAGCGTAAAGCGCGTCCATTCGCGCAAGTAGGAACTGTCGGAGAGCCCATTCTCTGTCATTCAGTGTGTGTGTGTGTCAAAATATCGACAACGACTTGTTTGGCAACGTACCTTGTTTGCTGTCTTCGTTGCCATGCAGTGAGAATACGGAGATCGCCACTCAGCTCTGCGCTACCTGTGTGTCTTGCATCTGAGCTCGTGTATGTGAGCTCGATTCGCATTCTTTTCGCTTCAAGGATGCCTGCGATGCGTGGTACGCTCGTAAATGTGTGACTTGACATCTCGCCGCTGTCGCCGTCGCGTTCTCTAGCATGTGAGTCGTGATAAATTCCCCTCCTTTCCTTTCCCATCAATGTGATGAACTTACGGTCCAAGCGCCTCGAGATGTACACGATGCTCCCCTTCGACGAGATCAAGGCGGTCTTTGGGCCACAGAGGCATATGCACAGTAATGTCTTGCGCTTCTCTGTGTGCCGTCGGTGTTGGAGTCGTTTCACACGAAAGAGGTCAGATACTGAAGCTGGAGGTCAAGAGTATTTTATTTCACTTGGACGTACGCAAGACCGCCGTTGACTATGAGCCAGCGAAAGGTGCAGTTCTCGCCGACTGCAATGACCGAAGAAAGCACTTCCTGATGCACGAGTAGATGTGCCCTCGTCTCAAGCCCACTGGCCATCCCCGAAAGCGCCGTCGCGGCGCCGACAAGCGCCGCCAAACACAACCGTTGAAGCACCCGCGCCATCCTTTTCCTCGTTGCACTCCGCTCGAGTTAGACCGCTCTAGTCCGCTTTCTTCGCCGTCTCTCGCTGCAGACGCGCGTGCGCACGATGCCGTCCGTGCAGACAACGCCACACCCTTTGGCGCTCGTGCAACTCGGCGCTCTTGCTGTCCGTTCGGGATTGCGAGCACTGCTGATTGGGACGATCGCCACGCCACGGTGGGACACTCGCTATTTCTCCAAAGAAAAAGAAAAATATACCGGTTCAAAGCAAGAGTTCAAGCAAGTTCAACTTGCCACAATGAGCTGAGCTCTCGCTGCACCCAAATTTAGAGTGACGAATGTTATGTGGCGCGTACGGTGCATGAGGAGATATAGATTAGGCGCAGAACAAGAGTTGTAGGCATGCCATGATTGAGACAATCGTTCGATGAGACTGCGAAAAGTAAAACATGCAACTTCGTCAAAGTCAGTCGATTCGGACCACGCGCAAGCAACGACGTGAATTTTATGGCGAATCTTTCCACACGCACACAAACATGAACGATGACAACGAAAGAAGGGGATATAAATTACTGTCTTTTTGTTTTTATTATTCTTGTTCTCGAGGGGCCAAGTTTTGCGCCGCGTCGTGCACGACTTGCCCAAAGGGCACGATTGATGGAAACTATCGAGACGTCCACCGATAGTAGAAGTCGCGTAAGACAACCAAGCTATACAAGTTGTTCCGCTCCACGCGTGGTTCAGTCCATCTTGGAGGGGGTCGAGGACGAGGATTCGGCGGGGTTCGACTCGGCGGGAGCGCCGTGGTGCTTGTCTTCGTTGTCGGCATCCGGAAGGTTGTCAAAGCGGAGCGCAAGATGAGCGGCGCCGGCCTGCGCAAGCGGAAGAGTAAAGGCGCTGACAAACGGCACGAAACCGAGGAGAACAAAAGGCGCGGCAAAGCCGACGACCGTCCACCAACGCTCGTTCATGAGATCGCGCTGATCTTCATAGCTCAGGCGCTTGTAGTCGCGGAGAAAGGGCTGCATGAGACTCCAACCGAGCTTCTCGGCCGTGAGGCTGGTCTGGAGAGCCACAGCAATGGGCGAGAAAATGGGTACAACGGCCACAGAGTTATAGATTGCGGACCACTGCATGAAGTGCGCTCCCTTGCGGAACTGCTGGTACATGGAGGGCACCTTGATGCTGCTCTTGGAGTCGTAGGCGCTTTGCACCTTTCTCGCAAAGTCAGAGTTGATGCGCGTGAGTTCGGCCATGAAGAGTCCGTTCATCTCAGCACGGCTTTCGCTCTGCGCGGCGTTAAACGCCCACATGGGAATCATGGTGAGCAGCGAGTAGACAACGCTGGGGAAGGCAAAGGTGAAGGGCACGGTGACGGGCCAAAAGAACATGGCAGGGGCGAGGAGCATGCTGTACATGTAGATCATTTTCTTGAGCATGACCTTGACGAGCGTCCAGGCGGCGTTGCGGACCTTGGGCACATGCACGGCGCCCCAGACGCCCTGGGCGGCGCACATGAGTCCCACCGACGCATCGTTGATGCGCGAGGGCGTCTGCCGCAGCTGTTTCTTGGCGAACTTGGACGCCTTCTCCTGCAGCTCGGTCCTCTTCTCGCTCGCGAACCCGCGCTGGTGCATCTCCCCGGTCGCCGACATCCTCCTCTCCTCTCCGCTTCGCTTCGCGCGAAGTCAAGAAAGGTCTACGTCCCGACTGCTCCTCCTGCTTCTCCTCCTCGTCGCCGCTGCTCCCGCTCGCGCTCTCGGTCCTGCTCGTGTTCGTGCGTAGCAAAGGATCGCGATTCAGGTCTGCCTCTCGCCGCGAGCGTCTCGGGACCGAGGCTCTGGGCGACCAGACCGGCAAAGGGCAACGCCTCGCGAGGCCCAGGAGAGAGGAGAAGGAATAGGAGAAGAGAGAAGAAGCAGTGCAGAAGAAGAAGGAAAAGCAGGCGAAGAAGAAGAGACGGATAAGATCAGACCACAGACCAGGCGCGAAGGCCTCCGAGCTGGGCGCAGACGCGGGCGACGACGCCGAGACGAGACGAGACAAGGAAGGGCTGCAGATGCAGCACGAGGCCCGGGGCGCACAGCGCAGGCGCAGCGACGGCGAGCGCCTCACTGTCAGGGCTGGACAGCGGGAGGAGGCGGCGCTGCTGCGTCTCGCGAGCGTGCCCGATGAGCCTCAGGCCACCGCAGCGCACCTCAGGTGCGGTACCTTTGTGGGGGACAAAATAGGGTTGCGCAGATGACCGGGGACCACCGCAAACCTAACCGGTGGCGCCTCGCGTTCACATCACCGCAGAATCAATGGATGGCGTCGCACGAAGGGCGCGCCGAGCGAGGGGCATATCCGCAACGAAGAAAGGCAGAGCGGCGGTGCTTGCAAGGTGCGTGCAGGGCGTGGAGGATCGGGCGGGCGGGAGAGCGGTGGAGCGGCGGGGCGCGAGACGCGGATGACGGCCAGTGATTAGAAGAACATGTCCCTCCGAAAA
Organism: Aurantiochytrium sp. KH105; assembly: GCA_003116975.1. Classification (NCBI taxonomy): domain Eukaryota; class Bigyra; order Thraustochytrida; family Thraustochytriidae; genus Aurantiochytrium; species Aurantiochytrium sp. KH105. The sequence goes on from BGKB01000074.1 coordinate 268,058, forward strand.
CGTCAGAGACGTTGATGAGGAAGAACATTGTGCTAGATAGTACCTGAGGTCGATCGACGGCGGCTCGCGCGCAGGAGAGGAGTTCTAAGAGAAGATGAATGGAGAGAGCTGGCTTTGTGGACGACAGACCTTGCTGACGAATGAACATTATCGCAACTTTTACAGGTGAAGCTAGCGTTTGTAGACTTTGCTGACCCACGATGTCAAGCCTTGAATCAATATGTTTACTGGAAAACTTTGACTTGTCTTCTCATATTGTGTTGCCTTGATCTTGATTGGGAGGGGCTAGCGTAAGATCGATTCAAATGAGGTGTCTCGATTTCATTCATTCATTCACTTGATCAATCATTTTAGGCTATTGGATAGACTTGGTGGAACCGGCACCTGCGGTGCGTTTTCGCTCAATGGCCTCCTTGTACGATGGGTTAATGGGGAGCTGGGTTGGCGCAAGATAGTTTTCCGCTGCGGCCTTGCTCAAGGCATACGACTGATCCGAATCAAAGCCAGAAAGATCGCCACACGCAACGAAGGGAACGACCACCTTGTTGACGCCGAGCAAGTCATTGCGTTTATCGTCCTTTGCGCTCGTTGATGCTGGCGCTGGCGCTGGCGCAGGCGCAGCATTTGTCATAGTGGCCTCCCCCTCACCGGCACCAGCAGCTCCCGAAGACGATTTCGTATAGTCTGCCGCAAGCATGGGCGTGATCATGGTTGGCGTGTAGCCCTGAGGGGGCGTATAGTTTTGGCAAACCACAAAGGCTTCCATGCTAGAGTTCCGGCTACTCTTGGGTTTGGCAATCGTCACAAGTGGGAAGAATTGGCGCAGCTGCGCATAGAGAAGCGTGACATCTCTGCCGCGAAACATTTTGGCCACAAAGGCGCCGCCTGGACGCAGCACAAAGGTTGCGATATTGAGGGCGGCCAACAGCAGCTGGGCCTGCAGGTACTCATCAATGTCAGCAAGACCACTCACATCTGGCGCACCGTCGCTGACGACGATGTCGCACAGTTTGCCCTCAAAGTGGCCGATAATGTCCTCTGCCGTTCGCCGTGAAGTGATATCGCCCTGGAGCTGCACGACGCCAGGAATGGGCGCCATCTCTTGGAGATCTACAGCGACAATACGCGTTTCCTTGGTTTTGTCCTCGCCATCCTCCCAAAGGCGTCTGCTCAGGACCTGGCTCCAGCTCCCCGGCGCCGCGCAGAGGTCCACGGCCCTCGAGCAGCCCTGCAAAAGCTTGTACTCGTCGTCGATCTGGAGCAGCTTGAAGGCCGACCTCGCGCGGAACCCGAGCTCCTTCGCGCGCCGGTAGTAAATGTCGCGGCGGTCCTTGCTCTTGAGCCCCATCGCTGCTCCGCTCCGCCTCCTCGGCCGGCCAGCCAGCCAGCAATGCGACTCGCCTCGCGCGACGCCAAGCGAGCAAGGCCTCCTCGACTCGCCTCGACTCGACGCATATGGCTCGCTCGGAAAAGCTGCTGGGCCGGGTTAGATGCGCGGTTTCCTGCGCCCATCGATTTCGTCCTTGCTTCGAGGGTGGCAAAGGTGGATCGAGGCGAAGGCGCGCAGACCACGAACGAGGGCGCCGGCGATCTTTCTCCCTGCGTGCGCGCGCGCGAGCGAGGGTGCGGAACACCGGCCTGGCGCGGCGAGGGAAGGAGAGGCCGAGCGAGGCTCCCGGGAGCGCGAGTCTAGTCTAGTTAGCTGGCTAGCTAGCCAGCCAGCGTCGGGAAAGAGAGATGACCACGGACGCTTTCCGCGCGCGCCTGGTGCGCTTCTACGAGCAGTACGTTTCTACGGCATGGACGTGACGAGATGCACGCGAGGCTTTAATGGGAGCGCAACATGCGTAGTCATATGGAATGTTTCACCGGCTGACTGACTGACCGACTCACTGACGCACTGACGTTGTAAAATGTCACCGTGCCGCACTACAGCCACCAGCCGGATAAGCTTGGCGATGTGGAAAAGCTTCTTGCCAAGACGCAGGGCAAACCCGAGAACGAACAAAAGCTCATTGACGCTCTTGTTGACAAGTATGGCCCCGAGCCCATGGTCAGCGACCCGGAGGCCCTCCGCGCGCGCATTCGTGCCTTCTACAAGCACTACAACCCGGACAAGCTCAACAAGGTCGATAACCTTGTGACGCGGACCAAGGGAAAAGCAAATTATGAGGAACGTCTCATGGCGATGCTCATCGAAAAATATGGCGATGAGCCGGAGCATGAGGAGGGCGAAGCCGGTGCCACTGGTGCTTCTGCTGCCAAGGCGAGCAAGAATGACAATGATGACGATGACGACGACGACGACGACGACGACGACGAGAGCGATGAGGAGGAATACACTTTCCACTCTCGTGTCGTTCGATTTTACAAGAAATATGCTCCTGAAAAGATTTCGGACGTCGACAAGCTGGTAGAACGCACCCGAGGCATTGTCAAGAACGAGGAAAAGCTCATGACCGCTCTTATCGACAAGTACGGGCCCGAGCCAGACTCCGCGGACGAAGATGAGGACGATGATTCAGGAGAGGAGGCAGAGGATGATTTTGATGAGCTTGTGGTCGGCAAGCCCGTGTCTGGCCAAATGATTCTCACCAAGGAAGATTCTCACTTGCGCGAAATTGTATACTGCCCTGTGGACGGCATGCCGCCCGAGTACTGCGAGTACTTGCCAACATTTAAGGCTGCGTTGCCCTGGCTTGAAGAAAGGTTTCCTGATCTCCAGCTTACCACGAAAAAGGGTAAGACTGTGGCTGAGGTTGCTGCTCAGATTCGCGCCGACGGCGGTGAGCTTGGTGATGCTGCCAGCGCTGTGGCCGCATCCAAGAAGCGAGGTGGTGCTGGCATGCCGAACAAACAGCACGCTTCTGGGGCCGGAGGTCAGGACAAGACCGTCACCATTGAGCGCTCGCAGCGCCAGCGCCGCAAGTTTGTCACCAGCGTTGTCGGTCTCGATGCTTACGACATTAAACTCAAGGATGCTGCCAAGAAACTTGGTCGTCGTTTCGCCTGTGGATCTACTGTGAACAAGCTTCCCAACGGAAAGCAGTCCATCGATATTCAGGGCGACTACATTTACGACATGCCGGATCTTATTCTCGAGTACTTTCCCAGCGTTGACAAGTCGAGCATCGTGCTCATTGATGGCGGGAAAAAGTCGAAGGCTTTCTAAACGGAAACAGACTACTCAACGAAATCAATCAAGGCCAACGAGATCCGATTTTCAACAGTAGCCACAGATAGATTTTCATCCCCCTTAACGATCCCATTCCCTCTTTTGCTTGTCTTTCTCGCGCCAAAAGTACTGACGTGGGAAAGTTCACGCCTTCCAGACAGAATGAGAAAAGGAAAAGAAAAGAGAGAGGCAGAGACAGAGACAGAGACAGAGGCGAGAGAAGGTAAAAGGGAAAGAAAGTAAAATTCGACATGGGCACAATTATCCAAATGCTGACGAGATCAAGGACTGCCATTTCGATACTTGACCTTGAAAGCCTCCCGCGTTGGCTTGGTGCCAATATGTATTGGCTGCTGTGCTTTATGCTGGGTACCACCCGATGCCGGAGGCGAAGAGGGTGGAATTGCACTTGTCATTGTCTTGTCAAGGGTATCTGTGCCAGCAAAGCTCCCCAGGCAAAGCTCGAGCGAGCCATCCAGACGACTCTGGTCGAGCCACATGCGATTAAGGATCCACGCCAAAAGGTCTTTACGGCGGGGTGGCTCGCCATGTAAAATCCAGTTTGCCAAAGGCTTTGCGTCCGCCTCAATTCCGAGAGTCCCCCCCTGGCCGAGGTTGCGCGGCACGACTTTGTTTTCAACATCGGAGAAAACTGGCAACAAAAGCTCCTCGAGGACGGCAGTATCAATCATGCGATAGAATCGCGTCTGCGAGGTGCGCTCTTCGGCCTCGATGCGAAGCTGATAGGGATTAGTGCGTTCGCGTACAAGAATATGGACCGGGGTCACCTCCCTGTGGCCGTCGGACCATTGCACTGGAAGATCCAAAGTGTCTTCAAAAACAGTTTTTGGAGTTGGCTGTCCGGGTGTCGGTGCATCGAGACCTTGGCGCCGTTTTCGTTCCTGCTGAATCATACGATCAATCTCGGCGTCCTCGCGATCGCGTTGCGCAAGACGCGTCCGTCGAGCACGAAGGCGCTTTCGCTCCAAAAAGCCTCTCGCGCACGCCTGGATGGCCACTGCTGCCCGCTGCTCGCTGTTGAGAAAGAGCTTGGCAAAGAGCGATTTACGCACATTGTCCGCGTAGTCCATGGATTTAAGCTCATCTTCCACATCTTCACGCTCGCGTCGGATACGCTCGACACGCTGGCGTGCCTGGTACCCGCGCCAGGCGCTCTGCAACATAATTGCTGCAGCTTCCTGCATGGCCTTGGTGCGTTCTGCCTGCAAACGATCGCGTTCACAACGAGCTTGGAAGGATCGCCACGCGGACTGCAACATGATCGCAGCGACCTCTTCGAGCTCGACGAGGTAGCGCTGTCGACGAGAGAGAGCCTCGCGGCGTCCAAGACAGCCACGCCACCACGCCTGAATCATGGCAGCTGCTGCACAACGGCGTTCTTCTGGCGTGCGCGCATCTCGATACGCACGGCGCGCCCGTGCGCCGCGAAATGTGCTCTGAATAACCGTTGCAGAAGCCGCCTCAAGATCGCGCTGCATTGCGGCTTTACGTTGGCGGACCTGCGTTCGTGCCAAGTGGCCGCGGAACTGGGCCTGAATGCGCTGTGCGCCAGCCTCGCGGATGCGTGCATTATAAGCCGTGCGAGCCTCTCGCATCTTGCGACGACCGAGAAAACCGCGAAAGGTGCTCTGTACAATGATGGCGCTGTTTTGCTCGTGTTCCTGCCGCAGCATGGTCGCCCGTTTGCGTAGCTGTTCTCGTGCGGCCTCCCTGGCACGCGTCCTTTCATCGCCCAAGTCAGACCCTGCGGCCACGGTGGCCTTGGTCTCCTCGGACCACGTCTGTGCGATGGGCGACACTGCAGCGTTGCTGCTGCCTTTGGCCTCGAGAGCGGTCAATTTTGCCTCGAGAGCGCGGGCCTTGGCCAGGAGAGACTCGAGCAAGTCGCTGTCACTGTAGACGACATTTTTCACGACACGGAGCGCGCGACCATTCCACTCCCAGACATCCTCATTCTCTTCGTCACCGGCTTGCAGCCACTTTTCTGCTTGCGCGCGGAATCTGCTCGACGGCAAAGGCGGCAAGGGTGCACGAACGTTTTCTTTGGCCGGATCCCGGTCCGTGTCCCTGTCCCAGTTCCCGAAAAGGGCTTCGTCTCTGCGGTCTTGGTAAGATGAAGAGTCTCCGCCCCGTCGTCTCGGCACGGCGTGCGGCTCGAAGGACCTCGCGCTGCGAACAAGGTCTTCACGCTTCTTGCGCAGGGCGCCCACGGTGCGGTAGAGTCTCTCGCAGCGTAGAGCCGCGAAAGGCGAGCCCGGGGCCACCTCGCCCGCGCGCACCTCCTGGGCCAGCTCCCGCTCCGCCTCGCGCAGCTGGCGCTCCACCACGTAGAGGTCCATCGCGCGTCTGCGTATCCTCTGTCTGCGTCCCCGCCGACGACGCCGCTGCCGCGGTCCCCGCGAGCGAGGACGAGCGTCTCGCTCGAGGAGTCGGGTTTGGCGGCGTTATTCATCACCCAGGCGCTCGCCCGCCCCCGCTCGCTAACGGCCATTCTCCACTTGCGCCGCGCGTCCCCGCACTTGCCGGCGCGCATTCCCCACTTGCCGGCGCACATTCCCCACTTGCGCGGCGGCGCGCCGCGCTTTCCGCCCTCCCCGCCCCGAATAGCGCACTTGCCCGCGCGCAAAACACACTTGCCCGCGCGCAAAACACACTTGCCGGAGCGCCGCAAGGGCGCAGAGCGGATAGCCCCCTTGCGCGGCCGCGCATAGCGCACTTGCGAGCGCGGGATAGCGCACTTGCGAGCGCGGGATAGCGCACTTGTGCCGCGCCCCCGCCGCGGCGCGTGCAGACCCGAGTCGTCGAGTCCTGCTGCCTCAGCACGGGCGCGAGCAGGAGCAAGAGCACGTACGCGAGCGCGGGCGCGGGCGCGGGCGCGGGCGCGGAGCACGGGCGCCTGCGCGCGCGGCGAGGAGCGAGCGGCGCGAACCCTCCCCCTCCCCCCCGGCGCGGCCGGCCCGCCTCGGCGCGGAGAGGCGCGGAATTGAGGGGGGCGAGGAGAAGAAGGAGCCCGCACGCGCCGGGCCGCCTGGACGGACTCTTCGGCACTCGCGCGAGAGAGCTCCTGCGCGGGGAGGAAAGGGGCGGCGGCGAGAGGCTCGCGAGGGCACGAGGCCTTGCGCAGAGCAGAGCAGAGCAGAACAGGTCAAAGCAGGGCAGGGCACGATGTCCTTCTTCTTTCGTAGACGTAAGACGACGGCGACGAGCACGTCGAGAAACTCGACGCGGACTCCCAGCGTGAGGTCGAACGTAACGTCAACAACTGGCGGTGGCGACGAAGACGACGACCGCCTCGATGACGACGAACGCGTAAGCGTCAGCGAAAGCAGCAGTGGCGATGAAGGCGAGGATCGCGGTATCCCAGAGCCCGAGGTCCTCGGCGGTGATACGCGCATGTCAATGCGGTCGACCGTGACGGAGCGGGATCGGCGCGGGACGCTTTCAGGGATGGGGGGCTCATTCAGCTCGCACCACTCCCGCGAGCGCAGCAATTCTGAAAGTCTGGTGCGCTCCGGCTTTATGATGAAAAAGGGTGTCGTCAATCAGGCGTACAAGCGGAGATGGTTCGTGCTGACGACCAAGTCGCTCATGTACTTTGACGACCAGCCCAGCGGCACAGATGTCCCCAAGGGCGTCATTCCGCTTGTCATTGTGTCGCAAGTGAATGTCAAAGACCCCTCGACGCGTGAGCGCATCAATGTTGTCACGCCGACCCGTGTGTACAAGCTGAAAACCGACTCCAGCACCGACGCGGAGGCCTGGATCGCCGCCATTTCCGGCGCCGTGGAGATCGAAAAGAAGATGAACGGCGCGCGTTCGCGTCGTTCCTCGCTGTCCATGCTGGACACGCTACGGATGCAGGATGGTGAACTCTTCCCTGCCGATACGCGTATTCACACGCCCGCAGAAATCAGCAAGTGGGAGTCCTGGTCCAAGTTTGAGGTAGCTGCCTACCTCACTACCTTTGGTATGGCCTGGCATGCGCCCAAGTTCTTTAATGCAGGCATCAATGGAGCCCGACTCCGCCATCTCGCCTCGAGCGATCTGGAGGCCATCGGCGTCAAGTCGCGGGACGACCAGCTGACGATTCTCCGCAACATCAGCGTTCTCGTCAAGGGCGAGATTGCAGGGAGCGATCCCCCTCCGAGCCCGAAACCGCGCGGCCACAGCGTGAATGAGCCACCCGTTGAAGACGATATTGACCTTCCCTTTGCCACGCCGATGAATCCGGACAGATAAGGAGTGCTCACTAACTCACTTACCCACGTTCCCTCTCACGCACCCACCTCACTGGGCTAGCTGGCCGCCAGCCGCCATGATTTCTTCCATCGAATCGAGATGTGACTATGTTGATGTTTCTTTCCCCCCCCCCTTTTCCCTCCCCGTTTTGGTTTTGTTCTGTTGTTCATCTCATCCCTTGTTACTTGATGGCATAAAAAAATTCCATCCTCTCTGTGTAGATCACCTACATGAGGTCCAAGCGTTGTATCGCAACGATGAGATCGACACGGACACAAGTATAGGAAAACAACGCCACAGCCGCGCAAAGAAGAAAAGAACCATGTGCTCTTTTTACAATAAAATTACCCTTCCAGGATACCATTCCAAGCAAAGGTCACACTTATGTCCTTTTGAAAAGTAGTTGGGGTCCTCAATGGGCGCATCTCAAAGAACAGGGAAAAGCATTTATTCAAAAATAAGCCTACAGCGCAGAACGTCGGAACTGGATGGAAGCAATTTGTTTTATGTTTTGTTTTGTTTTCAATTCTAAAATCTAAGTTGACGTTTGTTCTCCAATTCTACTTGAGCTCGTAGATGTTGACGCCATCCGGATCAACGTAGTGATCAACCGAGATTTCGGCATCTTCTGCAGAAATGCGCTCGCGCTTTGTAGCCGTGTCCGCGGCGGGAGACTCCGCGGCGCGACGTACATGCAACGGCAAGGTGAGCGATTGAGCACTCTTGACAAAGGCCTCGAGGCCTTCGCCACGAAGAGACACGAGAGGGCTCAGCTCACAGGCCAGATCCGCATCCCCCGAAAGCTTGGCGCCGGCAGACTCGAGCCAACCGCGGTGAAGCGTATACGTCATGGCGCGAGCCGAGTCCGGAGAGTCTGTGGCGGTTCCTGGGGCGTTCTTAACAGGGGCAAACTCCTGCTTGCGGTCGCACTCGAAGACGGCGAATCGCTCGGCGTGGGGAAAGACATCAAAGATGAACATTTCCAACTTGATGCCGTTCGGCGAGTCAGGAGCGGTCTTCTCGCCATCTTCGTTGGCGTACGGAATCTTCTTGTGCGCGACATGATATGTGTTAGCAAGCGCAGGCAATGCCACGTTGCGGAGAAAGTCGATGGAAAAGACGTGGTTGCAAATGTTGCCCGAGCGAAAGAGCAGCTGGCCGCTCTCATCCGTCTGCTTGGCCAGAGTCTCGTCGAGCTCGGAGTACTCGACGACGCTCGGCTTGCCTCCCTTGAGGGCCATGACGCCAACCTTTTCGTCCCAAGAGACCTTGGGACAGCCCTTGTTTCCAACTTGGGCGTCTTTGGCGAGACAAAAACCGACAAAGAGCGGGTCAGCCGGCTGCACGAGCGAATTGTCGACGGAGGTTACGTGCATGAGCTTGACGCCGCGCTTGTCCATGTCTGCGAAAACGCCGTTTGCGTCCATGGCGCGGTAAATGCCGCCGTTTCCGTCGGGCGCGACGGCCAACTTGTCCTTGGATTCGAGAATGAACTTGCCCTCGTCCGTCGTCATGCAAGGAAGGGTGCCCTGGGGAAAGAAGCGAACCTCCTTTTCGCCAAGGCCAAAGTACTTGTTCTCCTTGAAGAAGGAGCGCGTGTCGGCATCATTGAGAGGGCTCGTCATGATGTACCATGGGATGCTGACCTTGCTTTCTTTGGTGGAGGTCTGCTCGGCCACGAGCCGACGAAGCGAGCGGATGCGCTCGCCCATGAGCTGGAAGAGGGACTTGTGGCTAGGGAGACCAATGTCGTACATGCCCTTGGCGCGGCTAAAGCCAAGACGGGTGCCTTGGCCTCCAGACAGGACAACAAAGGCTACTTCGCCACGAGCCATGCTCTCGTAGGCCTTTTGAGACCACTGCTCTCCATTCTCTTGAATGGCGGTCTCCGAAGCGACCTCCTTGGGGTCCACGGGGCTGATTTTGTCATCATTTTCATTCTTGTCATCGCCTGCCGGGTGCACGGACGCTTCAAAGAGGGTCTTGCATCGTTCCACGTCGACCTCTTCGAGCTGCTTGACAAGGTTGCTCTGCTCCTCCGCCGAGAGCTTTTCCACAAACTTGAACACGTGTTCCTGGCCGAACTTGGCGTACCGCTCGCGCAGCTCCGGCGTGGCCTTCTTGAGCCCGTTGTTGCCCATGATGTCGCTGGAGTTGGCGGTCACCGACTCTTTCTCCTCCTCCTCCTCCTTCTTCTTCTCCCCGTCCGCGCGTCTCCCGTGCCTTTCTGCGTATCGCCTCGACGGGCTCGACGGACCTCGACGCGGCCGGACTCGCTGCGGCAAGTCTCCGGAGCACGACGCGCCGCGCGGCGATCACGGTCTGCTCGCCTCCGCGGGGCGCTCCTCGAGCCGGCGGCCCTCGCAACAACAATCTTCACGGTCAGTCATCCAGGAAGCACTGCACCTCGTCTCGCGCGGTGTGTATGTGTGTGTGTGTCCAGGTTACATTAGTGCTATACATATCCAAGATTCTGCGGAATCCAGTCTCGACGCGACTGCGAGCGGCCTCGAGCGGCCGCGCGAGATCGAATGAAGGCTGGCGCGAGTGGATCTCCCCGCGTGCTCTCGCCACGGAGCGCGGGATTCTCGACGCCTCCGCGCTCGCAGCGCTCGGGGAGGTCGCGCGCGACGGGCCGTGCGGGTTTCCTGCGTGCTTTTTTGCACTCTGATGACTGACTATGAAGAAGGTGGTCGCTGGAGAGCGCCATCATCGACGCACGCGGCAGAACGGCAAGCGGGAAAACGACGCGCGGCGGCGGGATGAGCGCGGCGCAGGCGCAGCGGGACGCGGACGCGCTGGCGGGGGAGACCGAGGCGGTGGTGACCTCGGTGTCGACGCTGTTCGAGAAGGTGCTGGTCCAGGCGAAGGACGTCAACGACCTCTGCGAGAGCATGCGGGAGCAGGCGAGCTTCTTCGCGCGCTGGAACCGACTGTTGGCGGACGGCGCCAGGAAGAGCGCAAGGGCGCAGACGGCCGAGCAGGCGTAGTACAGTAGGCCTAGAAGCCAATCCAGTCCGCGTGAATCGTTCTTCTCGTAAATGAAAAGCGTTCGCGAGGTCGCCTCGTGCGCTAAAGACAAGATCTAACGCGAGGTGGTGGCGGTTATGAATTATTTGCTTGTGCAAGTCGTACAAGTAAGAAAATTTTTACCCAATGTATGAAGTGACGCTGCTGCGCGAGGTCAAGTCGCATTGCGACGCTGCGCGTCCCGAACGACGGCATCCCAGTCGGTGCGGAAGATAATGGCGCCCAAAATTACGCACAACAAAAAGTATCCCGTTGCTACGCCCGTGTAAAGTCCGGTCAGATCATGGCGCCAAAACGTGATAAAGAGGTATGAGCACGGGACCTGGCCCGCCCATGATCCAACGACCCCTGCAAAAAACGTAGTGCGCGTCTGACCCATGGCCACTGGGATCTGCTCCAAAAACACGGAAAGGTTCATCATCAAAAGCGTCAGCGCAATGGGCACAGAGGATTTCTCGAAAAGATCAATGACCTCTGGGTCGTTGGAGAATACGAGAGCAATGTACTGCACCGCAAAGCACACTACCAGAACAATGCTCATCAAAATGGTGATTGTAACGGCAATACCTGTATGCACAGACAATTTTGCACTGGCAATGTCTGCAGCACCGAGAAAGGTGCTCAGGCGGACGCGCACCGCAAACCCAAGTGCTACCCACATGAAAATGATACCATAGGAAGAAGCGAAAGTTCCTCGGTTAAAAGAAACATATATTGTTAGTGAGCAGGTCCCATGCTGTACATTTGTCGGTCTTTCCCGATTATTCGTGAACTTACATCCAACGATAGTGAGCGACATCCAAAGAATGCGGTACGAGGCATTGAAGACGGCAAGGTCCGTGTTGCCAAGGGTAGCGGCAAAGATGCCAATGACGCTCATCCGCCAATAATCGGAGCATGAGCTGAGCACGGCCGGGACATAGAGCCGGAAGAACTCGCGAAGTCGCGCCCAGGTCACCTCCTCGAAATGCCAGCCCTCCCAGCCGAGCTGCGAAGGGAGGCTTTGGAGATAGCCATAAATGAACCAAAATACAACGAGCTGCATCGTCTCTGTGCCCGCAGTGACCCAGGGGCAGGCAGCAAAGCCAAAGCCCAGCCAGCCTTTGAAAGGAATGCCAAGAACAAGCGTCAGCCCAAGCGTAAGATTGAGGATCGCCGCAAACACAGAGACATTGGCTTCTGGCTTGACGCGGCCGTGCGCCGAAAGAAACTGAGAAAACTGCCCCATCAGGGTCCGCCCGGGAATGGCGAGCGCTAGGACGGCGCCGTAGTAGCTTGCTTGCGGGATGAGTGCGGCATCAACGCCCATGCTTTGCAAAATCGGTCCCGTAAGGAACCAAAGCAGCATGACGACGATCACAATGGGCACGAGAGAGACCAGACTGACTTGGAGCCAAATGGATGCAAGGCGAAAGTTGCCTGCGCCCACGGCCTGACCCACAAAGACGCCCAGCACGCCGCCCATGGTCAGCACGCCGGTTGACGACATCCAAAGGTCTGCCACGGCGCTCGCCTCGAGCGCCTCGGTCGACACATGCCCGATGATCGAAGTATCCGTGGTCTTGATGACCACCCAGCTTGCCCGCGCCAAGAAAAGCCCCACTCCAAGGTACAGGATCTCGCCTAGCTCGTGTGTCCACGTCGTGGACTTGGTCTCGGCACGAGAGCTCGTGGCCCCGGCAGCCTCATCTTCGCTGCCGTTACGGGGCGGGGTCTCGCCCGCGACGCTTTCGATGCGCTCGTTGTCACGAGCACCATCAGCGCCGGCACCGCCCCCGCGCCTGTCGGCCGCAGTCTCGCCAGCGTTCACCTCGCCCTCCTCGAGCAGCGCGGTGCGCAGCTCATCGTCTCGCGCCATGTGTGCGAGTGTAGTATACTACGGGTCCATTCAAGTTGCCAAGAGCGGTATCATGCCATGGCATTGTTCACCCACGCGAGTCGTTCTTGTGTTACGAGCTTGTAGAAGAACATGCCGTACTCAGCTTATCGTGTACTATGGGCTCAGACTGAACGGCCCGGTCACGAAGCAAGTGCCGCCGCAGCCGGGATGGCGCGTAGCGCATGCGCGGCGTGTCCAGCAAGGAAAACGGGGGGTCGCCGACGACACGCCATGCTGACTTTAGGACAAGAAACTCGATTTTGAGTTGAGGGGGGAGGCCGGCTCAACCGACCTCCCTCAACTAGAAACTAACTTGACAGTGAGTTGCCTTGGTGTCCCACTCGGCAAGTCATACAGCCTCAATTTATGAGAGAGCCCGGAGATTAAGATGAGCTCTGGTCAGACTAACCGACGAGACGAAAGAGAGGTTTTCGGGTGAAGGTGAACAAACGTATCTCCTCCAAAAGGCTAATCACCGATCATGACTCCCTCTCTCCCCCCCCCCTTCTTACACACATCACCTTCTTCTCCACAACAATCTCTTGGACAATCGACCTCACAGTCAGTCAAGGCCTGGTGCCTTGACATTGCAGCGGCCAGGGCCAGCAGGAAGAACAAAGTGTCCTGTCCTGCTAGCAGCCTTGCTCGGTCGGTTTCTGCCCACGTTGTCGACGAGGGTCTTGAGGTCTTCCGCTCGCCGCCATCGCAGACCGGCCCTCTCGGTTTCTTCCCCGTCACGCTCGCAGTCATTTGCTCTCCCGTCCGAGTTTCCCCTCTTCTTCGCGCCCGCGTTGGACGAAGTCTTCGTTTCGTTCTTGGGCCGCGCCTGTAAAAAAATAAAAGAGGGGGCGCTTCACAGTCACTTCCCCCCTCTCTCATCGAGGCCGTGACGCTCTCCGCCGCGGCGCTGGAGCACGCGCGGCGGCCGAGCGAGCGTCCGCGGCAGCAGCCGGCTGCAGCGCGCGCCAACGAACGAACGAACGAACGAACGGACGGCGAGTTGGCGCCCTCAGGTGAAGAGATGCTGCACCCCCTCGTAGTCGGTACACTAGGCCTAGTATACTACTACAGGCGTGACGGTCCGCAGCCGGAAGGGGACGGGACCCGCAGCAGCAGCGCGCGCACTCGAAAGAAAGCGTCACCGCCGCGTGCGTGTGCGTGTAGTGCGCGTCCACCAGCCGGCCAGCCAGACAGCCAGCATGGCCAGCCAGCCATGCCAGGCTGCTCGTGTGATGGTGGTATATAATGGCTTGGGGGAGCAGAGCAGAGCAGAGCATGAAAAGCAGTGCCGCCTGCAGCCAACGCTGTAGTCAGCAAACCCGCATTGCTGCAAAAGACCTGGTTGACTACAAACAAGTCTGCACGCCTGTGAAGGGGGCAAGGCGAAGGGGGGGGGGGGGGGGGGGCGCCATGCTCCCGCCGAGAAAGCCATCTTCGACGGAAGCGAACTCGTCGTGGGGCTCGTGGCTCCCGACATTCGCACAATGGAGGACTTCGAGCACGGAGGGAGACGCCGGGTCCTCGTGGCTGACGAAATGGTGGAATGGAGAGGACACGGAGGGCGAGATGGAGGGCAGACCTCAAAGTACCCCGAGAGAAGAACAGGCAGAAAGTAAGTCTTTGCGAGCGAGCGTTGCCACGGACACGAGCGTGTACCTGCACAGCGAGCCTTCCAGTGTCTTCGAACCCTTCAACGGCGAACCCCGTCTGCCCATCACCGTGTCCATGACCAATGTCAGCTTTACAGCCAAAGTCGCACACAAGGACACGAACCTGCGGACAGTCTACACAGTCTTCCGCGACGCCCTGCGCCTCTGCAAGCGTACAGAGACTCAAGACTTGCACATCCTGAATGACATCTCGCTTTCCTTGCAGCCTGGCACGAGCACATTGCTTTTGGGCGCGCCGGGATCTGGCAAATCGAGCTTGCTGCATTTGCTCGCAGGCCGTCTGAAGACAGGTCGCGGGACCTCTTTTTCAGGCAGCATCACTTACAACAAAATCGATCAGTCCAATCTCGAAATGACCAAGATCGCGACCTTGGTGGCCCAAATCGATGAACATCTTCCGCTTCAGACTGTGCGTGAGATTTTCGACTTTGCAAACCGCACGATGGGAAGTTCGCAGGCCTTTACGCGCAAGTCGGGCAAGGGAATTCCCAAAGGCTCGTGCGAGGAGGATGTGCGAAAGGCACTCAAGTTTGCTGTGAACGACATGCTTTCTCTGCTCGGCTTGAGCGGCGCCGCCAACACCATCATCGGAAACGAGCTCTTTCGGGGCGTCTCGGGCGGCGAGCGCAAGCGCACGACACTTGGCGAGATGCTCTTTGGCCGCCATCCGCTTCTCTTGCTCGACGAAATTACCACCGGACTCGACAGTGCCACAGCGTTCAAGGTGGTCCAGACCCTTAACGCGGCGACGCGTAGTATGCAGTCAATCGCTGTGATCTCGCTGCTGCAGCCCGGACCCGAGCTCGTCAAAGTTTTTGACGACATCATTCTCATGTGCGAAGGCCTCGTCATTTATCATGGGCCCGTTCGACGGGTGCTCAAATACTTTGCTTCGCTCGGTTTCATGTGCGCGAGCGGGCGAAGCATTGGTGATTTTCTCGCTGACATGACCACGCCTCGGCGTCGTCGGTACTTTTCTGGCAATTCACTTCCGTCCACGGTGGAGCTTGCGGAGCAGTGGAAGCGATCTGCCGCCGCAGAGAACGCGAGCATTCAAACCGAAGTCACGGACACCATTCCGCCATTCTATCGCAAAGGCGGGAGCCCGTATATTCTGGACGCAATGTCGGACTTCAAGGTGGTCCTTCAGCACGTGCTAAAGACATATTGGGGCGACAAGATTGTGCACATTGCGCTGCTTCTCCGCGGCATCCTCATCAGCGCGCTTTTGGGAGGACTTTTCTTTTCGCTGCCCACAGTGTCAGAGACAGCCGGCGACCTGACTTGGATCAGCAACCGTTTATCGGCCGTGTTCTTCACGTTCTTTTTGTTTTCCACAACCTCATTCGAGTCACTGCCCTTTCTGATCGCTTCACGGGATGTGCTACATAAGCAGCTTGATGCGAAAATGCTACGTCCGCTCTCCTACATTTTCGCAGACAATGCGCTCATGAGCGTGGCCATCATTCCCGAGGTCATTTGCGTCGCTTCGATCGTATTCTGGATGGCTGAGCATGTGGATCGAGAGGCCGATGATGCCATGAGCGTTTATGGGCTTGTTCTTGCGATCGGTTATGCCTTGAGCTTTGCAGTCAACTCGATCACGCGGGCAATCGCATATGGGTCGCCAGACTTGGTCATGGCCTTTTTGCTGCACGCCATGCTGATCATCGGAATCTTGTACTTTTTCTCCGGTTTCTTTATCTCGGAAGACACACTTCCAGACTGGCTCGTGTGGCTCTTTTGGATCTCCCCGGTAAGCTTTGCGATGCGAGCAACGGGCATCGTCATCTTTGATAGCGAGACCTTTGCGGACCAGGGCCATCTCGCTCTGGAATTGTACGAGATTCGCTCGAATCGTAACTGGGTGTGGATCGCCATCATCTACAACATTGGCGTTGGTCTGCTCGCCATCTTGGTGCAATGGCTTCTCCTGCGCAACAAGCGCTTTGGAAACCACCGAGCACATCGCGCAGGCGGCGGCCCTGGCTGGGATGAAGAGGAGGACATGCTTATTGAGGAGGACCTCGAGCGGTCGATGAGTAACGGGCACGACGATCGCGCTGCGGCGGCAGCCGCAGCTCTGACTGCGAGCATGCCGTGTCCCAAGGTGAACTTTTCCTTTCGGGACATCTCGTATGTCGTGAACCTCAAGTCAAAGACCAAACGCAAGAAACTTCTTTCGAATGTGTCGGGCCATGTGACCAATGGCCGCATGTGCGCGATTATTGGCGCTACAGGCGCTGGTAAGACGACCCTCTTGAACCAAATTGCACTGCGCACAACCTCGGGAGAGCGCACGGGCGAGCTCTTGCTCCATGGGCGTACCGTGACGGATCCGCGCGCCTTTCAGCGCATGCTGGGCTTTTGCGAACAGGAGGACCACCATTGCGCTTTCGCAACGGTGCGAGAGGCAACGCTGTTTTCGGCCCGGCTGCGACTCCCGCGGGACACGGAAGAATCCGTGATGGAGGCCACGGTCGACGCCATCCTTGAGACACTGGAGCTATCAAGCATTGCGCACCAAATGATTGGCGTCAAGGGCCATGGCGGGCTTTCGGTCGGGCAGTTTAAGCGGTTGACGGTAGCCGTGGAATTGGCGGCGAATCCCGCAATATTGTTCCTGGACGAGCCCACGTCGGGTCTGGACGCCACTGCCGCCGAGGTGACAATGCGTGCGGTGCGCCGCGTTTGCGAAGCAGGGCGCACAGTGCTGTGCACCATTCACCAACCGAGTCGGGAAGTCTTTGCTCTTTTTGACGACATTCTACTTTTGCAAAAGGGCGGCCGTGTGGCGTATCACGGCCCGGTGTCAGACTTGGTAGCGTACTTTTCGCGTTACGAGGCCAATACGCTGCCCAGGCCGGAAGGCGAGTTCAACCCGAGCTTGTACGCGCTTAAGGTGCTGGAATTGGGTCAGACTGTGACGCAACATGCTGCTGGTACGGACGGCAGCAGCAGCAGCAGTAGTAGTGGTAGCAGCAGTGACGGTGACGAGGTTTACGACCAAGGTGCCGGCGCCGGCGTCGACTGGGCCGATTTGTTTCATTCGTCGCCTGAGCATGTTGCTATTCTGGACCTGATCATGACGGATAAGAGCAAGGCTCAAACGGATGGCGATGCAGTGACGGAATCGAAGGCGAACCGCGAGCTCTACGTGTCGACATTGGTATCGACGCTGGCCGTGTGGGCACGATGGAGGACAGCGCTGTGGCGCACTCCGGAATTTTCCCTAGGCCGCTTTGCTGCATTGACCATCTTGCTCTTGCTTTTTAGCCTGACTCTTGCGCAGAGGACGAGTTTGGACAGCGTAGCAGAGACGCAGTCGTACGTCGGTCTGATCGGCTTTTGTTTGACACTGTGCTGTTTTCTCGTTGCGCTCGCCAGCTTGGACATCATGTCCAAGATGAGAGCCGTATACTATCGCGAAGCGAGCAACCACATGTACTCGACGTTGGCGCATGTTACGGGTTCTGCGATGGTTGACATTGTCTATCTGGTCATATCTTCGCTGGTTGCTGTTACACCGCTGTATCTCATCGTCGGATTGCGTTCAGATGTTGAGGGCTACGTGGCCTTGGCGAGCATCTTCTTTTCAAGTTTCGTCATTTTCTCGTTCTTGGCACAACTCTTTGTTGCGTTGATGCCCAACATTCGCTTTGCTGTTTTGGGTTTGAGCCTGTCTGTATCGGTGTTCGTCCTCTTTTCGGGTTTTTTCATCAGTGCTGAAAATGCTCCGGAAGGCTTTCGCTGGCTGTTTCAGGTGTCACCGGCCTTTTACATGCTCGAGGGTCTTTCCCAGTCGCAGCTGTGGTGCAATTGCGTGGTGGACTCTGCTTTCAATGCGATCGATGATACCTGCAACAGTGGTCAGTCATGCGCTGATGTCTGCGACGCGTCATTACCAGGTTGCAACGTGCTCAAAGTCAGTCTTGCTGACGGTGTTCACACGCGTCTCAACGTGTGGCAGTTTATTTCGACAAACTTTGACTATGACGGCACACCATGGGCGAAGAACTTTGGTATTACTTTTATCTTTGCACTCGTCTTCAAGACTCTCGAGTATATCTCGCTCCGCGTGTTTACGCACGGCAAGTCTTAATTAAAAATTGAAAGGAAGGAAGTAACAAAAAATAAATGGGAATCTCTTTTTTGAATCGAGGCACAGTAAGAAAGAGGAAGGGAACGATGAAGATGATCGAGTATAGTAACAGCTTTCTGAGATACCTAGAACTTGATCAAGATGATCGAGAGTTGTGACGTCACAGCTTTGAAGAGCCGGATCTTGTCCTTCTTTTCCATGTTTGGTCGCATCGAAAGATCGGTCGACTCAAAAGAATCATTTACCACTTTTTTGTCCCCCCCCCCCCCCGCACACATGGAATGAAAACACAAAAACGCGCCCGAGTCTGGCAAGGTTAACTGTTCCAGGCAGGTTGAAGACAAGTCAAAAATCGGATAAATTATCATTCAGTGCTTAGTTCTTGAAGACGGCGTAGGTGGAGTCACGGATGATCTGAAGACACTCAGCCATCTCCTCGTCGTTGATGACGAGCGGGGGCGCGAATCGGATAATGTCGCCGTGTGTTGGCTTGGCGAGGAGACCGCGGTCCATCATCTCGTAGCAGAGAGTCGAGGCGTCCTTGTCACCCTGGGGCTTGATGACCATGGCGTTGAGGAGACCCTTGCCGCGGACAGTCTCAATGACGTCCGAGCCAATGTCGTCCTGAAGCTTGGTGAGCTCATCGCGGAAGATCTTGCCGTACTTTTCGGCGCGGGCGCAAAGATCCTCCTCAACAATGACCTCGAGAGCGGTCTTGGCGACCTTGCAGGCGAGCGGGGAGCCAGCGTAGGTGGAGCCGTGCTCACCGGGCTTGATGAGGGTCATGACCTCGTCGTCGGCGAGGACGGCCGAGACGGGGATGGTGCCGCCGCTGAGGGCCTTGCCGAGGACAACCATGTCGGGGCGGATGCCCTCGTGGTCACCGGCGAGCATCTTTCCGGTACGGGCGAGACCGGTCTGGATCTCGTCACAGATCATGAGCACGCCGTACTTTTCGGTGAGCTTGCGGACGCCCTGGAGGTAGCCCTCGTCAGGGACGACGACGCCAGCCTCGCCCTGGATGTTCTCGAGGTAGTAGGCGGCAATGTTAGGGTTGGCCTTGAGCTTCTCCTCGAGGGCATTGAGGTCGTTGTAGGGGATGAGCTCAAAGCCGGGCATGAAGGGACCAAACTGGTTGTACGAGGTAGGGTCCGAGCTGGACGAAATAGCCGACATGGTGCGGCCCCAGAAGTTGTTCTCGGCGAAGAGAACGACAGCCTGGTTGTCTGGGACGCCCTTGGGGCCAGCGTAGGCCCAGCGGCGGGCGAGCTTGACGGCAGCCTCACCGGCCTCGACACCGGAGTTGGCGGGGAGGACCTTGTCGTAGCCGAAGAGCTTGCTGACGTACTCCTCGTACTCACCGAGCTGGTCGTTGTAGAATGCGCGCGAGGTGAGGGTGAGGGTCTGGGCCTGCGAGGTGAGTGCCTCGATAATCTTGGGGTGGCAGTGGCCCTGGTTGACGGCGCTGTAGGCGCTGAGAAAGTCATACAGGGTGCGTCCCTCGACGGTGGTCATCTTGACGCCCTTGGCGCTCGAGATCACTGCGGGCATCGGGCTGTAGTTGTGGCATCCGTGCTTCATCTCAAGGTCGATGCACTCCTGCGCCGACCGCTTGGTGGACAGCCTCCGAGCGTGCCGGGGCACGGTCCTCTGCGCGAGCTTGGAGAACATCTTCTTGTTTCTTTAACTCTTGCCTCGTCTCGAACTTGCTGCGCTGTGCTGTGCTCGGTTGGGCTGGCGCGTGTGCTGTGCTGGTCGCGTCGCAGGTTGCTCGCTTCGCGTCTGAGTTGTGTGTTTGGATCCTTGTGTCTCGTTGCGGTTTTGCTCGGCCTCGGCCTCAGCGCCCAGGATCCATCCTCCTTCCTCTGCGTCCCTGCGAGTAACACTGGCGATGCCACACAACCGGCAACCTACTTCCCCGCCTCGAAGCAAGTCAAGTATCCGCGGTCTACACTGCGCCAAACATGCATAACACTACTCGCCTGCTCTCGCATCTCCCGCCTGGCGGGTTTTTGTGTTTCGCTGTCCGGTATTTTCTTCCTTGCCGCCTTCCTCGAACAACCCGAAAGGAAAAGAAAGAAGGATCAGGCAACGAAGATGGCGGCGCACCTGCCGGCTGGGAGGGCGCGCCCGGAGGAAGGCGGCTGCTTCCGCGGCGCTTCTCCTCTCCTCGCGAGTCCTAGCTGCGCAGGCCCCGCCGCCCAACGCCTGCCCTCCCTCCCGCCGGCTTCCTACCGCGGCCGCGGAGCTCGCTTCGTCTCGCACGCCGCCTCCATCCATTTATTTGTTCAATTATTCATTCGTGCATTCATCCATTCATTCCTCCTCTTCTTTCCTTCTGCCAGACTGACAGAAAGTCGGCGATGTTTCAATGGACCAAAAAGACGCATCGAGGCCGGCCCCACCTGGACCGGCTCCGAGCCGGTCCGTGCGCAGCCGCCACCGCCGCCGCTGCTCTCTGCTCTGTTGACAAAGCGCGACACGAGCGAGCGGAGGCGGCGAAGACCTGGCGTTCTGGGTGTTCCCGGGGGCGTCTACGCCGCCGGGGAGAGGGGGCCTGGCCGCACCGCGGCGGGGGCTGGCGGCGGTGCTGGCAGGGGCAGTGGCCATTGGCTTGACAGGAGTCTTTTCAAGGGTCGGCGCCCCGAGAAGGTGTGGCTTCGAGCGACTGCCCCGCGTTCCTGTCTAAGCCTCGGGCGCACGCTGCCGCACCGGACCCGGACAGTGGAAGTGGCAGCTGCTACAAGTTTAGGGAGTAAGGGGCCGGCTCGGGGCAACCAGGCCGCTTTCGGGGCAAGCAAGTTCCTCGGTGCCTCCCAAAGGCGCGCCGGCCACTGCACGGGAAGGGCGCGCATGTTCCGGTGGGCGCGCGCGGCTGTTGCGCGCGGGTTCCGCAGGGGCAGCGCGGAAGTCTGGTAACCGGCGGGCGGCGAATTTGGGAAGCAGGCGCGGCGCGCGGAAGGCCCAACGGAAGCAGGGGGCCTGGCGACTGTGGGGACGCGTCGGGGAAACCGGCGCGCGCGCGTTGCGCAGGGAAGCGCAGCGGAACGGGTCAGCCTTGACCCTGCTCTGAGCCTCGGCCGCCCGCCACATGCCACCGGCGCCTGGCTACTTCTTGCTTTTGGCTGTGGCTTGTGAAAGCGGCACGGCTGCGGCGTGGGACGACTTGGGACCCTCTTTTCTCTGCATGGTCGCTGCAGCAGTGGCCGCTGCCGTATGCCGCACCACAACCGGCGCAGCTACGAGGCGTGGCGCGGAAGAAAGGAGCGCAGCACGCTCTTGGAGGCGCTGTCGGCTGCGGCCTTGCGTTGGAAAGCGCTTGAACCCACATCGCATGCGCGAAATGGTCCTCCTGCATTTGTGGCAAAAAGTCTGCCATTCGCATCGCATGCGGGGCGTGGCCGCTGCCGGCGTTTTGGCGAATGGTAGAAGGAAGGTAAAAAGGAAGGTAACATGGTATAGAGCGACCGACCTTGATATGTTCTCTGCTCTGCTTTTGCTTGCTGCATCTCCTCCTCGCACTTATTGTAGCCCTCACCACATGAGCCCCTGAAGGTGGTGGTGGTGGTGCGAACGAAGTTTAACATCAAGGCGAGCTACGAGCAGCAGTAGAGGGAGATGAGCCAGAGGAGCTTGATCTTTTTTATTTTATCGACAGCTTCGCGTAGGTCCATCCTATTTTACCTTTGATCCCATGGCCACAGCTTTCGCAGCAGCAATGCAAGAGCCACAACAGGCAGGACATGCGGCATTGAAAAGATTTTCTTTCTCTCTGCACTGCTGGTTGTTCGCTAGGCCTACAGCCACAGCCGTCTGAAAGTATCTTTGAGGTTGTTTGTATGTGGGAAAGTATTTTTGAGGCTGTTTGTAGGCTAGGTGTGTTGTATGAACGCTGTTTTATGATACGAGACACCTTTGATACGCTGTTGCGCGCAGCTCGACTTTCCTTTTCAACATGGAGCTCTTCCTCGCGTCAGCGCCGCCTTCTGGGCAATCATGCTAAACGCACGGCCCGCCGCGAACGTGACTCACCCACCACGACGCAGCAAACAACTGCAGCAGCAACAATCAGCCGGGTAGCTGCGACGTGCTGTGTCGCTCTGTCGGCATTTCAAGGCATCGTGGCGTCCGCATCTGGCTTTGATCCGGTTGGGTGCCCAGATCGATCGCAACGATGACGTCGTCGAGACGAGCCGCCGTTGGCGACTAGAGCTTCCTAGGGCCTAGCTAGGGGACCAGGTGACGCACAAAGGTCAAACAAACCCCGAACGAGGCTGACTCGAATTCGAGGTCGACGTCTCGCGTATACGCGCACCGAGTCGGGCACCGAGGACGACAATAGCGTGGCAGAGTGTTCGAGCGGGCGAAACGTTGAGGCAAAGCCACAAGCGAAGCAAGAAGGAGCAGCAGCACAAGTTAAAGCAAGCACGAAGACCGCCATGGATCGCGGGCGGGGAGGTCGTGGGCGCGGCGGCGGCGGCGGCGGCGGAGGAGGTCGAGGCGGAGGTCGTGGCGGAGGTCGCGGCGGAGGTCGCGGCGGAGGATTTGGCGGCGGTGGCGGCGGACGCGGCGGCGGTGGTGGCGGCGGCATGAGCAGAGAGGCTCGCAAGGACGTCCGTCGCAAAAGGCAAGCTGCGGCGGTGCAAAAGAAGGCAGACGAGGAGTCCGACTTTTTCTGGACGTGCGTGCGGCGGGCGCAAAGAAACGGCGGCAACGGACGCGTCAAAAAACCGCGGAGGTCCGAAAACGAGGTCTTTGGCGCCAAGACCACGTCCGGGGGCATCGACTTTGACAAGTACGACGACATCACCGTCGAGTGCAGCGCCGAGGACATTGTGGCTCTCGAAAAGTTCGAAGATGTCGGCGAGCAGCTTGGCGAAGACCTCTTGCGTAGTGTGCAGCGCATGAACTACTCAAAGCCGACCCCGATCCAGCGATACTCGATCCCTAGCGCTCTCAAAGGGCGCGATCTCATGTGCTCAGCACAGACAGGCAGCGGCAAGACGGCATCCTTTTTGATCCCGACCATTTCCGCCATGCTGCGCAGCGAGGAACTCAATCAGCCTTCAGGCCGCGACGGCGGCGTCGTGCACCCCGTAGCCGTGGTGCTGGCGCCCACACGTGAGCTTGCGTCCCAGATCGATGTCGAGGCTGCCAAACTTTGTCACTGGACCCCCATCGTACCTCTCTGCGTGTACGGCGGCGCCCCTGCTCGCTCGCAGCTCGAGGCCCTCGCCAACGCGGGTCCTTTTCCGCTCCTTCTCACGGCCACGCCAGGCCGACTCATTGACTTTGTGGACCGAGGCGTCATTCGCCTCGCTGCCGTTCGCTTTCTTGTCCTCGACGAGGCAGATCGGATGCTTGACATGGGCTTTGAGCCCCAGGTGCGCCAGATTGTGCAGCGCCGCGACATGCCGGGGGCGGCTCAGCGGTCGACGCTCATGTTTAGCGCCACCTTTCCGACGGCCATCCAAAAGCTCGCTGCAGACTTTTTGCGTCCTGGATACACGTGGATTGCCGTCGGCGTTGTGGGCAGCACAACCTCTTCCATCACCCAGCGACTTGTTCTGGCGAGCAGCGACCGCAACAAGAAGATGGACCTCTTGGCGCAGCAGCTGCGCGAGATTGACGGCCGCACGCTCGTTTTTGTACGCATGAAGCGCTCCGCGCACCAGGTGAAGCGCCGTCTCGAGCGCGATTTTCAAATTAGCGCTGGCGAAATTCACGGTGACCGCACCCAGGGCCAGCGCGAGGCTGCCCTCGGCGCCTTTCGCGAGGGCAGAGTCCCCGTGCTTATCGCCACCAACGTCGCGGCCCGTGGCCTCGATGTTCCTGATGTACAGCATGTGATCAACTTTGATCTCCCCAATACCGAACCTGATTTTGCCGATTACGTCCACCGTGTCGGTCGCACGGGTCGCGCGGGCCATCGTGGTACCGCGACAAGTTTTTACGTCCCGGGATTTGACCCCAAGCAGGGCAATGGCAAAATTGCGCCTCTTCTCCTCGACTTTCTGCAAGGCGCTGATCAAGAAATCCCAGAGTGGTTTCTCCAGCTTCCTGAGCTCAAGGGTGTCCACGGAGGACACAGCAATGGCCACGCTCCTCCCCAGGCTCCTTCTCGTCAAGGAGGTGGCGGCGGTCGTGGTCGCGGAGGCAGTCGCGGTCGTCAGCCGCAGGCTCGTGATCATCGTCGTCGAACTGGCGGCGGCGGTGGCGAAGGTGGTCGCGGTGGCGGTCGTGGTGGCCGTGGACGGGGACGTGGTCGGGCTTCTGCTTGATCCTCTCAAGGTTGCATCCTCATTTCTAGTTAGTACTGGTAGTATAACTTTTCCAAGCCTCAGAGCTCATTTCTTGACAAAGTTGATCACCAAGCTGTTGTATTTTCTCTAGCCAGTAGTGAGGCCTTCAAGTTGCGTTGCGTTGCGTTGCGTTGGCTGCCCTTGCCATAGTAGACGGCCCTCAATCGACCGACGGATTCTCCCAAACCACAATCGTGGAGATCCATCCCTCTTGCACGCGCAAGACAAGAGCTGCGCGGGCGCTCGAGCGCGTGCAGACGCCAAAATGGCGGCCGAGCGGTCGACGAGCCAGGCGCGGCAACGTGTGTCGAGCAGCGTCAACGCCGCGTCGCGAAGTGGACCGTCGGCATCGGAAGCGGAGTCGCCATGGGAAGCAACTCGTCGTGCACTCCTCGAGGAGCGCGAGGAGCCGCCTGGCGTCCTTGCTGCCACGTACACCAAGAAGATAGAGGGCAGCCCCGAGGAGGTCATGCAGGCATGGCTAGACGTAGTCTGGGATCAAGGCGGCATGCAATCCGTAGTTTTGGGGCCGCAGCTCGCGCCCGTAAAAATGGTATATGCCGGCGACAGTAACCGAGCAGGGGCGACGCGTGCTATTTTCGCCGTCAAGGAGCAGATTTTGAGCGTCGATCCAGGCAAGGAGATCCTTTACACGTGCTTGTCAGGCTTTCCTGCGTCATATCATCGTGGTATGGTTGTGTTCGAGGACCAAGGCGACGGCACCACCCTTGTGAGCTGGACCATGAGGGCCAAGCCATTTTTTTTGCTTGGCTGGCTGGCGCGCGGCCTCGCCTACTTTGGCCTCAACACGAGTTTAAAGTCGCTGGAAGCGTCGCAAGCGGCGTCACAGACGTCGGCATAGTAGCTCTGCGCCACAAGCTTTGGTTAGAATTTTCTCTCAATTTCATGATCCAGTTTATAAATCACCACCACTGGCCAGCGCGATGAAGCGAGCAAAAGTAAGCCGTGGGGCCCGCCACGTATGCACCGCGATGCTCGTCACGACTCGCTCGCTAGTACCAGTAGTAAGCTTCTTCTCTTACAATTAGTTTGGGGGAAAGCAACAGCAAGCTGGCGCGCACACCCGCCCATCCATCGATTAGGCCCTACGTAAAAGTTTGAGTTAGTCGCCATCCATGGCCAGCTGTGAGCTGCCGCGAGGCCCTCCGTGCTTCTCCTCTTCGCTGCGATCTTGGCCCGCCTGCAGCTGCTGCTGCTGCTGCTGCTGTGTGCACCGGGTGCTTGCTCGCGACCACTTCCTTGCCTTGGCAGTTTTGCGCCGTGCCTGTCTGCCTGCAGTGCTTGCGCGTCTCCGGAGGCCTCGACGCATTCAGCATTTTACTTGAGTTAGGGACATGTGGATGCTCGTGAGTGCTACTTACAGCCAGCCACCCGCGCTGGCTGTGCTCGCAGTGCAAACCTAAGCCATAACTCATTGGCCCCGCGGGATAGCGCACTGTACGCGCAGAACCATAGAAGCCAAGCCGAGGCACGCGCCGGACGCACTCGCTCTCTCGCTCGCTTACGCGGACAAGCAGCCAGAGCAGACAGACAGATAGACAGACAGACAGACAGACAGACAGACAGAGCAGAGCAGAGTAAGTCCAGGCCGGACAGGCAGGGCGGGCGCGCGGGCAGCAAGCCCCGAACGCGACGCCGCGCTCTGCGCCGCCCCTGCCCGAGGGAGCGAGCGGAGGGACGCGGGCTGCTGCCGGAGAAGAAAGAAGAAGGAGGAGAAGAAAGAAGAAGGAGTCGGCACGTGCCGACCGAGCAGCAAACAGCCGCGAGCGAGCGGGGGAGGGCTAGGACGCTGCTGCTGCTACTGCTGCTGCTGCTGCTGAGCGACGATGGCGCGGGACAAGCTTCGCGGCGAGGTGGCGCCCATGGCGGACGTCGCAGGGTCGAGCGCCGAGGTGTCGACCGTCGATTCCGGCGATACCTCGCAGGACTCTCTGCGTAGACGTATCCTTCGCCTAGCGAACTATCAGCGCGGCTTTCAGTTCAAGCTCCAGCGCATCCGACCGCGGAGCAGCTTCAAGGACGACGATGATGAGTACGAGGTCGCCACAACCGAGATTCAGACGTGTGTAAAGGCATCCTTTGCTGCGCCGCAGTTCGCCGTTCTCGCACTCTACATGCTCCTTGCTGTGCACGCGACGCTTCTGTACGAGTACCTCGGTGCCCCGCTCGCGTACTTGGCCTTCTTTACCGCTCTGGCGCGCAGTATCGACGTCTTCACCGACCCGATCATGAGCTGGATCTCAGACGCGACGCGTTGGCGCTGGGGCCGCCGTCTTCCATACATGGTCGGGGGTTGTTTGTTCTACGGCACGGCCATCATCCTGCTGCTTGGTGTCGGCGTCATTCGCCCCACCGATGACACTGCGACGTGTGCGCTGAATGGCACCGACACGGACGGAAGCAACCTCTACACGCTCGTGGGAGGCAACAACGAAGATGACAAGACCTTGTACGCTTATTGGTATGGCGCCACCTTTGTATTCTTTTACCTGTGGGACACCGTGTGCAACGTGCCATACAACGCGTTAGGTCCCGAGCTCTCTGACTCGTCTGAGGCGCGCCAGGGTCTGTACTTTGCGCAAAGCATTCTCGGCTTCCTTGGAACGCTGATCGGCGCCATTACCCCGCCGCTCCTCGAGACGGCGGGACTGAGCAAAGAGTGGGCTTTTTTCGCGACAGGCGCTTTCTTTGCCGTGTACTACGTCTCGGCCGTGGGTAATCTGGCTGCGAATGTGGCCGAGCGCGTTGAGGGCTTTCAAGGCCAGGCCGCCGTGCCTCTGGTTCCTTCGGTGCTGCGCAGCTTCGGCAATGCTCCCTTTCGCGTCCTGCTGGCGTCGTGGTTCATTGACTCGATCGGATGGTACTCGCTGGCGTCCATCCTTCCCTTTTACGTAAAGTACTACCTGCAGCCATCCAAGGCGGGCATTGAGTTCATGACGGACGAGATCTTTCTCGGATTCGCGCTCGGCGCACTCTTCATTTCCGCAATCATTGGTACGCCGTTTTGGGGTTTTGTGGCCCGTCGGTTTGGCCGCTACCGTGCGTGGCTGGCGTACAATCTCTTTAATGGTCTGTCCAACGGGCTGTACATTATTGTCCAGCCCCAGGATTGGAAGACGGCCATCGTTGTTACTGTGTTTAACGGGATTCCCTTTGGCGGCAAGTTTCTGAGCGACGCCAACCTGGCCGACACCATTGACTATGACGAGCTTTCGTCTGGTGCCGGGGAGCGCCGCGAAGCCCAATTCACCGTCTTTTCTTCGCTCGTGCCCAAGCTGGTTGCGATTCCGGCGCAGGCGCTGCCTCTGGCCATCATCAGCGCCCTCGGCTTTATCGAGAGCTCAACGGGCTGCGACGCCGACGGCGAGACGACAACGCTAGCGGCAGAGCAGAACGAGACGGTCAAGTTTGCGATCCAGCTCATCTTTGCTTTCTTCCCCACCTTTACAAATATTGTTTCCTTTGTGGTCAAGCTGAGATACCCGATCACTACAAGCAAGGATCTGGCGCTTATCTCGGCTGGCATCTCTCTTCACCAGCGCGGCATTGCGGCAGAAGATCCTCTCACGGGTATGCTGCTCATGTCGCCCAAGGACCTCACCGAGGAGGACAAGGCTCTAGGGGTCAGCTTTGACCACTTTTACGCTTCGGAGCAGCGCAAGATTTATTTGAATGACGGCAACGTGGGCGCCATCCTCTGGGGACTTGGCGGCCAGCTTGGTATGATTGGTGTTTGCGTCGCGTGCTCGCTCTACGGCGTGATTTCCACGTTTAGTCTCCTGGACGACACTGCCCTCAGCTGGGCCCCATGTTTCTTGCAAGTGGTGTTTGGTATGACGCTTATGCTCTTTGCTTTTACGCTCATGCGCTTTCGCGAAGCTTTGCGTGTGCGGCATACGCCGTTCAAGAAGCACTTTATGAGACGCTGGATCAAGAAGAGCCAAGGTCGGCTCTTTGATGACGATGAGGATGGCGGCGCGCAGAACCCGCTGCTCTCTAATCCTCAGCTTGTTCTCCAGCGACTGCGCGCTGACTCTGGGCTCAGTGACGACGAAGAAGAGGGCGGTGGCGCCCAGGCGATCGAGGCGCGTCGGGCGGCCTTTCAGCGCAACAAGAGCTATTACCCGCCGACAGGCTACGTAGGTTCTACGCGTAATCTCGTCCAGCACAATGAGGAGGAACGCGAGCGTTTCATTCGTAGAATCCTCTCAGACAAATCGCTCGACAACGACGAGGCCTGATGATCTGACGGGGTCATTCAAGCTTTCCTATGTGTTCTCTCTCTCTCTCTCTCTCTCTCTCTCGCGCGCGCGCGCGCGCGCTTCCAGCACTGCAAGAGACTCTTATAAAAAAAATAAATTGCAAGATGTGTTGTGTCAGGGGCAAGAACATGCAAGATCTTGTCTTGAGGAGCCGATGCGCGTTCGCGTTCGCGTTCGCATCCGCATTTGCTTTATTGAGAGACGCCAAAGTCATCTTTTCGAACAACATCCGCGATGCATGAGCCCGCTACGATTTTGGGCTCGATTCTTCACACCTCATTCGATACCTTGCGCGTCGCCGCACTCACTCTCACACCCGATTCCCCTTACTTGGGCCTGCCTTCGCCTTCTCTTCTTCTGTTGGTCAGCACCCGCCAAAATCGAGCGCGCACCTGGCCGGTCAGCCAGCGCGCGTCCCAACCACCGCAGTTGCGTGGCGGCGATGATGCCACGAAGGAAGGGAAAAAATTCAAATCCGGGAGCGCACAGGCGACACAAGGCGACCAATCGCAAAAGACGCTCGACAAAGGACAGGCCAGAGCAGAGCGTGACAAGGCAAGGCAAGGCAAGGCAAGGCAAGGCAGGCGCGTAGGCGCGCGAGACTGAGAAGATGGACGATCTTGTGTGGTTCGAGGTGCTCGATCTGCAAAAGGACGACCGCGACAAGTGGATCCGGGACCCGCTGGACGCGTTGAATTTGAAAAAGCAAACCCATCTCAGTATGCTCGTAGAAGCGTCCGTGGAAGCTCTCGAGCTCAGACACAGGAGACGCGGCGAGCGCAAAGGAAGTGGACAATTTCATCTTAGCACCGCTCCCTCTTTGTGCAAGGAATGCCAAACAGCCCGCGAGCTCGTGATTCAAGACCGCGCCAGTACTTTTATGCAATCGGTCAAGGACATTGCTACGAGAGGCGGCCTCGAAACCTCCTTGGCGCCGCAGCCTGAAACGACAGCTAGTCTTTTGGAGGAGGCGCAAGTGCAAGCTGTCGCTGCCTGTACCCTGCTCAAGTTCAAGTTGGCATGCCAAATGAACTTGTCCGAGGTTACGCCTCTCTTTCAATCCTGCCCGCTCGCCCTCACCCCCGAGGATGCCGCCTTGCTCGCAGATCTGGGCCACGCGGACAACATCGACAACGACAACGACGACGATGACGACGATGACGTCAATAACAATGTAAGGGTCTTGGAACCCACGGAGACTCTTCCTGCTGCCTGGCTGGCCTCGTCGCTTGAGCCGTATCACGCTCCTGTTGCAACTGGGAAGAGAGCGACAGCCTTGTACTCCACGCGCAAGCGCACGCGCAAGCACATGCCGACGCGCCTGCGAGTATTGTCATGCGCTGCGTCGTCGCTCGCGGCCACCGTGCGGGGTGGGCCACTCTCGTGTCGCGTCGCTAAGGTCCGCAAGCTCGAGCCCAAGCAGGTCCCTGCAGCAACTCTCGGCGCCGCCGCTGCCGCCACTGCAGAGCAACAAGACGTCGAAGCCGGCAGCCGCAAAAGAGGAAGCGGCTGTTCTCTCGTCCACAACACGCTCCGCAACAAGCTCGAAAGAGACCAACAAGACGACCGCGACGAGGCTCTTGCCCACGAAGATGTCGCCGCAGTCGCAGTCGCAGTCGAGCGCGACGTCCACGACGCAGAAAACACGCGCCTCTCGCGAGTCCCCGCGTTCCCCTCCGCGAGGCGCTTCACCATCTAGTGCAGAGGAGGCGCCCTGCGACCACTGTGTTTTTATCCCCTCTCAAGGTTACTCCGACACTGTATTTAGCTCTCGTGAGCATGAATTTATTGGACTAAGCCTTGTGAATGATCCCTTTGTGCATCGCGTGCATGAAGAACTTTCCTTTCCTCACGGCAAAACTCCACTAGGTAAAATTGATCCTTATTTTTTTCCACATCTCAGTCACATAAATTCCAGTGGTGGAGCATTCCTCGACCCATAAAATTCCAGTGCAGAAGGAGGCAACGACCGTGGGAAGAGCTACAGTGGCGAATGACGCAGTGGGTGAGGGGCGCGCTGCCGACCGTCCATTCGAGCGCGGCGCAGGGGCGCGGCGCGCAAGTGCAGTATCCAGGGCTGCAAGTGGGGTATGTCGGACGGCAAATGGGCTAAGGCGCGGCGTGAGTGCGCGTATCTTGGGCCCCCTATGCTAGTCTTCTGCGCGAGACAGATCACTGGCAAACAGACCCCTTTGACGGCGACCGAGGTAGGTGCCACCCGCTACGCGCCGCGGCGACGGCCTCGCGCGGGCCGCGTCGGGCGCTCGAGCCCCGCTCATGCCGGGCCCACGCCCGTCTCTCTCCGTCCCTCCCTCTCTCGCTCGCCCTCTCCGGCGTGCCCGCGTGCGCGCGCGCGGTCGAGCCCCTGCATGGCGCAGCGGCGGCGCCGGAGCCAGCCATGCACGCCGCCGCCACCAACCAGCCAGCCCGCCAGCCTGCCTGCCAGCCTAGTCTGGTTTGCCCGTCTCGCGTGCGCGGGCTTGGCATGGCGCGGCGTGGCGTGGTGCAGCACAGCGCCGCGCAGCAGGGAGCCGCGCGCGCGTTCGCGGCACGGGCGCAGAAAAGCACAGGATCGCGGACGGAAAGTGCGGAGAGAGAGGAGGGAATCTATTTAATCTATCACTCTCTCGTCCTGCTTGTGCCATCCGAACGGATTCGACAAGACGAGAGAGAGAAGGGGAAGGCAGAAGGCGAGGGAGAGCAAATCGAAAATGTAGATCGAACGACTGACTGACGAACCGACGACACGGACTTTGGATTGTATTCAATCGCAGAAGGGAGACAGCAGACGGCAGAGCAGCAGGTGCAAGCAGTCGAGCCCCAGGGCTCCACCAATCGCAAGGCAAGATGGTTAACTTCACGATGGACCAGCTCCGGGAGATGATGAACCACCCCGACCAGATCCGCTCCATGAGTGTGATCGCCCACGTCGATCACGGCAAGTCGACCCTTACGGACTCCCTGGTGTCCAAGGCCGGTATTATCGCCGCCAAGAACGCCGGTGACGCCCGTTTCACCGATACCCGTGAGGATGAGCAGGAGCGCGGTGTGACCATCAAGTCCACCGGTATCTCCATGTTCTTCAAGTACGACAAGGAGAAGTACTGGACCGACGATGCCGGCAAGGTCGTCGAAGGCGAGACCACCGTCGGCGAGGAGGGCGGCGCCAAGAACTCGTACATGATCAACCTTATCGACTCGCCCGGCCACGTCGATTTCTCGTCCGAGGTGACCGCCGCTCTGCGCATCACCGATGGTGCCCTCGTCGTCGTTGACTGCATTGAGGGTGTCTGTGTGCAGACCGAGACCGTGCTCCGCCAGGCCATGGCTGAGAAGATCAAGCCCGTGCTCATGGTCAACAAGCTTGACCGTGCCTTCCTCGAGCTCAAGATGGACCCCGAGGAGGCGTACCAGAACTTCCGCAAGGCCGTCGAGTCCGTGAACGTGGTCATCTCCCCGTACGAGAGCGAGGACCCCGTCAAGGAGTTCGAGGCCGGTGGCCTTGGCCCCGTCCAGGTCGACCCCTCTGACGGCACCGTCGCCTTCGGTAGTGGCCTCCAGCAGTGGGGTTTCACCCTCAAGAAGTTCGCCGTCATGTACGCCGACAAGTTCGGTGTCAAGCCTGAGGACATGATGCGCCGCCTGTGGGGTGACACCTTCCTTGACTCCGCCTCCAAGAAGTGGAAGAAGGGTAACGCCCACGGCAACCTCAACGCCGGCCTCAAGCGCGCCTTTGTGCAGTTCATCCTCGACCCCATCCAGCAGCTTTGCAACGCCATCATGGACGAGAAGGACAAGAAGGTCCAGAAGATGCTCAAGGCCCTTGACATCCAGCTCAAGAAGGACCAGCTCGAGCTCCGCGGCAAGCCCCTCATCAAGCCTGTCATGCAGAAGTGGCTCCCGGCCGCCGATGCCATCCTGGAGATGATGGTCATGCACCTTCCCTCCCCCCGCCGCGCCCAGTCGTACCGTGTCGACGTCCTCTACGACGGCCCCCTCGACGACGATGGCGCCCAGGCCATCCGCCAGTGTGACCGCACCTCGGAGCTCATGATGTTCGTGTCCAAGATGGTCCCCACCAGCGACAAGGGCCGCTTCTACGCCTTCGGTCGTGTCTTCGCCGGTACCATCGCCACTGGCCAGAAGGTCCGCATCTACGGCCCCAACTACGAGGCCGGCAAGAAGAAGGATCTCTACCTCAAGAGCATCCAGCGTACCCTCGTGCAGATGGGCCGCTACGTCGAGCAGGTTGCCGACGTTCCCGCCGGTAACAACGCCTGCCTCGTCGGTGTCGATCAGTACCTCCTCAAGACCGGTACCATCACCACCATCGAGTCGGCTCACTCGTTCCGCCAGATGAAGTACTCGGTGTCCCCCGTCGTGCGCGTCGCCGTCGACGTCAAGAACCCCCAGGATCTTCCCAAGCTCGTTGAGGGCCTCAAGCGCCTCTCCAAGTCTGACCCGCTTGTGCTGTGCCAGACCGAGGAGTCCGGTGAGCACATTGTCGCCGGTGCCGGTGAGCTCCACCTTGAAATTTGCCTCAAGGATCTTGCCGATGACTTCATGGGTGGTGCCCCCATCAAGATCTCCGACCCTGTCGTCTCGTACCGTGAGACCGTCACCGAGGAGTCCTCCATGGTGTGCCTTTCCAAGAGTGTCAACAAGCACAACCGTCTCTTCTGCAAGGCCATG